>JACEFZ010021551.1:57500-617500 GCA_014155875.1 Cepaea nemoralis | reverse complement strand
TCAAAAGCTTTTGAATACATAATAGTCTATAGCGATATAGTCTATAGTTAGAAGATAAATATAAATCCGTTTGTATTTGGATACATCTTTCCCCCTCTTCTTCGTACACATTCAGACGTCGATATGAATATACCCAATGAAATCATCTGTCCATCGAGCATCTATAAAATGAAAATTTTATTTAAATACAAATAATTTTGCAAGTCCTTTACAGGACGTTACGATCAACCCCAGGCTGATTTATTTTTTTTAGACAATTGTACGTTTAGTGGTTTGCCATTGCTTTCTGAACGAAACGTCAATGTTGAAGTCCAGCTCACCACTGTAGAGCGTTTACTCTTCCATTAGTTAACTAGTTAGTCGCTGTTCAGACTTCATGGCAACGGGTCATCCCATATTCACCAATTATCTCTTCACCACGAATCAATCAATCAAGTGTTGTCTCCACAATGAAGGTTGGCTGCAATGGATCTCCAACACTGTCTGACTCTTGCCCTGACTGTACATTCTGGCAGATTGATGTTTATTGTTTGTTCATCTCTTGATGTTATCTTCCCATTGTATCGTTGTCTATCTCTTGCCCTCAGCCTTGCCCCCCAGTATAGTTTTTATAACCAATAATAATATAAGAATTAAGAGTATTAAGTATTATGACATGTCTTCATGGCATGGCCGAGACAGGAACACGGAGCTGATCCACGACTCTGGTGATCGAGTGAGATGGCAGAACATGACCGCCCACGCTTACCGGTAGGGCACATGATGGATGGATGGAAATATTTCACTTGCCTCTTTTTTATTTCTTTCATCAACTCTCTTTTCATTCCGAGTTTTTCTAGAACCTTTGTATTTGATTTGTTTTTATTTCCATGAAATACGACATATTCGTCTGTATATCCACATCTCCAGGGCCTCAATTCGATTTTCTAATTCAAATTGCTTGTTCAATATCCAGCATGTACCTAACCGTTATGATAGTTAGAGCTCTTCTACCAAAAAGTTCATTTATCCTAGAGTTGTGGACGATTCTACTGACGTCGCCGGTTGTTGGTTTAGTAAACTTATGGTGCAATATTCCCGTCCTGTCTTATAATGCACGCTGAAGTTATCATTTCATCTCCAATCATTGCTGCTGTCACCTTCAGTTCTGCATTATCGATCTAAAGAAGGTACTAGTAGTTACTGTCGCGTATTTGCTGTTTATTTAACGTTCTTCTCATCTTGAACATCTTCTTGATTCATTTCTTGCTTATCACTTGACCGCTGACAACAAACTCTCAGAACTCACACTCACAACGTTGCCAGATAATGTTTAAAATAATGATAGTAATTATCATCCACGAATGTCACTTTGTCACACACTTAGAGCTCCTTGGAACATGATTTAATACCCAACTTATGTTGCAGTTAATATTCTTGTCCTGTATATTTGTATAATATTTTTAATAGTTTCACTTTCACCTGTCACCATCAATTGTCATTCATACAGTCAATACTTTAAGTTTTGCACCATAAATTTAAAGAAGGTACTACTACTTCTACCGGTGTTGTGACAAAGGATTTATAAGCACAAGCCCTGCATACCAAATTCGAAACACAACTGATTGATTGATTTAGGAATCAACATCACAGCATTCAGGGCATTCCCATAAGCGCTCCGTCCCCATCCTCAGCAGCCAGCGAAGAGTTCCAACACTAATAGTACCAGTAGCAATCTGATTATATGTCCGTCTCACCTTTCCTCTGAGCGTTGAGCGTCGGCCAGATTCCCTCGTCACTCCTCGCTGTCTCATTCTTGCCAGACCATGGTAATCCATTTGCTCCTCCGAGGTGTGCACGTGCTCCCACAAGGCCGCAACCACGTCTGCCTTGTCATGTATCAATACTCCACCAAGTTCTGCAGAGCCAGCCAATCTGTCCGCCTGTTCATTTCCCAGCACACCGGCATGCCCCGGAGAAAAGATCCAGGCGATGCTTGTCACCCGTGACCTCCGAAGCGAAGCAAGCCACTCCGCACGAAGCCTGCCCGTCCTCACCCTCGTCAGCATGCTTTCTGAGTCAGTTACAATCACGATGTGTGTGTGTCGTATTCTCCATCCAGCGGAGAGCCGCAGTGACCGCCTCCACCTCCATTCTTAAGCTGGATGTTGTGGTATCATATGCCAGGCTCTCCTGCCCCAAACGTCGACCATTGGCTTTGGCTATGAACCCCCAGCCACTTTTCTCACCTCTTGACACCGAACCATCTGTGTAGATAATCACATCACCCGAGTGAGCATTGTCCTGAATTAGTTGCTGGATTTCCACTTCCGTGGCCCCTGCTGGCCACTCCCTGCACTCCCGGCTTAATGTGATTATAACTCTGCACAATTCTGACTGCTCCGCTGGCACTCTGACCCACTCCTCTCCACGCCTAATGTTCTCCAAGGGGCACACCTGTCTGATCGTATCCTCTGCCTGAGCCATCCATGATTTCCCTCTTATCAGTCGCTGACCCTTAACTGCGTCCAGCGCCTCATGCAGTGGGTGGTCTGTGTCTGCAGCTACTCTGAGGTATGCCTTCGCCTGCATCACCTTGAGCCTACCAGCAACACTCAGCAGACCAAGGATGTAATGCATACACACTACTGGGGTGTCTCTAGTGCATCCCAGAATGACCCGCATAGCTTCGTTCTGTATGCGCTCTAACTTCACCAGCTGACTCTCTGAGACAGTGAGCAGACCTAATCCATAATCAATTACTGAGAGGATCAAGTCCTGGTATAGTGTGAAAAGCATTCTCTGCTCTGTGTCCATTGCAGCCATAGTTTTAAGTGCACTGAGTCCCTTTTGAGATCTTGTCACAACCGTCTCCACATGGTCCTTGAAGGATAGGCTCCTGTCAAATGTGATCCCCAGATACTTCAGTTTGTTCTCTCTGCTGACATTTCTACCATCTATCGCGAGGCTTGGGACATCTGCTCTCACAATCCTGAGCACCACAAAACAGCCGCCATTTCCGGGTGGATGACAGCACTCATTTCAGTGCACCAGTCAATCACTTTGTCTACTGTCGCCTGTAGCTCCTGGGCTGTTTGCTCCCTATCTCTCCCCTGCCTATATGCAAGAATATCATCTGCAAATGTTAGTATTCTTTCAACCCCTGGTGCTTCTAGGTTTGCAATCTTGCTCGTATACACATTAAAGAGCACCGGTGAGACTGCAGATCCCTGTGGCAGTCCCAGGGTTAAAATATGTGGCTCTGAGGTCCATGCACCCAGATGGAGAGCAACCCGACGAGAGTGCAGGATGGCTGCTATCCAGTTCACCAACCAGGGATCAACCCCCTTCTCCATCAGTGCGGTCATCAAAATATCATATCAAACTCTATCGAAACACAACTGCGGGCGATCACGCTGTAGACCACCTTGCGTTGGTTTTCATACAATGGTATGAGTATGAGTGCTGGCCATTCAGAAAGCATTGGCAAACTACTGAATGTAAACTTGCCAATCCATCACGAACAGCCAAACAATTTTGGGGTTGACTGCGATATCCTGTAAAGATATGCAACTAACTTTAAACTACTACTTCTAGTAGTTACAGTCGTGTATTTGCTAATTATATCACATTCTTTCACTTCTAGTCACTTAACTGCTTACAGAATTTCCGAAATCTGTGAGAACATCACAGATAATGTATCATTATATTAATTTAATATTATGATCCACAAATTCTCTTCTTTGTCACACATGTGTAGTCCTTTTTTAACTTTATTTATTATTTGTTATCATAATTGGCAATATTCTTCATTGAGGGAAAATGCCATGTCAGCATAATAGTTCATAATTTCATGGTCATCATGAACATCGTTTTATGTTTCAAGAGATTTGTGTTTTTGTTTTTTGTAAATTTTTCAACATTTTCACACTGTTTAAATTATGAATTTAGTCTGTTGGATGGAGCTGACAAACTAACATCCAGCGATACTTTGTTCAAACTTATAATCAATATGCAACTTGTAAGTGGTTTTCTCCAGTTTACATTCTGTGAGATTCAATTGGCTTGTCGTGCTAGACCCACATTCTGTGAATAGAAATGATCACAAATGCTACGTAGCATGGATTAGAAGAAGATAAGAAAAGAAATCACATGCTGTATTTTAAAAATAATAGAAGTAAATACTATAACTACTGATCATGTCACATTACAGTAGTATTATAATAGAAATTATAATTCTCTGTGTTTCATATCTACATATATAAACTATGTGTGGTCGATTGTTGTTTAATATTGTTGATCCAAGAATGTAACAGGAATGGGAATTTTATATTGATCTATACTTAAATGTTGTAGTGCTGATTTGTTGATTGTCAGATTTTCAGATTTTAAAACACTTTACTATTTCACAAAATGGTGAAATGTTCCATACATCTTATATTATACTTGAACAATAGGACACATGCACAGTTAAATATAATGGCATTCTTTATGTTTCATTATTGGTTGCATTTTTTGTTTACTTCCACAAATTGCCTGGTGCTATAAAATCTGCTGTCACCTTTTTATTCTTATTTTGATATAAAATATAAATTTACATTTGTATGTTGTACTGAAAACAAGTTGATTCAGAAAACCAAAGACCGATATATGGGGAAAGTCATGAACGCCTACGTCAGCCGGCATGGCACTTGATGATGATGACTGAAAACAAGTTTCTTAAATACTATAAATGAAATGAGCATTTAAAATAACTTATGAAAATTATATCATATATTGCTCTGTAATTTTATGTTAATTTAGGTGTTCATTCTCATTTCAGGATCCACATAACAATTATGGCGAACTGAAGTGTTGCGGCATGGGACAGCCCATTAGGGGCTTCCTGACCGCCTGGAACATTCTCAATAGAGAACAGAAAACCTAATAGAGAAATTTGATATCTTAGCCATCCTGTTAACTTGTAGACTATCAGACTTCACTTTGGGCACTGGCATCAGAATTGATGTTTTCTGAACAACATAAATTAACTGACATTTCAGTTAGATGTTAGATAAAATTTAACTTTTTCAGATTTTTTGCAACATTTTCATATTTGATCTCAAAACATGCCTTTGGTGCTATTAGAAAAGGAGTGCGGGCCAAAGTGCCGATCTCGCAAACATGTCCAGGAGATTATTTCCATCATATCACGAGGAGACCTTAGAGAGTTTCAGGCCTATTCCAATCTGTGCTACAACTGGGCCAAATACTCAGATATATTTGGCCGCACGGCCTTGCATATTGCAGCCTCATGTGGCAAGACGGACATTTTGAAGTGGCTTCTGGAGGAGAGGTTGATCGATATCACCCTGAAAGATTTAGAATCAGGGTATACAGCACTTCACAGAGCAGTACTCTATGGACATCTGAGCTGTGCTCAACATCTTGTGCAGGTATGAATCTGTGTTGTCTTTATTTTATCAGAAAATGTTTCATTTTATATCTTTGCTAATTTTTTCTGATGTTTTCTTCTTCCATTGTTTTTTTTCTTCTTTTTTTCTTTTTCTTTTAGAGTTAAATTAAACTTCAGATGTTAAAATCGCATTTCCTGTTGTAGAATGTTGGGTAGTATCTATTATAGTTGTACATCGCGAATCATGGTCTCCTTTAAATATGGTTTAGTAATTAGTATGAAAATATTTTTTTATTTTCCGATTTAAATGAGTTGATTTAAATGAGTTTCCGATTTTAAAAGAGTTAAATTGTTCTTAGTATGCTGTTTATACATTTCTCAAATACATCTTGTTTTGTATTTATTTACATTGTACATAAGCTGCTCAATGTGATGAAGAGTTTGAAATATGCCACCATGGTCCCATAACCCATTGAAGGGAAAATCCCAAGTGCACCTTCGTGCAATAGAGAATGGAAAATATACAATGCTTTGGCAAACAAAGCCCTGGGAATCAAGTATCCACCAGTGTGAGTGGACATCTCTGGTACGCTCATTTCAGCATAGCGAGAGTACCACAGAACATGGTGCTCATTTACTCTGGCAGTTTAAAAGGTCGCTAAAAGCTGAAGGCATAGTCCACTATCATGTAAATGTGGAAAGTCAGGGGGAGCACTGAACGTAACAGCTGAAAATACTTTGGCCATATTTAAAAATCACATGGGTTTGAATTCCCATCGAGGCAAATTTGTAAAAATTGACCTCACTCTCAGGATGACCCACCCGAAATAGGTACCAGGAAATGTTTTGGAGAGTGAAGGCGGCCATCATGATATTGACAACATCATGTCTGTAATGCTGATTGGTCTATACAAACATGGGTCTGCACCAAGTGTGCCATACCCCAAAATGTGTGTAAACCAGTCCTTTAGTTACTTTGTTATATTCTATACTGGATATTTTCTCTTGTTCTGTGGGTAAAACATGTTTTTAATTTTCCTGTACTATCTGTAATACATGTTTTAGCTTGTTTGGTTGTTAAAGTGGTTTGGACATCTTATAAGAATGAAACCTGATCAGCTGTGGATGAGAGCATGCAACCAGAAAAACAGATTTACATATGGGTGAATGGACAAACAAAGTTTATATTTTCAAAAGGTTAAGAATTGAGCTCATAGGCCTGATTAACCTTCTGCCCTTCTTATCTCTCATCTTTTGTACATCATTTCATTCTTGCATCACTTAAAAGGCTAACACTGGATAAAATACAACAATAATTATATATATATACATTATAAATTCATTGGAAATGGATCCAGAGTAAGACCCAACAAAATGATGAATAAACAACATCAAGGGTACTCTAAACAAACAAGGAGGCAATGCAACCAAGACATCACATCTGGCCTCGGAATGCAAGCTTAGACTCCCCATAATCCTTTATTCTGAGGAATAGACAAAACAATAGTTGTTAAATTAGTTTATAATCGTAAAAACTTTGCCGCGGAGCAAACATGGCAGTGGGCTTCTGATCGTCAGAAGAGTACCCCCTTCCCCAAGTATTTTGGACCTTTAGACGCTTGATACTCTCAGGGGGCAATCCCACCCGTGTCATGACTTCGGGCATCTTTCCCCTGCCATGGAGACGTTTGGTCACATTCGTTATCCCTGTTGTTGCACTTGTCCCTTCGCTGTTGCCATGTCCGCTCTCAGGCCCTCCCTCCCTCGGTGAGGAGAGTCCGTGCAGCCTGTGCTTGCCCTTTAGCACATGTGGTCGTGGGGAGCCAGCTTCATCCCCCGGCACGCCCTCTGCTGCCTCCATTTGTCTCCGTTGCCGTGTTCCTTCCTCGTGACTCATTCACGGCACCGCACTCTACTAGGAAGCCGGTTCTTCCTTTACGTTTCTGGACCCACCTCTTGGTCTCTGCAGCTGAATGAGTGCGACCTTCAGATGATTATCGCTATGTTATGGAGGTTGGACTTCGGCCGACATTTGCATGATTTGACTGCACTCAGATTCACCACCCACGCTCGGAGGAAAGGCTAAAGAGTTGACACGAGACGTTGCAAGTTCGTGGTCTTGGTTGAGAGATTGTTGGTCCTGCAGTTACCGCTTCTAACCATTCTAGTTCCGAGACTCATCCCACTCTAGATATTCTATTACTAGTCTTCTTTGTTGTCCAATGGCTTAAACAGTGCCTAGATACTCGCATAAGATGTTTATGAGTATATAATATAATGTACACTTATTTTGATGACCCTGAATGTATCCTGGAAAAAAAAAACAGCTGTTTATCGGTTGGAATTATAATGGAAAGGTAATATAATCTGAGAGAGTTTTTAGAGTACAAAGGAAAATAAAACTTATGTGCTTGACAAAGTAGAACAGACAGTGAGAGATTAACATAGCAGGCAAACAGGTTTAAAGTACATTTGCAAGATTATCTGCTTAATAGAGTTTATAAAAATAAGACACAAAACTTAATCCCATTTCATTACTACTATTGGAGTTTGAAGTTTTCGTTAAGACTTCAGATATACTAAATCACAGCATTATGAGGCAGTGTGACCAGCTGTCTTTCTTGTCACCTTTCTTCCCTTCCCAGTAATGTGTTGTACAAGTTCACATGGCTAGAACTGTTCTGATTGGTAGGGGGATTAAATATACTACAACTGGATTTTGAACCCAGACTACTGTGTCAAATCCTACATCAGCTAGATGTTGAAGTTGATACTACTGTGTTAAGTCCTTCCACAATTGGGTTTTAAATATCAGACTACAGTATCAAATCCTACAACTGAGTTTTGAACCTTCGACTACGGTATCAAATCTTACCACAGTTGGGTTTTGAATGCCATGATACTTTATCAAATCCTTCCACAATTTGGGTTTTAAACTCCTGACCACTGTGTCAAATTATACCACAGCTGTGTTTTGAACTATAGATGACTGGTGTTAAGCAAATGCACTAACCACTATGCTACCGCAACTCCTGCTAAATTATATAGAAATGTTAAATTATCCATGAATATTTATTTAAACTCTAAATTGTCACACAGTCTAAACGGGAGAAATCTGTCCACAGTATAATGCTGATGTCCATGTACGAGACACGGAAGGACTGAGCCCTCTAGACATTGCCATGCTTGATAGACCTCCACAGGTCACGTACACTGTTAAAGGTGACCTTGTCTGTTGTTCAGTGAATTTTTTAAAAGAGTTTATTACAGAACAAAGATTTATATAATCATGCAGTTGCAAATTGTGGCCATTGTTTCTTTTTTTGCATTCCTCTTCCGAGGGAAGTACGTCACACCTAGTTAGGCATCTCACAGATCAGTGTGTCTGATCAAGACGACTGCCACCTTATAGACAGACCAGAACAGATCATTATTCTGCGCCTCAGAATAGGACATAATAGATTATGCAACCACATGTATACACATTCAATATTGGTGAATCAGTCATGTGCACATGTGGATTGGTGCTGCAGATAGCAGATCACATACTCCAAGACTACCCAAAATATGACATATATAGGCAACCCATCTGGCCTGGAGACACAGCAGTGGAAGATAAACTACATGGTCCACTGAGTGAACTGTAAAAGACAGTGAAGTTCATACAAGAGGCAACATTGCAGTTATAGACAAATTTCAAGCGAACGAAAGAAGAAGAAGCGTGTCCAATTTCAGCATTTATTTGTGTAAGGTTTGCTTTCTCTAGACAGATTCCATCCAAGGTCACAGGCTCTGTCTACCCATGGCTAGGTTTTCTTTCCTTATTATTTTGCGAGAGCAGCATCCTAAAAACAATTTCTAACTTCAATGGAATTTTTAACGTGCGCAACTTGCTGATGGAGCCTCATGTTTTTCGCTGTAAATTTCTGATCTCACTAGATATCAGGGGGTAAGTGTAGTATCATTAGATAATATGTTTCTTGGAAAAAACTGTCAACCTTGTTTTAGGGATGAGCCTTGTACCTTATGAGCCACTGATCTTTGTCACGGCTCCCCACTAATAGTCTGGCCAATGTTTGCAGTCTACAATATCCACCGGTGAAGCCAGCCAGCCAACAGCCGTTTCTCATTGGATACCTATATAGGAATCCTTGTGCCGGGTACAGTTGGTATGACTGCTTCACTACAATGATGGATAGAGTGTTTACAGCAGGTAGAGAAGTTATGATACTAGGTGACTTCAACATAGATATTAGTAAATCCAACCAGACATGGGACGATATCATTCTTTCTTACAATTTCAAACAACTAATAAACCGTCCCACAAGGGTTACTGACACATCCTCAACTATAATTGATCATATATATGTTACTTGTCCAGATAATATTATTGAATGTTCTGTTCCTGTTTGTACAGTTAGTGACCACTATCCGGTATGTTGTACATGGTCAAGAATTGGGTTCAAACCTCTTAAACATAAACATGTAAGTATCAAATTTAGGAATTATAAAGCATTCAACCAAGATTTATTTTTGCAAGACTTAAGAAAAGCAGCCCTTGATCACGTTTACCAACTTCCTGACCCGGACGATGCATTAGCTTTCTGGACGAAGACAGTCTACAATGTGTTCGATAAACACGTGCCAATCAAAGAAGTTCGAGTCAAAAATCAACATAAATCCCCATGGGTCACTAGAGAAGTGCTGGAAATCATGAGAGAGCGAGATACAGCACACAAAAATAAAGACTTCATCAATTACCGCAGACTAAGGAATAAAGTTAAATATGAAATTCGTAGGATAAAAAAAGATCATTTTAAAAATTTGATTGTAGATAATTCAAACAGTACAAATATATGGAAGGCTATTAACTTGCTAACCAATAAGAAACGCCCTACAGAATCAGCAATACCAAATTCTATAACATGCGATGAATTCAGTTGGTTCTTTCAATCAGAAATAGAGAATCTAAAGTCTTCAATACCAGACTCATCGTGTAATTTAAGTTCACTGGCATCATTCTGTGAGGAGAAGTGCGCCAGAAATATTCCCGCTGAGATTCCTTTAATGTCTGTTGCAGACGTTTATAAATATCTCTTGAACCTCAAATCAACAAACTCACACGGCCTAGATGGTATCAGTAATAGAATTCTTCGTTGTGCTGCACCAGTCATTAGCGAGTCCTTAACGTTCATATATAACCAGTGCCTGGCCAAAAACTACTTTCTATCTGCATTTAAAATTGCTAAAGTGTTTCCGCTTATTAAAAATGGCTCAATCGATAATAGCGTTTTGGGTAATTATAGACCTATTTCCTTACTATCGTCGCTATCAAAACCACTAGAAAAACACATTCATAAAATAACGTTACACCATTTAATTAACAATGATCTAATAATTAACAGTCAATCTGGGTTTCGACCTAAATATTCTTGCCATAGTGCTCTAACAAAAATGACCGATAACTGGCACTTAAACATCAACAACGGTAGAATTTGTGGAGCGGTGTTTGTAGACTTTAAAAAAGCTTTTGATATGGTAGATCACGATATTTTAATTAGAAAACTAAAGCAAATGAAGACAAGCACCAACATGGTGAACATAATTACGTCATTTCTATCCGACAGGCAACAAGTCGTGTCCTTCAACAACTGTCTATCAAGACCCACACAGCTTAATATTGGTGTGCCTCAGGGCTCAATACTAGGTCCGCTGCTTTTTGCAGTTTATATTAATGATCTTCCTTTATATATCAATACAACTTGTGATCTATTCGCAGACGACTGTACTATATATACTAGTCAAGAAAACCGTAGTGAATTAGAGAATTCTTTACAAAAGGAACTTGATAATCTTACTAGATGGAGCAATGAAAACCGCATGCAAATTAACATCGACAAAACCAAATCCATGCTAATAACGACCAGACAAAAACTACAGACACTAGCCATAACTGGATCACCGCTCGAACTCCGCATGGGCACGTTACCTATAGTTAATGTGACTGAACATAAAACACTAGGGCTTTTAATAGACAGCCATTTGAACTGGAGCTCTCATGTTCACGCTCTTACCAAGAAAATAGCACAAAAAGTTTACCAACTTGCTAAAATTCAGCACTTCCTGGACGAAAGCACACGAAAAATATTCTATACATGCTATATCCAATCACATCTCGATTACTGTTCCACAGTTTGGGATGGTTGCCCTAAATCTAATTTAAAACGACTATGTTCTCTACAAAACCGCGCTATTCGTCTGGTTTCTGACATAAAGCACGTTGAAAGTAATAATTTGTACAGTCATCTAAGACTTCTACCACTACAAAAGCGCTTCCTTTTCAACAAAGCCAAATTAGTGAATAAAATTATATCTCAAAATACCCCAGAGTATCTTCTGCCGCTGATTCAATCTAATGCAATGAACAGCAAGCGCCTAAATTTGTTACATGTCTCAAAGCCTAGATTGGACCTATACAAAACATGTTTCGCCTATTCTGGTGCTCACTTATGGAATGATCTGCCTCCAGATCTGAAAACTCCAATGAGTCCCTACACATTTAACCGAAAACTCTTTCAATACTTAATCCATACCGACTATATGCCACCATAATTCATTTACTGGTATAATTGTTCAGTATTATTGTTCATTATAATTGTTTAACTATAATTGTTCACTATATATGTGTGTGCGTGTGGGAGCGAGAGAGAGAGAGAAAGTGGGTGTCAGTGAGAGGGAGAGAGTGAATGCGTGTGTGCGCATGTGCATGCGTGTGTGTGGAGAGAGTGATTGAGCGAGAAATGGTGGGGGAATGTGTCAGTGCATGCATTCGTACGTGTATGTGTGAGAGTGAGTGAGGAAGTGTATGCGTGCGTGCATGCGTTCATGTGTATGTGTATGTGGGAGAGAGTGTGATTGAGAGAGTGAGTGGTGTGTGAAGGATTGTGTGTTAGAGAGTGAGACAGTGGGAGAGTTGATGTGTTAGTGTGTGTGTGTGTGTGAGCGCGCGCAAGCGTGTGAGTGTGTGTATATGAAAGAATACAGAGAGAGAGAGAGAGCTGAGCAGATGCATGTCATGTAACACGCATGTTATGTAACACGCGAATCCATATGTTTGTGTATTCTCATCTGTCATATTATCAGTTAAATACCATTTGATTTTATCATGCATAATATAAACTCATGTTCATTACTATAGTTTGAGTGAGTGAGTCAGTGAGTGTGAATGAGAGACAGAACGAGTGAGCGTGAGAGTGAATGAGTGAGCGGGAGAGTGAATGAGTGAGCGGGAGAGTGAATGAGTGAACGGAAAAGTGAATGAGTGAGCGGGAGAGTGAATGAGTGAGCGTGAGAGTGAATGAGCGGGAGAGTGAATGCGTGAGAGTGAATGAATGAGCGGAAGAGTGAATGTGTGAGCGTGAGAGTGAATGTGTGTGTGTGTGAGAGAGAGAGAGAGAGAGCATCACTATTTTTACGTCACATACATTTTATGTACACATTTTTCTCCATGTTTAACATTTTTATGAGACTGCTCATGACAAGTGTCAGTGTATGTGTGTGAGTAAAGTGTGGGAGTTTGTTCATACTAGTTTCAATACTAACGTGAGACATTTTGTATGTGTCTAGATGTGAGGAAGTGTGAGTGTATGTGGAGGATGTGTGTGAGTGTGGGGCTATGTGTGGGTGGGGGGTGTGTGGGTGGGGGTATGCATTTGGATGGGTTGGGGTGTGTGGGTTTTGGTGGGTAATGGTATTTGTGGGTGTTGGTGGGATGTGTGGATGGATGTGTGGGGGTGAAAGTATGGGTGTTGGAATGGGTGTGGGGGATGTGTGTATGGGTGGAGGATATGTGTATGGGACGGATGCAGGGGATGTGTGTTTATGTGGGTGGAGATGTGTGGATGGTTTGAGGAAGTATGTGTGGGAGGCGGGGTTGTGTGGGTAGGGGATTGTGTTGGGTGGATTTGGGATGGAAGGGCGGATGGGGAGAAGTGTATGGTGTGTGGGTTTGAGATATGTGTGCGGTGTGTTGGTGGGGGATGTGTGAATGATGTGTGGGTGGAGGGTATGTTTGTGGTGGTATGGGTGGAGGATAGTGTGTGGTGTAGGGGATGTGTGTGATGGGTGTGGGGAATGTGCGTATGGGTGGGGTATATGTGTGGGTGAGCAGGGGATTGTGGTGGTTGGGGGAAGTGTGTGTGGGAGATGTGTGTATGTGGATGGGGAATGTGTGGGTGGGGGTGTGTGAGTGGCTTAGGGATGTGTAGGTGGGTGAGGGAGTTGTATGTGTCGGGGTGGGATGTGTGAGTGGGTGGAGGATGTGTGTGGGGGTAGGGGTATTGTGATCGAGAGATGTTTGGTTGGGAGTGGGTTGGTGGGGGTGTGTGGGTGCGTAGTGGAGGATGTGTGAGTGAGTGTGTGTTGGTGGACGGGTAGGGAATGCGTGTGTGGGTGGGGAGAGGTGTGTGGTGTGTTGGTTGGTGATATTGTGTGGGTGAGGTATGTGTGTGTGGGTGGGGGATTTTTGTGGTGTGTGAGTGGGGGTATGTGGGGTGGATGGGTAAGGGTATCTGTGTGGGTGTGGGTGGGATTATTTTGTGGTATCTGGGTGGGGGATATGTGTGTGGTGTGTAAGTGGGGATGTGTTGGTGAGGGATATGTGTGTGTGTGGTGCGTGGGTTGGGAATAGTGCGTGGTAGGAGGTGTATGTGATGTGCGGATGGGGGATTGTGTGGTGGGGGATTAGGTTAAGGCATGTGTGGGTGGGTAGAAGTTGTATGTGTGGGTGGTGGTGTGTGTGTGAGTGGATTGGGGATGTATGGGTGGTTAGGGAGATGTGTGTGGGGGGGGGGGGGGGGTAGGGACATGTCAGTTGGTGGGGATGTGTGTGTATGGTTTGGGGATGTGTGAGTGGATGTGCGATGTGTGGGTGGGGAATATGTTGTCGATGGAGATGTGGCTGGGGGAAGGGTGGTTTGAGGTGTGGGTGGGGAGAGGATGTGTGGGGTAGAATGTGGATGGGCGTGGGATGTGTGGGTTGGTGGGGGAATGTTTGTGGGTGGCAAGTGTGTTTTGGTTGGGGGATCAGGTGAGGGCAGTGAGTGTGGGTGGGGGATGTGCGGGAGGGGGATGGGTCGGTTGGTGGGGTATGTATGTGTCCCTTGGTGTGCGTGTGTGTCGGTAGGTGGGGGTGTGTATGTGTCCCTTGGTGCGCATGTGTGTGGGTAGGTGGGGGTGTTGTGTGGGTTTGGTGATGTATGGATAGGTGGGAGATGGGCTTCATACCATGGTAATTAGCCTTGTTTATGTTTACAACATTCATTTCACAATGTTTATTTTTCTTCCTATGCAAATGTATAATGCTCTTGATGAACGAAAGACGAGTGATTGGAAGGGCCGAATGTAAGACGGGCCTGCGCGCCCAATTTGTGACCCTAATAAAGTTGATTTGATTTGATTTGATTTACCCTCCATTTTAAGTTCTGATCTTGATTGTGAATAATTTCCTGTCATGTATCTTCTGTCTGTCAGTAGTGTTTTGACTATATATTAGTCATCATCATACAGTGGCTTGCCCATTGTAGAACTGTTCCTCCGCAACAGTCTTTCCAAATTTCTCTCTGCTGTCATGTGTAAATTATCTGTCATATCCTGAATTCATCCACATTGTGGTCTCTGCTGTCATGTGTAAATTATCTGTCATATCCTGAATTCACCACATTGTGGTCTTCATCTTCTCCACTGTTCTGGTATGCCTCCCTCCATAGTTATCTTTGCTACACAATTATGACTTTTTACATGCCCCAAATATTTCATTTTCCTCAGTTTTATTTGTCTTAATAACCAGTCTTTTTCAATATTGAGTTTTCGTTGGATATATAAGCTGGTTCTATTTTTGTCCCATGAGTTTTTAAATACCTTTCAGGAACACTTGTATTCAAAGGTACAGATGTGCTTTCAAGCTGATTTGTTACATTTCCAAGTTTTATACCCTTAATGTCACTGAAAATATGTTTGCTCTTTAAAATGTGACTTGTGTTGTTCTTTCTGTTCCAGTCCTTAATAGTTTTAATTGCTTCAGTCTTTTTAGACCATTGTTTGTTCTTCTTTTAATTTTGACTGCTATAGTTTCCTAGGCATCTGAAGAAAGCAGTCTGCCATTGCTTTTCTTCTCGGCAGTGACCATTACCTCTATAAAGAGATCCTCTGCCTACATCATGAACTATCAGTTGTGTCTCATAAGCTAGCAGAGGGAAGGATGTGCCTACCTTTTCTTTTGATAAGGAATATCCACTACCCAGTCTGTCAGTGGTGTCTTTTGTAATATACTTTTAAGCTATCCATGTTGTTTACTCAACATCTGACATTGTTCGTACACTTCAGTTAAAAACTGATACTTCTTCCTTAGGTGGGCCAGCACTTGACTTTTGTAATTTAGCAGTTCTATGTGTTATTGTTTTGTGACTATTCTTTCTGCATACAGTTTTTGTAGTTAACGTTTTCCACTAAGTGGAACATTCTCACATCATTGACCACTTTACATCAATCTCTGGCCAAGGCTTTTATTGTTGCATTCCTCATGAGATATTCCAGAGCCATGGCTTGCATTTCATTAATTGTAAGCGCTTCTGTGCATTTTGCGTGTTTACCTCATCAGTGTTAAACTACCTTGTTAAAATGTCTGTGTGCTGCAGCTCATGATATTACTTAGATACTGATATGTTGTTGTTGATGCAAAGCTGCAGAGTTGTCTAATGTTGGCAGTCTAATGCCATTCTTATGAAGATGCAGATCCTCTGTTTTGGTTCCAGGGACCCATATAGTGAGTTTGTAACTGTTGGAGATGGCTGCAGTAGATTTTCCATGATAGTTTTAAAGTACAATTTGTGTGAAGAGAGGTAGTCTATTGTTACATAAGGGTGAGAACATTGTCTATGTTGGGTGCATGTTTGGGATTGGCAGTTTAGATAGTGGTTGATTCTAGCACGCCCTGTTCGAAACTGAGCAATTAAACCAAAAAGGCTCTGGTCTTTTCTGTCAAGACCTTTGATGTGTTCATTGACATATGGTTGGGGTATTTCAGCCCATTGCTTCCATTGCACATCTGTTCAACCTGCTTTCTTTTGTCTTGCTTCTGAGAACCTGTTGGACTGTTCATGGACTGGAAGGATGTTCTTTTGCTGTTTTGTAGTTTTTGCTCGCGTGATGGTGATATTTAAATGCCAGTTCAAGGTCAGTTTAGTCAGATCCATCCATCCATCATGTTCGATGCCGATAAGCGTGGGCGGTCATGTTTTGCCATCTCACTCGATCACCAGAGTCGTGGATCAGCTCCGTGTTCCTGTCTCGACCATCACACAACATGATTTTCTTGGCATCTATAAAGAAGGTAGTTTGCCATTGCTTTCCTTCCTAGCAGTGACCATACTGGTCAGTGACCGTAGCCATTTTCTCCTCAAAAAAGAGATCCTCTGCCTACCGTCGTGAAGGTGAAGACCATAACCTACAACTATCTGTCGGCTGCTCTCCATCTTTATCCACCACCTGCACCCATGGCTTCACGTAACCCTGATCGGGGGGCTAAACGGGTACTCCACCTTGCCCAAGGGTGTCCCGTAGGCTAGCGGAGGGAAGGAGGCGCCTTGCTTTTTGCTTCTTGAATTTTTTTTGTTTGGCCCAGCCCAATATGTTTCTTCCATACAAATGTTGTACATATTGAGAAAGGCTGAGAATCCTAAAATTTGCCTTAATTCAGAATTCCAGTTTCACACCAGTAGACAGAAAAAACTTTATTTTAATTTCTGCTGAGACTTTGAAAATAATTATTAAGAATACTTCAGTTAATTAGTTAACACTATTATTATCTATCACATCAGGTCATTGCCATTTCTGCTTGAAATATTAGCTGCAACCGATCTCTGGCAATTTTCTGTTTTTTTTTGCATTACTGGTAGTCTAACACCCCAGAGGTTAATAAATGATTCATTGATTTCTTGCTTGAATGCCACCAGAACCTAGTGAAGTTTACACTTGGGGGGAGAATAACAACAGCACACTAGGACATTCTAGCCCACACAAGAGGACTTCTCCGGAAGCTGTTGACTTGTTCAAGAAAATGGGTGTCTCTATAAAACAAGTAATTGTGTTTTTGTTTGTTATAAATGTGTATATCAGAATTTGTTTCTACTAAACATTAGTAAAAGTAATCAAAACCAATTATGTGTACAGTTCTCAAGGAAACAATAAACTCATGTATATCTTCAGTTAGACAAGGTATGTGTTTGGTTGCACTTAGAACAGGAGTCACGGTAGCATGGTTGCTAGATACCCATCTGTCACCCCAGTGGTCATGGGTTAGGTCCACAGCAGGGCAGATTAGAATTTTTAAGAAATTACCTGGCTACTAGGTTGATCTAGCTTAAATAGGTACCAAGAATGTCTTGGAAAGTAAAAGCTAACAGCATGATACTGACCATTTCACCCACCAAGTGCTGTATGAAAATATGGGTCTAGTATTGTATGCCGAATGCGCTTTTGTCTTGACAGCCTTGCAACACGGCATGAATATTTTAAGATATAGGCACGGTGATAAGATATTCTGCTGGTGAATGGGGATTGTGGAGAAACATTATCACATACTCTATTTGGCAGGGCACCTGACGATGATGTGTGCAGCAAAGAACCATTTATAAGTCTTGCACCTGTGCTGAAGAAAAGATTATCAGAATTTTCTCGTCAAAACTTGTTTGCAACAATAGCGAAATTTACACAGAAATACATGCAATGTTTACGCCAGTATTTTACACTTAAATTAGAGGTGGCATAAACGGTATCCTGAGAAGAGATGTAGCACAATCATCAATCATGTTCTGCACAATCACCAAACACATTCTGCTCAATTATCAAACTTCTGTACAGTCACCAAACATATTCTGAACATTCGCCAAACATTTGAAGGATATTAGATCATAGATAAAACAGATCAAGCTAAAACAGATTAATTTATTTGGTTGTTTCAGGATTTGAGATTTAAATATTGAGCACAACCCACTACTGGCAACGCTGATCGTATTCTGGTATGAACCTAAGGCCTATCCACATCAATGTGGAAGCACTAGACTCGATGAGGGTCTAGTGCTTCCACATTGACGTAGATAGGCCTTAGGTTCATACCAGAATACGATCAGCGTTGCCAGTAGTGGGTTGTGCTCAATATTTAAGACAGATTAGTCTATAACAATATCTGGCCCAATGTACTGTAAAGCATGTGAAAGGGTTCCTTTACCGTCTTATTTGAGAAACGGGTAGGCAATAATGCAGTGAGAAGATGACGTCAAGTGATGGATGAACAATCATCTGGGTCTGCAGCCAAAGCAAGAGACAGAAAGTGATCTACAAATTGTATTACAGCCAATCTTCATTGTGGAGATGGTATTTGGTTGATTGATTGGCTTGCATGAATTTGATTTTTGGCTCTGTGAAACTAATGACGTCCTATTATTTGTTCTTTTATTGTGCAGATTGTACTGTGCAAGTATCATTGTGTGTTCCTCACTCAGTCTGGGCAGGTCTACACGTGTGGTCATGGCCCAGGTGGAAGATTAGGACATGGGGATCAACATACTATTTTGGTATTAATTCTTTTGTTTGTTAGAAAACTTTACAATTTTAGGCACGTATTTTGGTCACAACACACTAGTTATCAAGTGTTGCTTGTTGATTATTTTTTAATGTGTTCTTTTATGAGTTTGTTATAATTTCTTTCTTCATTCAGATTTTAACTTAGTAACTTATCACAGATTGATCTCCAATGCAATGCTTTTCCCTTTTTTAATAAAATACAGTGAACATTAATGTAATATATTCCTGAGACATGTATGGTTTACCATATTTTGTGTAGAATGTTACAGAGTAATATTTTTTTCAATTTAACACACACACAAAAACGTTCTAAGATTTATGTATTCAATGAAAACTGGGTTAACAGGTAACTTTGTAACAGCAATAATGACTACATCATATTTTAATTGAGCAGGGGAACTGGCAAAGGACTGAGAATATTTTCAGTGGGCCATGATGAAAGCAATATGCTGTGCAAAATAACTGCCATACAATGGTGCTTGACAAATAAATACACTACTGAGAAGTACTAGTTTTTCCTGATTCTTAGGTTCCTCGCTTGTTGGAGAGTGTGAAAGAGTTCACTTGTTTGGAAATTGCTGCTGCCACTGATCACACAGTTGTCAGAATGGAAGGGTATGGCTATGTTTTCTCTTCCTCCTCCTGCTCCTGCTCTTCCTCCTCCTCTTCTTCTTCTTCTTCTTCTTCTTCTTCTTCTTCTTCTTCTTCTTCTTCTTCTTCTTCTTCTTCTTCTTCTTCTTCTTCTTCTTCTTCTTCTTCTTCTTCTGCTTCTGCTTCTGCTTCTGCTTCTGCTTCAGCCTTCTATCTATCAGTGAAACATAGATCATCAACCAACTCATTCCAAGCCCTACTATCTTTTGCTGACTTCTGCAGCTCTTTCCATGTCCTCACCATATTATTCATCTCTGTATTCTTTTCTCTGAGTGTTGTTAGGTTGCCCACCTATGTATGTTATCTTCTAATTTGTAAAAGTTGTCCATGTTTAACACCTGTACACCATTCTTGGGTAAGTAATGTACACAAGTATATTTGGCTTTATCACATCTCAAAACATTTGGCCTTTGCGTTGGAGTCTGTTGACAATGAAATACCTCGAACCTGCTCCAGGGAATAATCACACCGTGCCGAATATCAAGGTGGGCGGTCATAGACTAAGTGATGTGGACAAATTCACCTATCTTGGCAGCACTGTGTCACAAGCTGCCACAGTTGATGACAAAGTGAATGCAAGAATCTCCGGGGCCGGCGCGGCCTTTGGCAGACTACAGGAGTGTGGGACGGAAATGGAGTGAGCCTGCAGACAGGGCTGAAGGTCTGTAAAGCAGTTATATTGTCCACACTGCTGTGTGCTTGTGAAACATGGACTGTTTGTCAGTGACGTGCTGGGAAATTGGACCACTTCCAGGTGGTCTGCCTTGAGAGGCTATTGGAGATCAGGTGGCAAGACAGGATCTCAGACACTGAAGTTCTGGAGGGAGCGTCCATGCCCAGTGTCCGCACTCTGCAGGTGAAGAATCGGGTTTGCTGGGCTGGTCACTTGGCTCGTATGCCGGATCATAGGCTCTCTGGACAAATATTTTACAGTGAGATGTGTTGTGGTAAACGCTCCCTAGGCGGCCAGAGGAAACGCTTTATAGACACTCTGAAAATCTCACTGAAAGCTTTTGGAATTCATCTTGACACCTGGGAGACTGCTGCTAAAGACCGTAATTTGTGGTGTACATCATTACATAAGGGTGCAGTCACTTGTGAAGCAACCAGGACTGCAAGAGCTGTGAAGAAAAGGCTGGACAGAAAAACCCCTACAGGAGATCCTCCTCCTGGAACGTCAAGCATTCTTTGCCCACATTGCCAAAGAACATTTCGAGCCAAAATAGGCCTTATCAGCAACCTTGGAACCCACAACTCGATACTTTAAACCCCACTGGATGAAATGAATGGTCATCATCATTCTTGATAGACAAACAACACTTCAAACCTATGGAGGAGACATGACTGACCCAGGTCTAATCCCTGCCAGTACAAACACGCTTTGCCGAATCATGACCTGGCTACATCCCAATATGCCTCTCCTGAAATGTGAAGTTTCAGGACCAGGTAGGTCAGCATGGCCTATTGGATAAGAATGTGTGTTTTTAAACATCCGGTGTGCTGATGCCGAGGTAAGGGGTCCAACCCCTACACTCGACAGTTGAACTAAAATATTGACTTAGGGATGTAAATTACAAGTACTTCTGAAGTCAGAGTATTCATCTGATGGCAAATGGCACTGGTAATAGGGAAAGCTAATCCACATGCAAAATTCAATCTAGTGCTACTAGAAGTAGTGTGTATGGACTACGCTTGATTTCAAAGTGAGCAAATGCAAAAAAAAACAGTAGTTTCAGTTTCATTCTTGTTGACTTCTGAGCTTGGGAAGGGGAAGGAAGGCTCTGCAACATTCACTGTTTGGTACTTCTATACTGGGTCTCCACACCAACCTCGCTCCATAGATGCAAGCCTTGTCTGGACTCAGAATACCTAAATTGTAATTCATCACACTTAATAGTTAAAACTCAATCTCCCAGAGTATTCACCAAACACTCAACCAGTCAGAATCACATCTCAAAAGCCAGGGTGCAGAATTAGACAGTACGTGGAGGAACATGCAAAGACCTAATGATTGTAAAGATACAAACTGTTATGGTATGGTCCTTTATCAAGATCATGTAAACTGCAAAGTTGTCCAACATTGTACTTGCTGAAACAATCCAGGAAAAAGAACAGAGGGAGGACTGAAAATGCACTGGACACATATTCACAAATGGACAGGAAAAACCCTGGCAGAAACAGAAGTACTGGCAGGAAATACAAGTACAGTAAATGCCTCTTTTACAAGCCTTAAGACTCACTGTCATATGGTGCTAGACCATTAGTTTTATAGATGAATTAGCACTTGGTGTCGGAGATGTGGTCAGAATCACATCAGTTGCCTTGACTTCCCAAGATATTTCTTGGTATCCATTTTAGGCTTGGTCAACCTGGGAGCGAACATTTTTCCGCCTCAGTGGGGATTTGAACATATGACTGCTGGACTTGCAGGCAAGAATGCTAACCACTAATCTCTGTTGTATTATTTGAGTGCCCGAAAACCTTTTAAATTATGGGAGTAAGAAGAAAGAATATTAGTTGTAAAGTTGTTTATGAAATGTGAAGAGACTAGTATTTTTTAGCAGATTTAGGTACTGCTCTGACATACCATGTTACTGCAAGGTGTATACTAACTGTCTCTGTACTTTCTCTGTTCTCTCTCTTTTCTCTCTCTCTCTCTCTCTCTCTCTCTCTCGCTCTCTCTCTCTCTCTCTCTCTCTCTCTCTCTCGCGCTCTCTCTCTCTCTCTCTCTCTCTCTCTCTCTCTCTATATATATATATATATATATATATATATATATATATATATATATATATATATATTTATAGAGAGAGAGAGAGAGAGAGAGAGAGAGAGAGAGAGAGAGAGAGAGAGAGATATATATAGTGTACCTAAGGTATTTATAAAAACAAAATAAACTTGAGGTAGCAACATTTTTGTGTTCTTGAGTTATAGTCATTTGTAGTTGATCTCATGCTAACATGGTGATGTGTTTGCTTTCCGCTAGCGGATCTGTGTTCTCATTTGGATTGAACCTATATCATCAGTTAGGACAAACCCCATTGGTAGAGAACAGTCCTTTGCCAAAACAAGTGAGTTAAAGAAAAGATAAGTTTCATTAGGAGATACATGTTTAGAAAATACATACGTGACAGTTAAAGTTTATTTACATTTTTACAGCTTGTAGTGAACAGTATAAAGCAGTTGGTAATTGCTTCTTTACATAATTTCTTTACATATTAGTGGTTTGTCTGAGATTTCATTTGTTACCAGACTGATGACATTGGCCATATAAGTCGGATTTCTTGTTAACTGTAGATTTTTTCAAACATTACAAAGGTGTATGTGTTGTGCAGAAAAGTGGTGAATTATTCTTTATGTGCAGGGTTTTTCTATTGGAAATTCTTCATCAGCTGAGGTTGTGTAGTAACTTCAACAGTCTCCTGCTGGCTCTGTGGTCCTCATTTCAAATTATCCTTAAGATTTGTGTGACCTGCATTGATACAGGATCTACCTGGTCTCATAAAATTGGTACAAGAGCATTTACTGGGGGTTAAAGCAACTGTCATGATAAAGACCCCATCATCCATTGAGTGTTATTTGGTCAAGAAGACATAGGTATAACACTGTATCAGTAAATCAACATCAGCAACAACAATGAACAAGTTAACAAAAGGAGTCTGGGAGAACATGAACTTTACTGCCAAAACAAAACTCCTTGTCTATCAAGCCTGTGTCCTTAGTATTCTTCTTTATGACAGTGAAACCTGGACAACTTACTCACACCAAGGGAAACATTTAGACAGCTCTCATATGCTGTGTCTGCAAAGAATATGCGGTATTAAGTTGAGAGACAAAATCACAAATACTGAAGCATTGGAAAGATCGGGTTGTGTGACGGTTTGTTCAGTGCTCAGTCATTGTAGACTTAGATGGATAGGACATTAAGAGGGTGGAAAACAGTAGAATACCAAAGGACATCCTGTTTGGTGAATTACAGATGGGTAAAAGATCTGTGTCTGCCACTACTGTGGTAGAAAGATGTGTGTAAGCGGAACATGATTGATACAGGCATTGATATTGCACCTTAGGAGCAAGTTGCCACTGATCGCGTTGCATGGAGGGCAAAGATCAGAAATGCAATAAAGACAAAGGAGAAAATGATTGCAAATAGGTCACACACTGAGCGTGTGAGTGGTAAGATAGTGCATGGTGGTGAAAATGACCATTGTTTCACATGCATAGAGATTGGATGAACATTTACCACATAAATTGGTTTGACTAATCACATTCGCTACCGCCATGGGTTGTAGTTATGTTTTTTTTTTAAGCACAATGTAGCAAACTATCGTCTGTCAAGATGGCAAGGTGCCAGGATGAGCACCAATATGCCACAATGACATGGAACCATCTTCCTGTACCTTTATCTGTACATTGTCTTGTAGAGTTTCTATTATTCTCCAGTTTTATACACTTCACTTTGGCTTTCAAATAGTGTTAAAGCTGAAGGGTAATTTCTGAAGTATGTGTGCTCACTGCTTGGTGTTCTGGCAGTTCCAGTAGCTGACGCAGATTAACTTATGCTGAGGGAGACGGAGCATGTATGGGTTTCCCTGGTATGCTATGATGTCAGTTAACAGCGATCAAAACCAAGGGTCAGCTTTGTTTTTAAAAACTGGTGGTTTTCCATGCTTGTTAAGAGAATATTTAATTATTATAACTTAAACAACAAGTTTGATGAAAGCAATTGAACACAAATATTGGATTCCAATAATGAAGTCCATCCATCCAAAGTGCTTTGAAATATTAGCCCCAAATACTGGCTTCTCACCAAGATTACTTTGAAATTCTGGCCCCCCAAATACTGACTTCTCATCAAGATTGCTTTTAAATCTATCAGTCAGGTGCTGAGTCCACAATGAAGGTTGGCTGCAATGGATCTCCAACACTGTCTGTCTCTTGCCCTGACTACATTCTGTCAGGCTAATGTTCGTCCATCTCTTGATGTTATCTTCCCACTTGTATCGTTGTCTACCTCTTGCTCACTTGCCTTCAACCTTGCCCTTCAGTATGGTTGTTATAAGAGTATCGTGTCTTTTAACGTGGCTGAAATATTTCACTTGCCTCTTTATTTTTTTCCCTCAGCTCTCTCTTCATTCCCAGTTTTTCTAGAACCTCTGCATTTGATTGTTTTTGTTTCCATGAAATACGACATATTCGTCTGTATATCGACATCTCCAGGGCCTCTATGCGACTTTCTAGTTGCTTGTTCAATGGCCAGGCTTCCGCGCCATACATTAGCGTTGAATATATGTAGCATTTGACAATTCTCATTTTTAATGCGTTGTTAATCTCTCTAGATGTTAATACTGATTTCATGCCGTTGAAAGCATTTTTGGCCATTCCTATTCTTTTTGATTTCTATTTCACTTCTGTCATCATCTGTTATTATATATCCAAGATAGGAGAAACTTGTTACTTGTTCTAGTATCTCCCCGTATACTGTGATTTTCATTGATGACCTTTCCTCTCCACTGCTAATTATCATAGTTTTTGTTTTTTTGGATGTTAATATCTAAGCCACATTCTCTGCACTATGCATGTTTACTTGTTCCACTAGGTCTTGTAACTATTGCTCACTTTCTGCTAGTAACAGCTTTGAAATATTGGCCCCCAAATTCTGGCTCCTCATCAAGATTACTTTAAAATATTTGTCTCCCATCAAGATTTCTGTGAAATATTGTCCCCTATTTACTGACTTCCCAATAAGATTGTTTTGAAATATTGTCCCATATACTGGCTTCCCCTCAAGATCACTTAGAAATATTGGCCAAAAATACTAGCCTACCATCAAGATAGCTTAGAAAGAATCGCTTCCCAAAAACTATCCTCCCTTCATAATTGCTTTCAAATATTGGCTCTAAATACCGAACCCACATTAAGATTGTGTTGAAATATTGGCCTAAAAAACAGCTAGCGTACCACCAAAATTGCTTTGAAATATTAACCCCAAATACTGGACTCACATCAAGATTGCTTTGAAATATTGCCCTCCCATTCAGATTATTTCTAAATATTGGCCCCAAATACTGAAAGAAATGTTTGTTATTTTCCAGATGAACCTGAAACCTCTAAAGGGAAAGGGTATCAGTGGTGTGTGTGTGGGCCGGTTTCATTCTGTGGTTTGGACACCTGACAGCGTGTTCACAGTGGGATTCAATGCAGGTCAGCTGGGTAAGTGAGCACTTTGTTGCACACCTCCAGGACATTATACAGACTGACAGCTGAACGCAATGTTTCTCGTCGTCAGTAGATGCATGTGATGATATAAAGAAAGGTTGCAACACAAGTTGCATTGCTAAAGTTAGTTAGTTGCCTGTCCTTTACAGGATGTCACAATCAACCCCAACATGTTTTGGCTGTTTGTGATTTACTAGGTAAGTTTACGTTTACAGCTGTTTGCTGTCTGAACATTGATTCTCATATCATTGTTACACGTCACAATGGCATGTCAGCATGGCCGAATGGATAAGAGTGCTTGCTCTTAAACTTCTGGTGTGCTGATGCCAAGGTAGTGGATTCAACCCCGACACTGGTCAGTTGGACTAAACTATTGACGTCTTGTCCTTGACTTGGGGGTGTAAATTACAAGTACCCCAGAAGTCAGGAGTGGGTTCACCTGATGGCGAGGGACATAATATTAAAAGCTAATCCTCGCGCAAAAATCAGTCAAGTGCACTAGTAGGAATAGCTTGAGTTCAAAGCAAGCAAGTGCAAAAAAAAAAGTAAACACAAGACAGTCTGCTTCCAAAACCCCTGCAGTTGATTTTGAGCGCTGGATTATGAATGGTGTTACCCCTTCACAACAAGGCCATTGATCAGAACAATCAACAAAGAACCTTGCTCTTAGATGCAAGTTAGGGGTGTCTCTTCCAGGAAGAGGGCATTGTGCTAGGAAGCTACTTGCCGGGAAATCACACCTTTATCTCAGGACAAATAGATGGATGTGATGTTTCCATCATTTAAAAAAAAAATTCAGATTACCCTGAAAACAAGCTAAGAAGTCCAAGATGTTTAAATAGAGTATTAATATTATCATCAAGTGCCATGCCGGCTGGCATAGGCATGTGTGACTCTCTTCAAATCTCGGTCTTTGATTTTCTGGATCAACTCTGCTGATGATATTCCTCCATACCACTGTCTCAATCCATCCAGCATCAGTTTTCTTGGTCTGTTAATATTATAACAACTAACCTGGGCTACCAAGTCGACCCAGCCTAAAATAAATACCATGGAATTCATGGGAAGTCAAGGTGGACAGTGGGATACTGACACCCACTGAGAGCTGATTGGTCTATACATGTATGGGTCTAACACCATATGCCCAATACTCCATAAGGCATGTCAATTGGTTTCTTTACTTTATTTAGTTGATATTAGTGGAGCTTGTTATAGGATTTGGTTCTAGTGTGTATATTACATCATATACATATTATGTGTTATTAAGAAAACACTCCAGTTGTGCTTAAATGTTCCTGGTTGACAATTTCAGGTCATCAGAAGGGTGAAAAGTTTCTGAGTCAACTACGCCAGGTTTCCTACCTTCGGCACACAGACATCGGGATTGCCAGAGTGGCTTGTTCAGATGCAGCAACGGTTTGTCTCACTACAAAAGGCGATGTCTTTGTCCTGCATGAGTATCAGTGTAGGAAGATAGTGTCCAAGTGAGTAACGCAATTGCATGTCAGCTTCTTAGAATGTGTTCGGAGAGTGTCTGCCTGTACGGCGAGGAACCACCAGTCTGCACACCACGCAAACCTCAGTCCTGTATGACATCACACTGATGTTGGACAACAGGATGCCTTCATCCGACATACAGGACTTCGCGTTGGAGCTCAAGCCAACGAACACAAGCAAGCAAGCACACACATCTTCTTCTTATAGTCCATGCCGTGTGGTGTTGGTGATCATGTCTGTCCACGGAGGTCAGCTTGGCTCATGTTCTTAAACAACCTGTAGGCTCATGCTGAGGTAGGAGGTTCAACACTTACACTGGTCAGTTGGACTAAAATGTTGACGTCTTGTCCTTGACTTCGGAACGAATATTACAAGAGCCTCTGAAATCAGAGTAGGTTGACCTGATGGTGAGGGACACTGGTAATAGGGAAAGCTAATCCACGCACAAAAATCTGTTCAATGCTACCAGTAGTAGTATGTATGGACTATCCTTGAGTTCAAAGCAAGCAAGTGCCCAAAAAAATTTGTCCACAGCCTTCTGTCTCTTGTGCTTCCAGTCATTTCTGATACTGACGTTCTTCCGTGCCATGATGTCAAACTGTCCAGCATCTTCTCGCTTGGTCTCCCCTGCCTCTCTTCCCCTCCAACTTTCCCATTGTGATGACATACTCCAGTTTTCTCCTTCTCATGACATGCCCAAAGAATGTAGACAGTCTGCTTTTAATGCGAGGAAAAAAAAAAAAACACATACAAACCACAAAATTTTACTTTACAATTAAACAAAAATAAATAAAGAAGAAGATATCAAGTATGAATGTTATTTTTAACTTACATTGGGCTTAAATTGTGACGCCATCGTGGCTTAGTGGCTAGTGCACTTGCCTATGAAGAGATGTTTGTCTGGAGTCAACACCACCTCATACATATGGGTACCAGACTATGTTCCCCCGGGAAGGTTAACCCGGTCAACAAATGCCCACAGAAGTCGGATGTGTCGGCCTAACGGCGCAAGAACGCAGCTCTGCTGTAAACAGGCACAACGCAATCACATCCAAAAAAAAAACTCCGGATGAACGAAGAAGAAGAAGACTATGTTCAGAATGTTCTGGAAATTGTCTAGGAATGAAAGGCAATGAGGCAGAGAATTGGCCACCTCATCTCATATGTCATGACCTAGAATAGGTGAAGGTCTAATACTTCACAACCTAATGGCATGTAGGCTATGGATAATGGGACTACCTTTAAGCTTTACTGCAGAATGCATAATCTGTACATCATGCATCATCTTTGCTTCCCAAAAGAACATATCCTTCTGATCCTTTAGTTTAGTCGACGGATCAATATCATGACACACGGGTGTAACCCATAAGTGCTCCGTTCTACTCCTAACTCAAACCTGAGTCCGAAGAAGCTCAGCTCAGTGCACGAACTCCATAGCACCGGCGAGGATCCTAAAATACTTTGGGATCCTAAAATACTTTGGGATAGATTTTTAACTCAAAATTTTGAGCGGGCAGTGCCGTTAGGCTATTCTTTTTCGATTTCTAACTGCCAAGGGATTTTTACGTGCGCAACAATACACATGGGTGTCTGATCTCACTACCCAGAGATCATGGAAAATTTTGTTACTAGAAGTCCACGTGAAAAAATCCCGGTCCTCACCGGGGCTTGAACCCGGGACCTCCAGCACTTGAGCGGACACCATACCCTGAGACCACTCAGCCCCCCCTTGATCCTTCAATGACCCACTAGATATAAATACTGTGGCATATTAAGATGCATTATTTCCTGCAACTTCCAGGGGACAAGAGATAGATAAAGTGCTGATCACTGGAGGCAACCTTGACCACAGCGTTGACATTGGCATCCTGACTGAGAAGGGTGGTGAAGAGCTGAGTGTCATGATGAAGAATGAATTGGGACAGGTAAGTGTATCAATCTTTGATTAGGAGACTTGCATCAGTGACTTTCACTATATGTTTACTGAAAAATTCTGGCCTATTAGGTCGCAGTGAAAGAGTATTTCTTTTGTGACTTCATAGTGCAGAATCTCCTGTAACCTGTGAATGTACAGTAAGACCAGAAAGTTTGACAAACACAAGGCACAAATTCATGACAACGGTTTTGACCAGTCTTTCTCAAGAAATAAAAAATGGAAAACAAAAATACTTTAACTGTTACCAGAAATATTAGATCTACAAACAGTAATCGCACATCAGTTTAAAATAAACATAATTAATATTAAATAATATTCAATTTAGAGAGCCCTAGTAATGCAGTGGCTAGCATGCTTGTCTGCATCATGTTTTCAAATCCTTATCAAGGCAGATTTAAAAAAACAAAAAGAAAACTTCACTGGGCTGCCAAGTTGACTCAGCCTAAAATGGATACCAGGAAATATTCTAGGAAGTAAAGATGGCTGGCTTGATATTGTTCACATCAGCCAGCAAGTGCTGATGGGTCTCTTAAAATATGGGCTAACACAGTATAGCCAATACACTCCAAGACATATAACAAGGTCCTTAACTTTTTTAACTGTTTAGTATTCAATGTAATTGGTATTTTTTTGTTTTTTTAGTTTTCCACATTTTGTCTCTTGAAAAAGACTGGTCAAAACATTCACAGTTACATGAATGTGTCTTTTGTGTGTCGAGCTTCCTGGTCATATTTTGATGTTTTGGTATCAGAAACCAGATAAGTGTGCAAGACTGGTACTGGCACTTCACATCTGTGGAGAGGCATATTAGATTGTAACCAGGTCATCATTCAGTATAGCACATACGGACTGGCTAAAGTTAGCTCTTTGTCGGTCATGTTGTCTCAACAAACGTGGGAGCAGAAATGGAAATTTTGTTGTTAGTAATTTCTAGACACAGATGTCTATGCTGGCTGGGTTTAGAGTGCTAAAATATGGACTGAAAGTTAAACCAAGATGCAGAATTTCAAATAGTTCTGTGTTCTCGGTTTTGTTTTAATCATTTGTTTTCTGCATCCTACGTTCACACACTTCCTCGCTCTTATTTGCACACATCTGTTGGCTTTCCTGGTTCTTTGTTGTAATAATCAACTATGACACTCATAGATGGTCTGTCTCCATCAACAAATCAGAAAATATAGATGCTGATTGTTCCAGTAAAACACTGGTTGTAAACTTGTCTGATTCACCCACTCATACGTTTCCTCCTGTTTGGAACAAAAATTAAGTCTAGATCAGTTGTTATTTTAAAGACTTTTAATTGCACTTATACTTTCTTATTAGCCTTTTAAATTGTGTTTCATTGACATACTTGTTTTTAAAAATTCTGTTTTCTCTAGCTATTTTTGTGGCGTAGCAGTGATCCCAGCTTTAAAAAGTGTCACTTTGCATTGAAGCGTCAGTTGGCAGTATCTGATGTTGCCATGACCACCTCATGTCTTATATTTACTACCAATCGAGGGGAAGCCTTTATGGGATATCTCTCAAACAAAAAAATCAGCCCAACAGCCAATAAAGATATTGACACTAAGCAGTCTAAGGAATTAGTAAAGGGTAAGCATTGGCAGTGATGTTTTCATCTCTTTCTTTGTTGGTTCAATAATTTTGTTTATTGTGCAAGTAATTCTTTTGTGCCTGTTTACAGCAGAGCTTTTTGGTCACAGTTATGCTATGAGACAAGAAAAACTTTATAATGTTGTGACAGCTGAAAAGATTTATTGAAGGAGAGATAGAGAAAGTCAACAAGAGAAGATTATTCACAGACTTTTGTCATGGCATGGACTGATGTCAGCACACAAATTGATACATGCTGTTGCAGATTGTAAGATGTGGAAAAGCATGAACACCCACACCAGCCGGCAAGCCACTTGATGATGATGTGGATTTTCTTATTTTTATTCTTTTACATTATAAATATTTATTGCATATACCAGTAATATTGAGATTCTTTGTTGGTTGTTGAAACGATGATGACAAAACACAATGGAAATGTTCCATGTGCTGTAATGTCGATTCTTCACTCAACATAGCTCAACTGAACTCTGTTCTTTTAAATTTGCTGATACTTTTCTTGCTTTATTTTGTCCCAAACAAGAATGTTATAGCTACACACCCTTTGGGTCATATTTCTCGTATTGCTCTGTAGATTGTGTTTTACCCCCCATTTAAAAAAAATTGTTTTACAAATTGCTTTGTGTTCTTACCAGGTCGTTTGATAGCTTCAGAAGCTTCATCCGCTTCATGATATTTTATGCAGCAGAAGAGTGAAATTGGGAAAGTTCAAGCCCTATCCTAGTACAAGGAAATGCACCCTAAAGGTTAAATGTCATGGCAGGGCAGACCAGGCCTGAAGCCTTGGTCGGCAACCGGTCTAGGATTGAAGCTCCAGGAGGCAGGCAGTTAGCACATTGCTTTGCTGATCCAGCAGCTTCTGCAGCTTGCCTTGTTCCAGATATATTAGTATTACCTTTTCTCTGAAGTAAACTAGGCAGGCCAAGAGAGTGATCATGGGCAACACATGGTCTCTACAGTTAGGCCCAGGCTTTATGTTGTGGCGAGGTATAACTCCATCTCTGGTCCCCGCCATGAGTTTTAGTTGTTATGCCTTGTTAGAAGCACAGTGTAACAATTGAGTTTTAGTTGTTATGCCTTGTTAGAAGCACAATGTAACAAACTATTGTCTGTCAAGACGGTAAGGTGCCAGTGAGTGATTCTTTGCAAAGCTTAATTAAATTCCTGCTGGCATATTCATAAATAGAAAAAATCCGAAATTGTCCATGTGAGTGTTAAAATGTTTCAGCTAAAGAATTTTCACTAAAACTTCTATTTTCATCAGGGATAACAACTGAAAAAAACATGTGTAGCTTGTGGCTTAAAACTGAAGTTATGCTTGTGTTTATTTATACTGAAAACACTTCCTTTTGATTGTACATCTATTGTCACTAACTATGGGTTTCTGGTGTCTCATGTATTCTTGGTGGTTCCTTGCCAAGCTCTGTCCAGGAAAGCTTTGCCGCAAATAACCCAACATCACACTAATTGAACTTACACTCAATTGATTTAGCCTTTCCATCTTCAGTAATTTATGGGCATTTAATCAGGCTGTCACAGGTACCACCAGCATGGGAAATCATCATTGGCTACTGAAGAAGAGGACGACGGATGTGTGGGAATTCCAGAGTGCAATTAAATTGATTCTTAACTGATAGTGCCAAGCAAAAGTGGGTTTAGACAAAACATTGGTGCACAATCCAGTGAACACGTTTTATAATGCAAATTTCTGTTCACTGAGCATTGAAAATGCGGAAGATACCAAGAAACAAAACAAATAACATGATGACCCTAGTATGGCGATATATCATCCTTCTGTCCAAATGGCAGGTCAGATGTGGCGATATATCATCCTTTGGCACTAAATCAGTTAATTTCATATTCATATCTACAACAATTTTCAGATCTTTGTTTTTCAGGTAGTTATCGCAGTGCATGTATGTGTCTGTTGTTGATTTTGATTTGCATGAGCAGGTACATGTTAGGCAATGATGAAATAGTTCACTCTTTCTGGCTTTGGATATTTTAGAGAACTTCTGTGTTTGGGCATTTTAGTGTGCTTTTAGTGTGCATTCAGGTTATACTTTACTTCAATTTTCTGAGTCTCTTTTTCATTGTATCTATTCTCTTCACTACAAGTTAGATGTTGTATTTGTGACATATCTTTTGTAGTTTCTCTGTCAATAACTCACTGCAAGGTATTTTACTACATTGTCATTATAGTCAGCTGAAGGCATATGTTGTTGCTTCTCACATTTTTTTTAAAAATATTGTTCTTACAGCTTTGTTTTTATTGTGCAGAGGTCTTTGTTTCTTTCTGCTGTATGTCTAACGTGTTATTCTTGGTTTCACTTAATAAATTCATGGGACTACAAATGTAGACATGGATATGTATATTATATGTTTCGTTTCAGTAGACTAAACTTGAGACTGTTAAAAAAATCTTTCAGTCCTGATATTTTAAAGTAGAAAGATTCTGTTAGTTTTAATTTTCATAATAAACAGCTGGTTAGTTGTTAGTTGTTTAAATAGAACATGAAATATTCTACTCTTTATATATAATGATCTCATGGAAAACAAAGTGTGTCATTAACATAACACTGAGAAGGCCAGATTTTCTTTCTATACATCACTGTACTTTGTTAACTAACTTATAATTAATTGTTACCCCCTCCCCCATGACTTAACTGCAAACAAGAATATTCTTTCCTTGTGTATCACGCAGAGTGCGGTGATGGTTTTGGTCAAACCAGGCTTCTGGATTTACTTCTTAAGGAGGGAGTGGAAGAAGTTCAGGTTCGCCGTCTGCCAGTTGTCCACAGAGCCGTGATGGTATCTTCTGATCGCAAAGGCAGGAATTTTGCTGTAATACAAGCTCTGCCAAATTCCTGGTAAGATCAACATGTAAAGGGGTGTTTTGGGGATAGATGAGTGCTTCAAAGGGGCTGCCACAGCCTTGTGGTTAATGCTCTTGCTTACTAAAACAGTGGGAAAAGGTAGTAGCAGGATTGACATTTTTACTGTCTATGTGTTCATGGGCCATGTGGTCAAAACCTATTAAAGCGGAATTTTAAAATTGACCTAGGCTGTCAGGTCAACTGTCCTGGAGGTAAAGGTGGCCAGCTGTGATATTGGCCAGATCTCCCTTCTTGTGCTGATTGGTTTATACATATTTATGGGTCTGGCATCATATACACAGTATGCCTGAAAGTGTGAGAAAGGGTCCTATTACTTGTACAGATGTTCTAGGTTTCCCCAGTCTAACTAGTCAGGGACTAGATACTTTCAGATATTTCTGGGAAGGTAAGGTGGCGAGGTATGCAGCTGGTCAACCTCACCTTAATATGTCATGGCCTAGTATATGTGAAGGCTTAACAATATATACTCCTATGTTATAGTATATGTCATGGGATGAACTTTACCATGTAAGTTCTTTGTAAACATTGAATCTGGTTGTAGTGAGAATATTAAGTCTGCTATTTATTCCAGTAAGGTTGTTCATGAGAATAGTAATTAATATGTTAATTGTTATAGTCAGGTCGCTCATGAGTATAGTAATTAATATGTTAATTATTCCATTCAGGTTGTTAATGAGTGCAGAAATTAATCTGTTATTTATTCAGTCAGGTTGTTAATGAGTATAATGATTAATATGTTCATTATTACATTCAGGCACCAACAAAACACATATGGTTTAAAAGACAAAAATGGGAATATGATAAATACCAATGAGGAAATGTGCAACACATGGAAAAAATATTTTGTTGAATTACTAAATTGTGAAGCTCCAAGTAACATTTTCCCTCAGGAAGAGGTTCTAACATGCGAACCACAAATTGAAGAACCTACATTTGAAGAAATCCTATATGTAATCACACGACTTAAAAACAATAAGGCAACTGGGACTGATGGAATTGCTGCTGAATTTATAAAGGCAGGTGGCCATGCATTACATCTAAAGCTATACGAACTAATAATAAAAATCTGGAGAACAGAATTACCCCATGACTGGAAAGAGTCATTATTGATACCTATCTTTAAGAAAGGAGACAAGTTCCAATGTGGAAATTATAGAGGAATATCACTACTGTCCACAAGCTATAAGATACTATCCGCAGTATTACTAAATAGACTAAAACCATATTCAGAAGACATATTAGATGACTACCAGGCGGGTTTTAGACAAAACAGATCAACAATAGATCAGATATTTATCTTACGACAAATAGCCGCGAAAAATTGGGAATATAAAAGAGATCTCCATAACATTTTTGTGGATTTTAAAAAGGCTTATGATAGTGTCCATAGGAATAGTCTATGGAATGCTATGCAGGAATTTGGAATACCAAAGAAGTTAATCAACATGACCAGACTATGCATGGAAGATACTTATAATATAGTAACATATAAAGGCAGGAAATCAGACCTCTTCCAAATAACATCTGGCTTAAAACAGGGTGAAGCACTATCGCTGCTACTCTTCAATCTGGCTCTAGAGAAAGTTGTAAGGAAGTAAAGGAGGAATGTGATATTGGAGGAACATCCAAGCTGCTTGGTTATGCAGATGATATAGATATTATAGGGCAAAGTGAACAAAAGACATTGGAAATATTGACTCACTTAAAGGAAAAAGCCCAACAGATGGGGCTGGTTATCAACCAAGATAAGACAGAATATATGGTAATTTCAAGAGACGGAATGGCTAAAAACTCTGGCCACATACAAATAGATAATATGACCATTAAAAGAACGGAAACATACAAATACCTGGGTACAATCTTCAACTGCTCCAACAACAAAAGGGAAGAAATACAAACTAGAATCAACTCTGGAAATAAGATATACTATGCACTACAACATCTACTAAAATCAAAGGCGCTATCTTGTAACACCAAAATCACAATATACAAAACACTGATCAGACCAGTTGTGCTGTATGGCTCTGAAACCTGGAGTACAACGAAAACCTTTGAGAAAAAAATTTTAAGACGCATTTTTGGACCCATTAGGGATACACAAAGTGGAGAGTGAAAAAGAAGAAGTAACAAAGACATTTATGATCTGTTTAAGTCCCCGCTAATCACTGGTATCATGAAGGCCAATAGACTACAATGGCTGGGGCATATAGAAAGAATGGAAGATAATAGGGAAACAAAACTCGCTTACACTCAGGAAATAAATGACCGTAGACCCCGAGGTAGACCAAGAAGGCGGTGGAGAGATAATACATATACAGACCTACAAGCACTTGGAATCAACGACTGGCAAGAGAAGGTCCACCAGAGAGACGAATGGAGACGGATTGTATCTGCAGCAAAGAACCTCAATGGCTCGGAACGCTGAAGAAGAAGAAGAAGGTTGTTAATTAATATAGTAATTAATATGTTAATTATTCCAGTCAGGTTGTTAATGAGAATAGTAAATCTGTTATTTATCCCAGTCAGGTTGTTAAATATTACAGTCAGGTTGTTGATGAGTATAGTAGTTAGTCTGTCAATTATAGCTGAGAAATGTATTTATTTTATAGTTTACTGTTCATAAGAACAGTGATATAATTTTATCTCTTAATATGACAATGATGGCCAGTTCATCTGTTGATTTTGACAGTGATGTCAGTTTTGTCATAATTAAAACACATTTTTAACAGCGCAGTTGTAAATTTGTAGTAGTCTTGGGTATGTTAATTATAACAGTTTAACAAGATATAATGTTTGTATAAAACTTGTACTTATAAAAGGTTAACAAGATGTAATGTTTGTATAAAACTTGTAATTATAACATTTTAACCAGATGTATTGCTTGCATAAGACGTGTTAATATATTATAACAGTTTAACAAAATGTAATGTTTGTATACAATTTTTAATTATTCATTCATTCATTCATTCAGTAGCGTGTCCTTTGCAGAACTTCGCTCCCATAACAACCTTCCTGAAAACCTCTCAATCATAAGAAAGATGTCCCGCGTCCGATACACCCGTCTGGAGATCATCCACCACATCCTGCACCCATCTTCTCTTTGGCCTTTATCTTCCTCTCTTCCCTGGCATATATCCCTCCATTATTGTTCTCTCTAAACCTCCGTGACGTTTCAAGTGACCAACATTTTTCAATTTTCTTTGTTTTATCGTCTTTAATAGCCAACCTTCTTCAATATTCAGCTTTTGAAGTATGGATGCATTTGTTCTTTTCTTTATCTAAGATATTCTTAGAACTTGTTTATAACATTTATATTCAAAGGCGTTTATGCTCTGTTCAGCTTTTTTATTAAGTGTCCAGGTCTCACAGGCGTATGTTGCAATGGGAAAGATGCATACTCTTAAAAATCTAATTTTTGTAGTTCTGTCTGTTCCACTCCATAATTTATTCAGTTGTTTAAGTCTTTGAAGAGCAATTGAAGTCGTTGTTTAATGTCTTTCATTGTGTCACCATTGTTTGTAATCATTGACCCAAGATACTCAGAATTTTCCACCAACCAATTTTTTCTCATTAACATATATTTCTTTCTTCATAGTAGTTTTATCTGTTTGCATTATCTTTGTTTTTGCTTTGTTAAGATATAAGTTGTGATTTTGTATGCAATTTTTAATTATAAATACTGGAAATTAGATTGTAACTTGTGTACATGTAACATTTGTATCCGCAATTTTCTCTTGCAGTATGTCTGAGTTCCCATCAGTAACAACCTCAGAGATGAATGAGCAGTTTGCTAGGCTGTTGTGTGAAGCTGACGAAGAAGACAATATTCATGATGCTGTAATTCAGGTAACTGCCAATCAGCATTGTCACTCATGTGTAACTAGGCCCCTTATGGGAGGCAACAAATAATAGAACTTTATCCAACCATGCATGCCATACAAGGTGGCTGAGAGGGTTGGCATGATTCTAAATACCTCGTGCTGTAGAGATTTGAATTAGAAATTTGATCCTCTCATGAACAAGTCTTTAAAAGGAGGTCAAAATGGCTGAATGGTTAAGAGCATCATTCTTAAACTTCTGGTGTGCTAATGCCGAGGTAGCGGGTTCAACCCCTGCTCTGGTAAGTTGGACTAAAATGTTGAAATCTTGTCCTTGACTTGGGGACATAAATTATAAGTACTTCAGAAGATGGAGTGGGTTCGCCTGATGGTGAGGAACACCGGTAATAGGGAAAGCTAACCCACAAGCAAAAATCAGTCAGTGCACAAGAAGTTGTGGCACATATAAACTACACTTGAGTGAACGAAAGCAAAATAAAGTGTGTTTAGTTGGAACACAAAGAATATTAAACAACCACTCACGAGATGGAAAAAAATCCATCTTCAAGAAGAAGTGAAGGTGTATGCAAGCATAAGGAAAATCCAAATTGAGCCAAAGGGTTCTAGGAAAGTGGACACCCATAATATTTGAAAAATATATAATTTTTAAAGATGCAGACAGGTATAAGAGCTTGGTGCAAACCTGTTGATGGTGTATGCTTCACAAGGTACTGAGCGATAAGAGAAAAAAGAATGCCAGATATATATATATACATCCTATGTGCCTTAAGTGACTTATTAATGGGAGGAATTTTGAAGCTTCTATGTAGTCATTTTTTTTAAACTCGTCCCATCTGAGATGTTGCTTATACAAAAACCTTCATTGCTCAAGGATATTCCACTGTACATTGTGCCCTTGTACATTAAGACTTGTCATAAGATTCCTGGAGTGGAATCCAATATGAAACTTAGAAGAAACACATGCAAGGGTAGTACACACACATCCAGTGAGCTGTGGGGACAATTCACATACATTCACTTTGATATATGTTGATGATTTGGTCATGTATCATAACAATAAGAAGGCAGTGCCCCACATAAAACAATTAGCACTCAAATACATCAGGCATCCTCATCATCGTGCACCTTTCCAAGTGACAAATCATGTATGTCTCTCTAGATCTCTGTCCTAAGTGTACTGGGTCTGTTCTGTTGATGATATTACTCCATGGCATCATTGAAGACTATCAGGAATAAGATATTTCTGTCTCTTCTGCCTCTTTTACTTCACATCTTCTCAGTTGTCACAAAGTTCTCCAATTTCTCTGTTCAGGGCAGACGTTTGTCCATTTTTTAGCCCTGAACGGGCAAGATTTTTTCAGGTTTGGTAAACATTTCGGGTTGCGTTAGTAAAATCATCACAAATAAGGTGTTAGTCAACCGATTTTAGTTAAATAAACAACACAAGGAAGGGAAAAGCATGCAGAATATGTTACTCAAGTGATTGTTGTTGGTAATCTATATATGAACACAAATATTTACGAAATACAGCATGTTTGTGATTTTCCGTCATCTATACGGCAATTTACAAACACATTTACAGAATCATTCTATCACTTTCTTAAAGTCCGACTCAGACTAACGCTTTGCACTGATATCTAGCTCCAATTAATAATCAACTTCATGCCCTTTAATGTCATTTAAATTGAACCTAGCGAAATCTCGTCTATCACTTGAAGAATCGCCGAAATCCATTTTGAAAAACAGCGTAAAAATCCTGAAAACTATCAAAAAAAGTCCGTAAAAGTCCGTTCAAATTCATACTATCGCATTTACAAATGGCGGCCATGTTGTCAAGCTGTCGGCGAAAGCGAAAGTAGCCGTCAGAAAGCCGAGAGATCGCATTTTTACAATGCATAATAGTATCGGACGTAAATGGCCGCTATGTGCGTTTTATGGCATCGGCCGGAAATGGCCACTGTGCCCTGTAAAGGGTTAATGTGACCAACAAACACTGTCTCTTTCTTATAATTGTGTATAATATTATAAGAGGAACATGATGAACGAACGAACGAACAGACTTTATTTTCAAATGGTAACAAATTGGGCACACAGGCCCGTCTTACATTCGTCCCTTCCAATCACTCATCTTTCTTTCATCAACAGTGCATAGGAAAAAACATTGTCACATGAATTTTGTAAACATAAACAATACATATTACTATGTTATGAGACACATCCACCACCCACCCACACATCCCCCATTCACTCCAACTCCCCCACCCAACCACACACATAATCCACACACACATACATGCCCCCACCCATCCACCACATCCCTACACCTACACATCTCCCCACCCACACACATCTCTCACCCACCACACATCCCATCTACCCACACCCCAAGCACACATACATCCACCTACACACATCTCCCCACTCACTCACATATCCTCTACCCGTCCCATTACCCACCAACAATCACTCACCCACATATCCTCCTCCACCCACACACCTCCAACCACCCAGCCAAACACACATCCCCCACGCACACACATCTCCCCGTCAACTCACATATTCCGCACCCACCCACATAATCTCCCATCTCCCCCAGCCCACTCACAGATCCCGAGCCCACCCCTACAAACATCCCCCACCATCTCCTAACCTACACACACTCACCCACCCACATATCCTCTACCCACCCACACATCCTCTACCCACCCATCCCCCAACCAAACATCCCTTAATCACACACCCTTACTCATATACAATCACCCACCCACACATCCTCTACCCACCCACACATCCTCCACCCACCCATCCCCCAACCAAACATCCCTTAACCACACACCCTTACTCATATACAATCACCCACCCACACATCCTCTACCCAACCACACATCCTCCACCCACCCATCCCCCAGCCACACATCCCTTAAACACACACCCCTACCCACATGAGATGAGATGAGATTATATTTTTATTAGCCTCATCCACATTTTGTTAGTTTGGGTGTCCTAAAGTATTTATAACATCTGTCTCAGAAACTGCATCTCCAGCTGCATCCAAGCTCTTCCTAATTTGCTCATTCACATTTCAAGATACTCTGCCGTACAGCAGCTACAGGTTCGGTATAAAACTTAGTACTCTATTTCTAACATTAAGTGAAACTGATTAATTACATAAGATGCTTTTATTCTGCTGAAATCTTATTCCATTCTTTATTACTGTCACAAATCTTCCATTTGATGTCATAACTGCCCCAAATAAGATGAATAGGTGACACAAGCTGAAGAAACAAACACACGATGTATGAGCACTATATCAAATCATGTCCCAGAGGTCTCATCCTATGCTGATCTAAACAGAGCAGAAAAGTGAAGGAACTTAATGTTTATGCATTTTAAGTTTCTTGTTATGAATGCACTGAGGTAATTTCCACTAAGAGATAACATACTCTACTGTTTTTCTCACCTTTCCACCAAATTAGGTTGGCAACAGATCATGGCCTGTCCATAAATATATATGTGGCCATGAGGTCAGATATGTTCAAGAACATGGTCACGGCCAGTGCTAGCCCAAAAGAAGAGAAGCTGTTGTTGAAGGTTGACAGTGTGAGCCCTGATATCATGGAGCAACTCATTACAGTTCATGTACACAGACATGTGCGACTTCCTGCAGGTCAGCTGCTTTCTTGAGAAATGTGATTGGTTTATTTGTGTATGTATGGCAGATGCATTAGTGTGGTTGATAGGAGTTAACGCTGATGTCAAGAGTGTGGATGGGTGAGGGTTCGATGCCTGCACTCATAGTCTGCTAACAGAGGAAAAGACAGGCAACTTATTCCTCCATGCATTCATAGTCCACCAACAGAGGAAAAGACAGGCCACCTATTCCTCCATGCATTCATAAAATCAATTTGGAATCCAGTTGAGGCCACTGAAACAGTTACATAAATAAAACACACATAGTATTGTTTGGCGCTCACAGAAGGAGAAGAAATAAGTAGAGACTAGAGGACGCACTAGACAACATAAAATTTGAAAACTATAGTTACCGACCGGGATTCGAACCTGTCACCTCCAAATAGCGACAGCGCCTCGCTGCAAGGAACAAGTGTACTTCGACGCATGACCAAGAGTAGTCTAGTTGGTCATGCGTTGAAGTACACTTGTTGTGTAAGTGCTGGACCCTTTTACCACACCCAGAGGAATATTTGGTATATGGTGCTTGCCCCATATTTTAATAGACCTAGTCTGCACTCTATGGATGATGTAGTCAGTATAGCTGTCTTTACTTAGAACATTTCTTGGTGCCAATTTTACGCTGGGTCGACCTGGAAGCCCAGGCCAGTTGTTTCAAAATCCCTACATCAGTGGGGATTCAAACACAGGGCCACCAGACTGGCAGGCAAGCATACTTCCCCCTCTTCTTCATTCATCTGAAAGGTTTGTTTTGGACTTAATTGCATTGTGCCTGTTTACAGCAAAGCTGTGGTGTTTGTGCCTTCTGGCTGACACATCCGACTTCTTCAGGCATTTGTTGACCTGATAACCATCCCGGGGCAAGCATATTAGCCACAGCACTGCTTCAGCTCCCATACCTATGTTTATGTGTGTGCATATATACCTGTATTAAAAATATCATTTATGGTTTTATTTTGCATGAATTACTTTACTTTTAAATACAATTTTGCCTCATTGTATACTTGTTTCATTCCTCATATATCTAAATTTCAGCCTGGCTTCAAAATTAAGTATTCCCAAGCGTCTGAGAAGGAGAATTCGGAACAGCATGAGGAAACCCCCAGATCTGTTCAGGACACAGATGATATTGATGACATAATAGCCACCAAGGGTTTGTCAGCTTTCCAGGTGCAGGAGAAGAGGAACTTGCTCAAAAATAAGAAGAAAGAAGCTGTTGCAACTCACCCAGAGGCTAAAGAAAACAATGTCCATCACTCCCAGAATTATGTGAGGATCTTACAAGATGCAGCCAGAAAGTTTGGAGTAAAAGGCTTATCTAAGAGGTAAATTGTCTATGAGTCCTTGTATTGTGAAATGACCAGATAGTTATGAGGGGCTTCAAATGAAAATCTGAAAAGTGTGATAGAAATTACATTAACCATGCCTTTATCTGGTAACCTGTCAATATTGTTAAGGATGTCGAGAATGTTAGGCATGTGACATTATGGTGCAGATGAACACAGTGACATCATAAGGACAGTTTAAAAATGGCCACCCCACTTTTGACATGCACCAAAGTGGAGCAGCATTCTATTATCCGTTTTTTTTATCAGTGAAGGGGTGAAACCTATAGAAAGTCATTGTTCACGACTGGGTCAGGTACACCGAGTAGTGACCCTAGAGTTGATTTTTCTACAGGATTCCATGCACTTTATGTGTGCTGGCGGACTTGCATTGAACACATAAACATTTGTTCTTTACTTTTTCAAAATATATTCACCAAAAAAAACATTAAAGGTTTTCATTTGAAGCCTCCTCGTATTTAACACCGTCATGAAGTTAGTCATGACTGGTCTGGTGGTGCAAATGTTGGAACAAAGTAATACAACATTGGAGCCCTTGTGTATTACAATAACTCACTTCCTTTGCAAACATTTGTTACAAAAGTACTTACACAAAGGATGTCAGTGTACGAGTTTATGAAAGACCATGTTTACACAATGGATTCATGAGGAGTGATTGCACAAGAGATGTGAGTGATAATTTCTGGGTTCTTGAACTATGGATGTGAATAGAGATTTGTGAGGAGTGGATGCACAAGAGATGTGACTAAATGTTTGTGAGGAGTGCTTGCACGAGAAATGTGAGTAAAGATTCATGAGCAGGGCACTCTTCCAAAAGTAAGTGAGTGAAGATTCATGAGAAAGGTGCCTCCACAAGAAATGTGAATAAAGATTCATAAGAAAGGGTGCCTCCACAAGAGAAGTGAATAAAGCTGCATGAGAAAGGGTGCCTCCACAAGAGATGTGAGTAAACATTCATGAGAAAGGGTGCCTCCGCAAGAGATCTGAATAAAGATTCATGAGAAAGGGTGTTTCCACAAGGGAAGTAAGTGTGAAGATTCATGAGAAAGGGTGTTTCCACAAGGGAAGTAAGTGTGAAGATATATTAGAAAGGGTGCTTCCACAAGGGAATTAAGTGTGAAGATTCATGAGAAAGGGTGTTTCCACATGGGAAGTAAGTGTGAAGATTAATGAAAAAGGGTGTTTCCACAAGGGAAGTAAGTGTGAAGATTCATGAGAAAGGGTGTTTCCACATGGGAAGCAAGTGTGAAGATATATTAGAAAGGGTGCTTTCACAAGGGAATTAAGTGTGAAGATTCATGAGAAAGGGTGTTTCCACATGGGAAGTAAGTGTGAAGATATATTAGAAAGGGTGCTTCCACAAGGGAATTAAGTGTGAAGATTCATGAGAAAGGGTGTTTCCACATGGGAAGTAAGTGTGAAGATATATTAGAAAGGGTGCTTTCACAAGGGAATTAAGTGTGAAGATTCATGAGAAAGGGTGTTTCCACATAGGAAGTAAGTGTGAAGATTAATGAGAAAGGGTGTTTCCACAAGGGAAGTAAGTGTGAAGATTCATGAGAAAGGGTGTTTCCACAAGGGAAGTAAATGTGAAGATTTATTAGAAAGGGTGCTTCCACACAAGATGTGAGTAAAGATTAATGAGAAGGAGTGCTTGTACACCAGATGTGAGTGAAGATTCATGAGATTTTGTACAAGGGACATGAGTGAGGATTAATGGAAAGAAGTGCATGTACACTGAATGTGAGTGTGGATTTGTGAGAAGGAGTGCTTGCTCAAGGAATGTGAGTGAAGATTTGTGAGAAAGGGTAATTTCACAAGGAATGTGAGTAAAGATTTGTGAGAAAGGGTAATTTCTCAAGGAATGTGAGTAAAGATTTGTGAGAAAGGGTAATTTCACAAGGAATGTGAGTGAAGATTAGATATTACTTCATGCATTGTGTGAAGTTTAATATATTGCTTTAGTCACGATGTGTTATATATACCACCGGAGGGACAGTATCAACTGACTTCTTGTTTACAGAACTGAACCATCAGATCTATGATTTTCATCACATAAATTATGCTATTGTTAGTAAATTAACCATTATTTGTATTAAATTGGCATGTAAATCAAATGTAAAAATAATATTCTATCATGGTAGCAAGCATATCACAATTATTTTCGACTGTGAAGACTTCAAGTCTTTTAATCAGAAATAAAATATATGGGAAGAGATTCAATACTACATTCTTATGTGTCATGTCTGCAGGTTAGATGCAGTAAAATGTAGCAGTGGAGTGATTATGTTACAAGGAAAACAAAAACCTCTGGCCAAACCAAAAGTAAAATTTGATCGAACAAAGCTGTAAGTATTAGTTATTTGCTATATTTGAAAAAATTTTACAGATTTATTCTGAACTACATTCTTCTTTTATTAAATTTTAAAATATTAGTTCCATCTAAATGCCTGCCTGGCTGCTTATTCCTCACTCATTCATTAGCATTCCTCATATATTTTGTGCATTTTTATTTTCAGTTATGTTTTTCGTTATCCATGTTTGTGCTGTTCCTGAAGAAGGTCACTAGGAACGAAACATCAGATTTGTGTGTTGTAGTTTAGCTTATTTATTATATATTTGCTTAATGTAGTTCTTATCATTATAAGTATTATTTTTTATTCTTCTTATTAATTTTCCCTCTGTGATTTCTGTTCACCTGGTCTGAGTTCATTATAAGGCAAGTATACTGTCCCTGTGTTTGTTGTTTCTCTTTCACGGGAGCTACACATACTTATTAGTTTAATTTTACATGATCTAACTACTTGCCTGTCACTGCGTCTGTTTCCCTTTCTGTTTGCCTTCTGGACAGCTGAAGCATAAGTGGACTTGAAGGAAAGGTTACAGTTATGATTTTTATTGATTTTATTCTGTTGTTTGTTGTCTGTCTGCCACTGCAATGCTGAAGTATAAATTGCACTAAAAGGGAGGGGTTTATATACAGTGTTGGTATCTGTTTACAGCTGTGATGTTTTATTTCTTTAACATTTTTCATGAAATCGTGTTAGTTTATTTATTTATATTGTAGAAAAGTTTAGTATATTTACTGACATATTTATCACCAGTGTAGAGCTCATGAAAGCTGTTTAAACAGCTTTCATATGCGGTGTTCATAAAAGCTGTTTAAACAGCTTTCATATGCGGTGTCTGCGAAGAATACTTGGTATTAAGTGGCAAGACAAAATCATAAATACTGAAGTATTGGAAAGATCAGGTTGTGTGACGGTGTATTCCATGCTCAGTCTTCGTAGACTTAGATGGATAGTCCATGTTAGGAGGATGGATGATGGTAGAATACCAAAGGACATCCTTTTTGGTGAATTACAGACAGGTAGGAGATCTCAGGGTCGGCCTCTACTACGATACAAAGATGTGTGTAAGCGGGACATGATTGATACAGGCATTGATAATGCACATTGGGAGCAAGTCGCCGCTGAACGTGTTGCATGGAGGGCAACTATCAGAAATGGAATAAAGACAAAGGAGAAAATGATTGCAGATAAAGCACACACAGAGCGTGAGAGACGTAAGATGGTGCACAATGGTGGAAATGACCATGTTTTCACATGCATCTACTGTGGGCAAACATTTGCAGCAAGAATTGGCCTTACCAGCTACACTCGCCACTGCCATGGGTCGTAGTTATTAAGCCTTTTTGAAACACAATGTACCAAACTATCGTCTGTCAAGACGGAAAGGTGCCAATGTAGAGCTCATGAACAGAACTTAACAAATTCCTGTGAATCCAGAGGTGAGGAATAGACACTGACACTGCATAGGACACACACTGAAAAACCCTGAGGATAAAATAACTAGAAAGTTCTTTGTCTGAACCCACAGGGCAAACAAAATAGTAGAAGACCTAAAAACAAATGGAGAATAGATTTAAAGACAGAGATGAATAATATGGCAAAAAGATGGATGAAGCTGCAGGAGATAGCAAACGATAGGACAGCTTGGCGTGAGATCATTGAGGATGTATGTCTCTATGGGGGATCATGGACAAAATAAGAAGACTAACAAACTGGAGTGTTTGATATATCATTATCGTGTGCCTTGCCAACTCTCATGAGCGATCATGCTTCTCCAGACTTCCTACTCTAAAGCAGAGTGTATAAAATATTGTGTTATCTTTCCACACTTTGATTACAATCAAGAAACGTCTACTACTGCCTTCCTTTATATATTTTTTGTATTGTTACCAGTTGTAAATACAATTGGTATTGGTAAATACAAGCTAGAATCAACTCTGGAGATAAGATATCTGCTAAAATCAAATGCGCTAACTCGTAACACCAAGATCACAATATACAAAACACTGATCAGACCAGTTGTGCTGTATGGCTCTGAAACCTGGAGTACAACTAAAGGAGATCAAGCCTTGTTACACACCTTTGAGAACAAAGTCTTAAGGCGCATCTTTGGGCCCATTAGGGATACGCAAAGTGGAGAGTGGAAAAGAAGAAGCAACAAAGACATTTATGATCTGTTTAAGTCCCAGCTATTCACTGTTATCATGAAGGCTAATAGACTGCAATGGCTGGGGCATATAGAAAGAATGGAAGATAATAGGGAAGCAAAACTCGCTTACACTCAGGAAATAAATTACCGTAAACTCCGAGGTAGACCAAGAAGGCGGTGGAGAGATAATATATATATACAGACCTACAAACACTTGGAATCAACGACTGGCAAGAGAAGGTCAACCAGAGAGACGAATGGAGGCGGATTGTATCTGCAGCAAAGAACCTCAATGGCTCGGAATGCTGAAGAAGAAGACGAGATTGTTACCAGTTGTTACAATATGTTCCAGTTCTTTTCTTTTCTTAATTTAGCCAACACATGTAGACTGCCTTCATTACATATTTGTTGTAATTGTCTTTATGTCTTGGGGAAAAAACACACACAGGTCCTATTGTGAAAGCAGGAATCTGCTTTGGGTGTGTGAAGTGTAACACCCATCATATTTTGAAGACCTGAGTTCACTGAGGAATTTATGGCCAATCTTTCCCTGCCATAGTGAACATCAAAATCAAGTTTTAAACACTAGTCTGACACTGCTCATGCCTTTGTCAACACAACACCTAACCAGTATGCAAACATACTCACTGCCTTTATGTTTTGACCTCTTTCTAAATAAATTTCAGTTATAAACTTTAGTTGTTTTTTTTTTAAAGTTGTCTGTTTTATTTTTCCCCAGACCAGAATTGTATGATGTTAAAATCAAGACTGAAGGAGGCCATGAGATCCAGTGTCATAAATGTGTGTTAGTGTCCAGACTGGAGTACTTTCATAGTATGCTGGCAACCGGCTGGATTGAGACCTTCAACACTACCACGCTCACCCTACCTGTCTCAGGGGATGTTCTGGAGGTCCTTGTCGATTATCTCTATACGACGAAGCCTGCGAGCTCAGAGGTATTGCTTTCTCTCATTCCCCAAAATTTCAATGTTTTCCTCATTATAAATGTGAATATTGACTGGCATGTTTTGCTGTATCTCGTCAGGTGCATAATACAGAATTAAATATAATATTAAATAAAGAAGAAAAACCAACGATTCACCTAAACGAACACCCCCTGAAACAAGTAAAGAGCTTCAAGTACCTAGGAAGTATAATATCATCAAATGGCAAATCAGAAGATGAGATTGAAAATAGATGCAATAAGGCAAACCAACTCATTGGACAAATGGCACCAATACTAAAGAATCAATAGTCACTAAGAAAGCACTTTACAAGACAATCTGCCTACCAACTATGTTACCAATGCCAAACTTGGACAATAACAGAAAAAGAGAAAAGAAAAATCACAACAACAGAAATTAGATTCCTGGGAAGAATACTCAACGCATCAAGAAGAGATAAGATCAGAAATGAAGAAATCAGGACTAAAGTGGGGGTTATAGCAGTGCTAGATTTTATTAGAAGTTAGCAAGTCAAATGGTTTGACCCTACAACTAGGTTACCAATTAACAGTATACCACAACAAGCAATGATGTACAGACCAGATGAAAGCAGAGGAAGAGGCCGACCACATAAACAATGGAAGCATGGAATAGAGTCCATTTGAATATCAGTACACGAAGCCCATAAGCTGGCACTCTCCTGCTGTTTATACTTCACCTCGACGCCACAAGGTACATGAGAAACAAGTGAGATAAGATGTGATTAAATAAATATATGAATCATTTTTCGGCCGAAATGCGCAACACATTGTCACTGATACAGTACCAGTGTAGATGCATGTGTTACCAAGGCAGTAATTTATAGAATGTGTGATTCTGGTGTACACATAGTTGGATAGTTGCTGGTGCTGGGAGTTCATGCACGTGTGTGATCTATCAGTCCATTCTCAATCAACTCTGGAGGTGCTGCTTGACCACCCAGCTGAGCAGGTGGCCAAGCAGCTGAAGTACTGTCCTCTGACACCATGGGACATAGATACCTATCTTTGGTAAGAAAAAGGATCTTTATCTATCAAAGTTGAAATACAAAACCCAGTCAGCACACTGCATGGCTTCTGTCTATGCAAGTGGCCTTTAATTCTCAACAAAACAGAAAAACTAAGAGATTTGTTTGATGTCTTGTGCTTCAGTTTGCAATATAAATGGTAGATACATAATTGTATTACTTGTGTGAATTTAATCAGTATTTGTTATTACTACAGACTGCACAGATGAGGAGCTGCTGTGTAATGCATTAATTGTATCAGATCAGTTGCTTGCGTGGAGACTGAAGGAGATGTGTGAAGTTGCCCTTGTCAATAACAGTAAGTGTATCTTTGTTTGGGACCATTATATTCATTATAGTGTCAACTCTCAGCTCATTTCTTGTGATATGAAGGATACTGTAAACTTTGCCATTAACTGTTTTATATATATATATGAAGAATTTGACGTGGCCGAAAGGATACAAGCACGCGCTCTTAAACTTCCGGTGTGCTGCTGGTAGGATAGGGCATTCAGTCCCTGTACTGGCATTAAGTTGGACTTAAGTTGACTTCTTGTTTAGAAAGCAATGGCAAACTACTGACGTAAAATTGCCTGCGAAATCAAGCTGGATTTGATTTCAATGTCAATAGGTGAAGAAAACATGTGTCCCTGGGTGGAAAACACATTGAGAACACCTGAGAATAGTATAACTAGAAAGCCATTTGTCCGGGATCCACAGAGCAAGGCAAGAAAATAGAGAGAAAATTGAAAACACATGGAGAAGGGAATTAGAGACAGGAATGAATAATATGAGGACGACATGGATGGAGCATTCTTGTGGTGACTTGGTTGAAGGTCTGAGGGGATAAAGAGCAGAAGGAAATGAAATGATTTAGCTACAACTTTGAGCTTGAAAGTAAAATTACAAGTGGTGTCTGATTTAGCCACAGTCACTGGAGCATGAACATGACATGTAGTGTCTGATTTTGCTAACAGTAGACAAAGTCACCCTAGTCAGCAGTAATGGACATGGAACTATTTATATGGAATAAATAACAAAATTATACAATGCCAGACATCTTTTTGCTTGACACTTCTCACAGTGCACTTAAAGACCTCAGCAAATAAAATTAAGTATAAGCAGCAGGAAGATTGTATGAACAGAAACAAAAGGCAAATGTTAATTGCTGCAACACTCACCAAGCCCAACACCCCATATTGTACCAACAGCTTCGGGTGGAGGAGCGCAGTTGGGAGGATACAAGTCCTTGTCCTGGTGTGAGGAAATGCAACCTAAAGACTGAATGTCATGGCAGGGTAGACCAGGCCCTAAGCCTTGGTTGGCAGCTGGTCTAGAGTCAAAGCTCTGACAGGTGGACAGTAAGAGCATTGCTTTACAGATCCAGCAGCTCCTGCAGCTGATCATGTTCCAGATGTATTGGTGTTACCTTTCCTCTGGAGTAAACTAGTCAGGTTGAGAGAGGGATCGTGCTGCACGGGCAATCACATGATCTCTATAAGTTCAGTCCAGACTTTGTGCTATGGAGAGGTATAACTCTATACCTGGTGCCCGCTATGGGTCGTAGCTATTATCTGTCAAGTCAGCAAGATGCCAATAAAGTAAGTTGCTACATCAATGTTTAGTAAGTGCTGTAATTTTTGTATGAGCATTGAGAGAGCCAATGGGTGGATGTGTGTGTGTCTGGGTGGGTAGGTGCATGTATGGCTACACATGTGCATGCAAAATGTTTCCTGCATTCCCAAATCGTCACCCTTTTGAAACAGTTTGTTATTTTGAGTTTGTCACGAGTCATTGTTATCTTTTTACCAGTTGCTTTCAAGAATGTGAGTGAGCTTCTGGAATTCGCTACAGTCTACAATGCCGAGCAGCTAAAGCAGTCTTGCTTGCAGTTTATTAGCATCAATCTCTCCGCCATGATTGAAGGCAGGTCAGTATCGTTACAGTTGTTGCCTTCTCCCTACTGTATTTACTATCTTGCTGTTTTGTATTGTTATTTTATTGCTGTGGATGAGGAGCATTACATCAGGCTACACAGGAGGCTATGGTTTGTAGACTGTAGGAGGTTTGGACTGATAGTATGAACTCTGGGGAGGGCAGCTTCTGCAGTAGGATGGAATATATGAGGCGTGGGAAACAAGACAGCAATGTGGCTAGATGCTCACCTGCTGGTCATGTGGTCTTGGGTTCAAATCCACCTAAGGATGGATGTTAAAATGGACCTGGGCTCCCAGGTTGACCCAGCCTAAAATTAGTACCAGGAAATGACTTGGGAAGCAAAGAAGGCTGGTAGGATATTGACCACATCAGCCACCTAGTGACGATTGGACTATAAAAATATGAATCTAGCACCATATGTCCAATGCACTTTAGAGCCACTCCTTGGACTCCAAGGAGTCATTGCTCACGTGGTTATGCTTTTTATATGTTGTCACAGGCTCGTTTTAGGTTTGACTTGTTTATAATGGTGACTTCTTTTTTATTATTTTTCTGTCCACTTTTCAAACACTTTCAGATGTTTAACTGAATAGAGTCACCTTCATCTTCATTCTGGGAAATGTGAGAGTTGAGGGAAATGAACGAGCTGATAAGCTTGCTAGCTCTGCATCCCATGCAGATGGCCAGCCCATGGCTGTACTAATGTTATTAACACTCTTAGAGAGATGTCGAAAGTGGAGGACTTTAATGCCAGTGAATCTACTTTGTTGTCCAGAATGATAAACTTGAATGTTAGAATTGGCATGACCAGACAAGAGAGCTACATAGGGAGAATGAGGGGCCTCGAAAACCAACACAGAACTGGCACTATTAGCCGCCAAATGCTGATGCACCTATGGACTTTTCTGGTGTGCAAGAATGACACCCCAACAGATAACTAACTAACTAACTGACTGAATGTATGTAATGATAGCAGTGGTCAAAGTGAGTTTTTCTGGGCTCTCCATAGAGTTGTGACTTGGAGCTGGTGTGCACCAATGTTGACATATGGCATTGACCGTAACACGGAAGATGATGTAACACTGTCTAAGACTGCTGTAATTGTGAGTCAAGTATGGCAGTGTGTGTAGTAACATATCAGACAGCACAAGAATATACACAGCCAGTGCACTGTGGGGGAATTTAGCTTACCTACTCATAACACAGGTATTGGATAATTTTCAGAATTTTATAGAAATTGTCTTGTATAAAAAGATGGAAAGAAAGGGAACTAGCCACTTCACCTTATTGTGTTGTAGCCTAGAATATGAGAAGACCTAATAATCACATAATCCGTGGCCAAAGGCTTGCGGATGCGGTTCGTGAGCCGCTTACCAGGCATTCGAATCGCAGCCGCGACCGATTTGTGCAGCAGACCTGTGTTGCTTTGTGTTATAACATGTTGGTATGGGAGCCGGTCGTTCAGAAAGCAATGGCAAACTACTGAATGTAAAAAACTTGCCTAGTACATCAACAGCAGCCGAAAAATGCTGGTGACTGCAACGTCCTGCATGGGATATGCACCATTTAAAAACAAATTACATAATAATAATCACATCTCAACAGCAATGTCTGCTTTAGAATGTCCTTTACTTGGTAATCTCTATTTATGAAGTTTTAGCAATCTTCAGAATCCAGAGTTCAGTAATGTCAGATCTCGTTAAAGTTAGTTGCATATCCTTTACAGGACATCGCAGTAAACCCCAGTATTTTTTGGATATTCATAATGTCTTGGCAAGTTTACATTCAGTAGTTTGCCATTGCTTTCTGAAGGACCGGCTCTCATACTTTTGTATGGGAAACCAACGCAAGGTGGCCTGCTTCCAAATCACCCACAGCTGTGTTTTGAACGCTGTATGCAGGATTGCAAACTGCATCTGTAACCCCTTCGCCACAGAGCCGGCCTAGATCTAGTAGCAAATAGAATAAGAGATTGTAACTTCTGGGGTGTATCTGTTCTGCCTCATATCTTTTAAAAACCTTAATATGGATGATAACTTTTGATCCATACTTGCTATTAAATGCTTGGAACCCACAAGGCTAACAAAATAGAGGGAAAGGTACAAACACATGGAGGCAAGAGTTAGGCATAGAGGTGAATTATATGGGAAGGACATAGAGATGAATAATATGGGAAGGACATAGAGATGAATAATATGGGAAGGACATAGGTGAATAATATGGGAAGGACATAGAGGTGAATAATATGGGAAGGACATAGAGGTGAATAATATGGGAAGGACATAGAGGGAGCTGCCTGAGATAGCACAAGACAGGAGTGCTTGGAGTGAGTTGGTTGAGGACCAATTCTCCAATGGAGGATAAAGGGCAGCAAAAGAAGAATAGGGACGTTAGTTGAAGCTTTCAGTCTAGATTGCATGTAGTTTGTGTGTGTGCTATGCCTTTGATCAAATCTACTGATCAGATTCTTGTAACTTGTGACCTGCTTGTGTCCAGGGTTGTTTGAGATGCTCACATGTGCCGTGAGGATAATTCTCTGACAATACTTGTCATCTGCAGATATCTGGATGTGTTGAGTCAAGAGACTATGAATGAGTTAACAGCATATTACAGGTCCATTGTAAGTATTGTGTTTGTAAGTAGTTAATTGATGACTAAACCATAGTGTAATTAATTCTGTAGAATGCCATTAACATGAACCTAATTATGTAAGGGAAGTCTATTAACTGTTTCAGGCCCCTCTAAAAATTGCATATTTAATATCACACAAATTTACATACACGCCACACCACTCACGCAGACAGACAGACAGACACATACACAGAGGCATGCGTGTGTAAATCAGTGTTCAAATTCCCCTGGAGGTTTCTGTGACCACATTACTCTAAGGTCAGCTCAGCCTCTTAAAATGAATACTGGAAGATTTGCTGAGAAGGTAAGGTGGCCATCATGGCACAGATGTCATCACTTGCCCATTGTGGATTGATTGTTAAAATATGAGCCTATCACCAGAAACCTTATATCCAAGATGGCATGCTAATGGGGTTCTTTATTGATATACATATTTCAGTTAAATTTTAAACATTAGGAATATATCACTACTGTCCTGTTAAGCACTGAAAAAAAAAACGTCAATTATAGTGCTAGTGGAGGCAAACAATTACCGATGAAATGAAAAAAGAACAAGCCTTTTAATGGAAGCACACCTTATTTATTTTAACAGTACATATATTTTTTGTAAAAATAACTATTGCTTAAAGCAAACAAAATGTATGTGTGTAAATTAAAGGTACATAATAATGCCCGTGTCAAACGATTACAATAAGGAACCATACTTTGAGGAAAAAAAATGATTTTTCTTTTGTGTTGTTGCTAAGTGGTTCCCTCCTTTTGTTGAGTAATCATTTCATCATAATCTTAATTTTATTTGTGGGGTTAAAGTTCATCATCAGTTATCTGGAATTTTTTACAATTTATTGTGCTGCCTTTTCAAAGCCATTTAATTTTCTGTAAAGCTCCTGGTATCTGAATCACAGTTGGCAGCTTTTTCTTTGCTACTTGTCACTCAGTAAATGATAAGAGTTTTTAACAGTAATTCTTGAGCAATAATTTATGTTGTTCATCCTCTAGAAAACTTTAGCTGCAAAATTAGACCAGTATTCAACAATTCTATCTACAATGGGCTGATTTTTACATTGGTTGATTTTTAAATTTTTTTTTGAGCGATTGCTCACTTTGAACTCAAGTGCAGTCCATACACACTACTTCATAGTAGCACTGAACTGAATTTTGCATGTGGATTAGCTTTCCCTATTACCACTGTCCCTTGCCATCAAGCGAATCCACTCCGACTTCAGAGGTACTTGTAATTTCGTCCCCAAGTCAAGGACGAGAAGTTAACTTTTTAATCCACCTGTCCGGTGTAGGGGTTGAACCCCTTACCTCAGCTTCAGCACGCTAGATGTTTAAGAATGCATGTTTTTATCCATTTGGCCATGCTGACCTCACATGCATTGATTAAAAGACCTATGCCCCATTGGGATATAAACAATATCAGAAGTTCAATTGCTTTTGAAGCCAGATTTGGCTTAATTGCTTCAAAGATGCCATTATCTAGTTTTCCACATTAAAAATTGTTCAATATTGTTATAATTATCAGAATTGGGGATATGGTGTTAGGACTAAATATTAATGTTGAATATTTGAACAATCTTGTACATAACTGTGTCCCATGAAGTTGCCCAATATCAGCAGAATATTTTCTTTCTATCTTCATTGCATCTCAGCAGTCATCATGTGTAGATGCATGTAGTTTTTCAAGCCTTCTTACTAGGAAAAACAATCTAGTAAATTGGTCTATATTAGTGATGCTGGAACAACCAGATGTAGCAATTTGAGCAAAGGTTTGAGCATATCAAGATGTTTGTGCAAAAACCAAGAACAATTGTTGTGTAGCAACAATGCATTGGTGTCTTTTGAACTAGACACTTTTTCTGTTAATAGCTCCACTGCGTAGCACAAGAATACAGACCTGTTTAATCGATGTTGTATATATCAAGCTCTCTTCACCTTTAAATGAACTTTTTGTAACATTTGTTTGGTGTAAAATAGTTCCAGAAAATGTGAAATCATTAGTCATTGCTAAGTTTGTTATGAATTGAAGTGATTGTAAAGTATTGCATGGTTGTGTTACTGTAACTGTTCAGTCTATGCTGTATAGCTTGATTTGGTATGCATTCATTCACTGTATGTATCATCTAGAAATGTATCATCTACGTGATGCTAACAAGTCTGTTCAATAGCTACACTGTATTGCAGATTCCAAGTATGGCATACAGGGTACTCACGCCAAATACTGAGGGTCCATCACAGGCATACATTGATGACCTAGTGGCTGAGTTTGAAGGCCTTAACATGGACAACTCTTCTCATCATTTGAATGACTACGGCACTGCAAGGAAGGGCAAGCAGCAGCGAAAGAGGAATAAATCCAGGAAACTCAGTGGCAGTGACACTGTGGATAAGAACACAGAAGCAGAGATCAGGGACGTGGAGACCAGACTTCCATCGCTAGAACGCACTTTGTCAGTTGGTTCAGATGTCAGCGGCAAGTCAGAAGACAGTTTCATGGCAGTAGTGAAAGAGATCAACAGACAAGCTGAGGAGAAATGAAAAGGTGAGTTGTTGTTGGCAATCATTGCTCCTAGTCTGGTGTGGTTCTTGTAGCATTTTTGTTCCTATTTTTCTCTTTATGTTGGAAACATGTCATTTTTCCAGTCCTCTTTTCTTGAGAACCTGTGTCATAACTCCAGCAAATTAACAAAGTTATATTCTCTGTTCATGTAATGAGAAGAGATGCATTGGAGCACATCGTGACAATTCAAAAGATCTATGAGAAAAGAGGCAGAGGCAGACCAAAAGAAATTATGCTGGGTGGACTGAGGTGGTGGCAGGGAGGAATGTCAGCAGAGTTGATCCAGAACACCAAGGACCAAGATCTGTGGAGAGACATGAACCCTTTTGCCAGTTGGCAGGACACATAAAGATGATAATGATATTATTGATTAGTTAACTAGAATCAGTGTCATTGTACTTGGGACAAAGCCAAAGGTGCTTTCTCAGCAGATGTCTGAAAACTGAGGACATTCATCTTTGCTGTGTCATTGAAGAATGTGAAATATGGAACATTTCACACAGAATAAAATGTTGGATTTCGAGATAAAATGTTATAGAAGTCTTAGAACATCTAGACCAAGGCAATGAACCAACATTCTACAAAATCTGAACATCATCTTTAGGTAGCATATCCTTGGCAGAATTTCAGGCTCATCACAGTCCACTGGACAGACTCATGATCCTTCACTAGTTCCCCTGCCACATGCCTTTTCAAGCCTGGGGTGTCTTTAATATCATGGATCCACCATTGCATTGGTCAGCATTTCCCTTGTGTTGCAGAGAACATCAATTCTGCTACTGTTCTTTCCAAACCAATGTGACATTGGTGTGACTAAAGTACTTCAGTTTCCAAGACATGATAAACTTTATTCACCAGTTTTCCATAATTAATATCTTAGGAATTCATTAGTTTAAACAACAGTGAATTATCACTTAGAATGATTTACAACAACAGTGATGCAAGCTTGCATTTGAAAATATTGCAGAACTTGTCATGGAGACTAACTATGATCCCTAAGAATATTAAAATCATATTTGGGGGCTGCGTGGTCTCGAGGTATGGTGTCCGCCTTGAGTGCTGGAGGTCCCGGGTTCAAGCCCCGGTGAAGCCGGGATTTTTTCTCATGGACTTCTAGTAATAAATTTCCCCTGGTCTCTGGGTAGTGAGATCGGACGCCCAGTGTGTATTGTTGCACACGTAAAAAATCCCTTGGCAGTTGGAAATCGAAAAAGAGTAGCCTAATGGCGCTGCCCGGGCAAAATTTCGAGTTAAAAATCTACCCAAAGTATTTCAGGATCCTCACCGGTGCTACGGAGTTCGTGCACTGAGCTGAGTTTCTCCAAACTCAGGTTTGAGTTAGGAGGAGAACGGAGCACTTATGAGTTGCACCAGTGTGCCGTGATGTTGATCCATCGACTAAACTAAACTAAAATCATATTTGATTGTCCCAGTATTGTCACTAGGACGTAAATATATTTACTTCAAGTAATTACATGAATACAGAAAATAAGAAGATGCCATATTTCAAGTAAACATTAACACAGGTACTATGTATCAAGTGAACATTAACAGACATAGTATACATCAAGTAAACATTAATAGAGATTATATGTATCAAGTAATTATTAACAGATATTATATATCAAGTAAACATTAACAGAGATATTTTATATCAAGTAAACATTAACAGAGATATTTTATATCAAGTAAACATTAACAGAGATATTATATATCAAGTAAACATTAACAGACACAGACTGAGAAATCTCAAGCATGTTTCTTGTATTACCACAACATCAGAAACTAGCGTCTTCTGTGGAGAAAGCAAAGCAGAATCGGTGGCGACCTCTGAACCCTGCTGGTTCTGTCCAGGCAGCTATTCCTCCGACTCAGCCTGAAGACATCCCGAAGTGGACTGCCAGCTACAAGTCATTGGTCTGGGCTGGAAACAATACAAGGTTGGTGACAATTAATCACACATGAATCTAATTTGATTGATTGATGGATTGATCTAGAATCATTGATGTCACAGTACTCAGGGCACAACTGTGTGCGCTTAGTCTCATTCAGTAGATGTTGATGTGTAGAAATGTGAATTGTTCCCACAGTATGCTCATTGTGAATACACCTATGTTGTCCCACATGTGGTTATGTTGCTACTACCACAAGTGATTGTAAGACTACAGTGTGACAAGTCTTTATGTCAACCTGTCAGATGTGGCGCATGTTGTTTGGCCTTTGTCCGCCCTCAGTACCCCTATAGTTGTTGTCCTTGAATCCAGAACATCAAATATCACATGACCTCCACTGATGCATTACCAGGGATGTAGATAGCTTAAGATGTTGAAGGTTTCATGATACCATATAAGTGAGCCTTCATGCTGCTCTCACCCACATGAGAGTTTCAGGGCATGACAGCATATATGAGCTGGGCCGAAATGTACAGACCGGAATCTTCAGTCTCTGAACAGGACATTGTAGACTAAGAAGATGCCTTCACAGAATGGGTCTCACTGACTGACACTTGCAGGTGTGGAGCACCAGGGCATGTGCTATAATACTGCCCTAAATTTGCCAGATAGAGGGTGAATTCTGGCCTATCGGGGTGAATCGTTCCTGTTCGTGACTTAGGCTGGAATTAACACATTGGAAATGTTGATTGCTGAAAAAGAATAAATAATAGACAAATAGTGAAGTTATATTCATAAATGCAGAACTAAGACGGTACTGGTGAATCACGGTTTGTTTTTTCTTCATGTTTTCACAGTATGTTTTCAGTTTTTCATGTTTCTATGTGTCATCATATCCTCCTCCTCCTCCTCCTCTCTCTCTCTCTCTCTCTCTCTCTCTCTCTCTCTCTCTCTCTCTCTCTCTCTCTCTCTCTCTCTCTCTCTCTCTCTCTCTCACTCACTCACTCACTCTCTTTCTCTTTCTCTCAATACAGTTTGTGTTTTCGTTTTCGTTCATTCTCTCTCTCCCCTCCAACCCTGCCTTCCTTTTCTCCCTCCATTACACAGAATCCATCTTTGTCTATGATAATCATACAAATCCTTCATTTCTTTCTAAAAGACCATACGCCTGTGCTTAGCAGATTGTTGTTTAAATACAGGCATTGGTTTCTTTCTTCATTGTGATTTCCAATTTTACGTTATATTTCTTTCTTTTCAATTGTTTTTCTTTCATTTGTTTGAGTTTGAAGTACCACTATAACAAGTATGGCATGGGACATTAAATAAACCGCTATGTTTCAGACCTGAAAATGTTGTTGAGGTGGCACCCATGGCTTCAACCCCCAGCTCTGTGTCCTCATCATTGTTAGCTACAAGTCCAACCAGCCTCAGAGACATCATGCAGCAAGAATCAGGATCAACAGAGAAGTATGCCTCAGCTTTTAACTTCTTTTCCTTCTTGTTTTACCTGTTATGTAAGAGCTTTCTAGGCTGCATACAAGATGGGACTAGCCCAGCAAGGCCCAGAAGATTTCACAACAAATGTCCGAAAAGGGCAGTGAAAACAGCACAACTGTATTACTTTAAAAGGAACAACACATGCAGTGTTGGATATGAAAATATCTAGCCAGATTTTTTTAATATGCCCAGACCAAATGTAAAAAATATAACAACACACCAGACAGTGTTTGATTCATACACACAGTAGCTGAATACACGTGGTGTGTTGCTTGAACATAAAAAAAGGAAACATCATTGAACATTTGATATGCCCTTCCTCCCAAAGACCCTGATATGGGTCTGTGAAGTGTTAGGACCACTACAAGGTCTGAATGCACAGAGGAATAGCCAGCTAGTCTTTCAAGGGCTGGGATATCATATCATGGTTGTGGGTGTGTCAGATTGGACAGAGTTAATTGGTGTCTTTTTAGATGCCACTAGTGTGGGTATGGCTGTTGGTTGCTTTAATATTCCACTACTAAGAACAAGAAAAGAAACATTTATAAGTTTTTATGATTAAAATATAATTCATTGAGGAAATACCTGATGAAACAGTAAAGAAATATACTGGTATTAGACTAAAGGAAAATGGTTATAAAGTTTGTGTAACCAGTCAAGGAATCTTACAGATGTGTTTTGCTATCCCCATTTCATAGCAAAGGTAAATGGAAACTGTTGACAGTTTAGAATATATATGAGCAAATTATCTTCCATGTTACTAGGCTGTAAAAATAAAATAAAGTATAGTATAATTTATTAAGCATGTTGGAAGAAGCAATCTTAAGAAGTTTGGTGTAGGGTAGGCTACCCCATCTTGCTGACAATGTCAGCTGCAAAATCTAACCAGTCATGTAGAAGTCTTTAAGATAGGTAAAAAATATAAATGAGCTAGCCAAGATGGAAGAAACCTTTTTTCCCAAAAGATAAGGGTGTGAAGCAGTTCAAGCAGGAAAGAATCTTGAGAATGTAATCTATAGATGAGTTACAAAGGGAGAAACTTGAAATTACCTGCAAGAAACAGCCAAAGATACAGGAGCTTCACATACGATTGTTGAGAATCTCTGCTCTGTGGGGGATAAAATCAGCTTAGTCTTAACGTGCAGCCATTAGGGAAGCAAAGAAGAGTAACACTGTAGCCTCCCATGCATGTTACAATGGTGGCTAAAGAGGGTTGGCATTAGACCGGCTGCCTCTTCCTCTAGAAAACTTTACCCATCTGATTTTGAACAAGTTTACAAGGGTTTAGCATTAAGGTTTGTTGTTGAGGTCCTATGTTCCACTGGAAAATGAATGGCAAGAAGAGAAGAAGACAATAGGCATAATGTGAAATTACAGTTTGAACTAATTCTGTACCAAGCATACCACCTTGCTTTCGTTGGTTGCTGCTTGTATTTCTTAACACCTTTTGTCACATTCACTTCTTACATTAACCCATTGTGTCACAATTCTTAATTCCTTCTGTCCTATCCACTGGTTACATTAATGCACTCTGTCACAATTCTTATTGCCTTCTGTTACATTCCAAGTGTGTTAATATTCTTGCTTAACTCCTTCTGGTTTGAGTCCTTAGATGTCACATTTTAAAGTGACAGGGTTTTTCCTTAAGTGATAGTTTTTTTTATTTTTTATTATTATTTAAGTGACAGGTTTCTTTCTTTAAAGTCACAGGTTTTTTCCCCTTTAAAGTGACAGCAGTTTTTCCCCTTAAAGTGACAGGTTTCTTTCTTTAATGGGACAGATTTCTTTCTTTAATGTGACAGATTTCTTTCTTTACAGTGACAGATTTCTTTAATTACATTGACAAGTTTGTTTCTTTACAGTGACAAGTTTGTGTCTCTAAAGAGACAGGTTTCTTTCTTTGAAGTGACAGGTTTCTTTCTTTGAAGTGACAGGCTCTTAATGTGACAGATTTGTTTCTTTAAAGTGACATCTTCTAAGGGGAGAATGAGTTGAGTATGAGCTGACTGGAACAGAAAGAATTAAAAAGCCACCATGTATAATTGTTCGCACAGTCTTTCATCTCTTTCAGACCCCCAACTACAAATACATTCCGACAATGTTGTCTGTTGTAGCTAAATGTATTGAAAATGCACATAATTTATTTCAGGAAAAAGATTGCATTTTCTAGTAGAGTTTCCTGGAAAGATGTGAAAAAGCAACAGAGTAAAGAAGTAAAGGATAAACAACCGAAGCCCATCATTGTTGAAGCAACAGATAAGCCTCTTATGACTGCTTCCTCTCCCAAAGTCCCATGGTAAGTGGACGGTCTTGTTGCAGCAGGCTGATATTTATAGTAGCCTGACCTTTGCCTTGGCTGCCTCAGTGATGTAGTGGCTAACTTTGTTGCCTAGCTGCACTTTTTTTAAATGTTCGAATCCCCATTAGGACGGATTGTTTTTGTTTAATTGATCTCGGGTCCCAGTTCAGCCCAGACCCTAACATTGATACTGGAAAATGTTCTGAGAAGTAAAGGCAGTTGGTATGATATTGACCACATGATCTATCGAGTTCTGATTGGTCTATAAAAATGTAGATCACAGCTGGCGGGATAGTGACCACATGATCTATTGCAGTGGTTCTCTACCGGTGGGGAATTTTAGTGTTTCCAGGGGGGGGGGGGGGGGGGGGGGGGGGGGGGGGGGGGGGGGGGAATGAAGATTCTTTCAAGATCGCATTAATACAAGAACCAGTTACTTGATATTGTTTTTCCCTCTAAATTTTACGGTTCTGTACTTCTCGCCCTAATGAAATTCATTTTATAACGTAAGGTAGACCCGTCAAATCACGTTTGTATGTAGATGTCTAGACTTGTTCTAGTTATGTATTATAAAGCTAGCTTTCTATTTTTATGTATAACTGTGTAAGGTGGGGGAGGAATTTAATAGGGACGTAAATCGAAAAGGGAGGGAAATGACATTCTGAACATATGGTAAAGGAGGGGCATGGGCCAAAAAAGGTTGAGAACCACTAATCTATTGAGTTCTGATTGATCTGTTAAAATATAGATCACAGCTGGCATGATATTGACTACATGATCTGTTGAGTTCTGATTGATCTGTTAAAAATATAGATCACAGCTGGCATGATATTGACTACATGATCTGTTGAGTTCTGATTGATCTGTTAAAAATATAGATCACAGCTGGCATGGATACAGGCCAATTACCTTTTGTTTTTAACCATATGTCCAATACACAGGTAGGGCATAGAAAAGGGTCCTGTACTTTAGTTTTTACCTTTTTGGTTTGTTTTGTAAATATTATATCTGATGTTTTTCTTTCATAAGTAGAATGAAACCAAGTGGGCCTTGTGTTCCTTGTATTTTCAGTTAAGGATTTGTGTTTCTTTGCTAGGACAATTCATTTATTTCAGTTGATTTCTAAATATGCGTTTTCCATTTTTCCAGCTTCATGAATGGGCACAGTTTCTTTGCTTCCTTGTCTTTTGTATTTTTAAATTGTCCCGAATCAGTTTCCTACCATGGGTCTGTGATGTGATGCAGCCAGCACATTTTGTAGGCCGAGAGTAAAGGGGAATGGTTAGCCAGTCTTTCCCTCACTTAGCACCAGTGCATATACTATCAACTTTGATTACCTTGATAATTATCAACAATACAATCTTCACAGCTGAGGGACACCTGCATCTGTGTTAGAGAGGTTATGGTGGTCACCTGCTACTTGCTCACAGCTAGCAGCGATTATATCATCATCTTTCCTTGATAATCTTGCTGGAATCTGTGATCTTCATTTCTTTGAGATCAAGCTCTATATTGTCCTGCCATCTTTGTCTGTCATTTGTATCTTGGATTTCCATACTGTATTTGACTATTTCAGGATCCATTTGTTTCATGTAGCACAATCATTTTTATCTATTGTATTTTATTATGCTAGTAACTGGCTGTTGATAAAGTTGTATTAGTTTGCTGTCAAACTGTCATCTTCTGCCTATAGTACCTCGCGGTGTAGGACAGGGGGGTCTTGAGCCTGAGGAATAAAGGCTGTCTGGCTAGTGCAGTCGCCGTGAACTGCAGGTTAGGGTCTCCCCCCCCCCCCCCCCCCCCCCCCCCCCCCCCCCCCCCCCACCAGAAATCCACACTTCAATCATTTCTAATTCTTAATTTATTGATGCTGCTTTCTCTGATCAGGCACATAATTCTACCAATGCATCTTGTTTTCAAGTATATTAATCTAAAACAGGGATTAAACGGCAAGATGGTCGACTTCATTGCACCAGGTTTTATCCCATATAGTTTGGTCCCTCTCCGCAGAGCAACTTGTTGCCCGCCAAAAGTGTCACACAGAGCACAAACTCTGACGCTCCAGTGGGGAGCCCCATGAGTCTCAGAAAATACACTCATGAACCACATGTCCCATAACAAACCTATGACCTTCTGAACACAAGGCAGATGGTTTAACCACTTCACCATGGAGACCTCTCCCAGTGTATTAGCTTGACAAAGTCATAGCCTGTATTAGCTTGACAAAGTCATAGCCTGTTGCACTGCAAGTTTCTGATCCTTACAATGTTATTGACACTGTTCATTGTTAATGTGTTTATCTGTGTATCTTATTTGTTTTGTCAAGCAAGTATTGTGTCTGCTCTTGCTTGAAAGAATATGTTTTAAATTATGATCATTGTTGCAGGAGCGCTGTAGGAGGTGCCGTCAAATCTTTCCGTGACCTCATGAATGAGGACAAGGATGCTGTGCCGACCAGTGCTGTCTCGCCTTCATCCACAATTGCTGTCCCAAGAAGCAGGACACCCAGTGCTAGCAATATCAGTATTTCTGCATCATTGGGCAAATCACCACCTGCTGGATCTGCAAGGTTCATTTCAGTTTTTAGCTTCTGTTGTTGTTGTTGCAACTTAACACACAAAGTGGATGAATGTTAAGCAGTTGTGATCAGAATGACTAGGCCATTGTTGTGTAAGCGGAAATATATGATGGCTTAAAAATTACCATGGTAGACAGTGTAAATTACTGTATATATCAGCCCCCAGGAAGGTTAACCCGGTCAACAAATGCCCGCAGAAGTCGGATGTGTCGGCCTAACGGCGCAAGAACGCAGCTCTGCTGTAAACAAGCACAACGCAATCACATCCGGAAGAAAAAAAAACTCCGGATGAACGAAGAAGAAGAAGTATATATCAGTTTTGCCCATGCGTTACCAGGGCCCCCAAAGAAGAACAATAGAATATAAACACTGTAACCTCCTGTGCAGGAGAAGTAGTAGCACATATATGGACTAAGCTTGAGTGGACACTTTAATAAAATGGAAATAAATGGAGTCTATAATCAAAGAATGCAGATTATTACTGAAGCATTGAGGGCAACGCCTGTTAATGAACTGAAAAAGATCACATTTCTACAATCAGTACAGGACAGAAGTGATATCAGAAACAAAGAGATGTTTAGAAGGTTGACAAACCACCTCATATATCAGAGGTTTAATGGTCCTATAAGGGGAAGAATTAAGCAAACTTTGTAGAATCTGTAACATATCAACATACAAACTTAGCCACAATGCACACAGGTTCCCATCTTGTAGACATACACTACATAGAAGAACATTACCCAAGTAGCACTAGGATGCATTCATATACAGTTGGATCAGCACAAACTCAATAGAAAATGGAGGGGTTAAATTCACCTGAATCTAATTTATGGAGCGAAGAAAAACTCTGGAGATGTCAACAACCTCAAGTTAACTATTACTAGCCATTGTGCTCCATTGTTTAAGGTGTCTAGATGTCCCACCATGTTTATGGGATGTTGTATGCCTTGCCAGTGCTAAGTACTTGATTTGGGATTTATTTAAAGCAATGGCAAACTACTGAGCGTAATCTTGCCAAGAAATGAACAATCAGCTGAAAGATGCTGATGTTGACAGCAATGTCCTGTGAAGGATATGCAAACAATAGAATAGAGACGTTACTTTGTACTATTTTAAAATTTCTATATTTATACCATGTGTTGTTGTTTGTCAGGAAGTGACACAGAAATTCTGTGACAGTTCCTTAGCTCTTTCTGGGGTTGTATTAAATGTTGATAAAAATTGCAAGGAGAAGAAAGTGTATTCATGTGCTATGTAGAATAATTCAGTTTTTGCATGTGAGACATGAACAGTAAACAGACATGTGGAGAAACATTTAATGGCAATGAAAATGGGGTTTCTAAGGAATATACAAATAAAAGCATTGAGGGATAGAAAAGTGAATGTGAAAGCTGTTCAAGAAATAAATGAAAATTGTAATTGATTAGAGAAATTAAACGTAGATGGTCAAGATTTTCTGGGCATATTATGAAGAGTTGTACACTTGGTGACATCTGGAAAAATGATGGAAGAAGAGCTTGTGGAAGGCAAAAAGATAAATACCTGGATGGCTTGGTCACATGGCATAATGATGACACGAACACAGACCTGAAATATGAACTGTGATGATCTTGTGAAATAGCTTACCCTGACTGCCCTCGTGTATCTTGTGAAATAGCTTACCCTGACTGCCCTCGTGTATCTTGTGAAATAGCTTACACTGACTGCCCTCGTGTATCTTGTGAAATAGCTACCCTGACTGCCCTCGTGTATCTTGTGAAATAGCTTACCCTGACTGCCCTCGTGTATCTTGTGAAATAGCTTACACTGACTGCCCTCGTGTATCTTGTGAAATAGCTTACCCTGACTGCCCTCGTGTATCTTGTGAAATAGCTTACCCTGACTGCCCTCGTGTATCTTGTGAAATAACTTACCCCAACTGCTCTCGTGTATCTTGTGAAATAGCTTACCCTGACTGCCCTCGTGTATCTTGTGAAATAGCTTACCCTGACTGCCCTCGTGTATCTTGTGAAATAGCTTACCCTGACTGCCCTCGTTTATCTTGTGAAATAGCTTACCCTGACTGCCCTCGTGTATCTTGTGAAATAGCTTACCCCGACTGCCCCCGTGTATCTTGTGAAATAGCTTACCCTGACTGCCCTCGTGTATCTTGTGAAATAGCTTACCCTGACTGCCCTCGTGTATCTTGTGAAATAGCTTACCCTGACTGCCCTCGTGTATCTTGTGAAATAGCTTACCCCGACTGCCCTCGTGTATCTTGTGAAATAGCTTACCCTGACTGCCCTCGTGTATCTTGTGAAATAGCTTACCCCAACTGCCCTCGTGTATCTTGTGAAATAGCTTACCCTGACTGCCCTCGTGTATCTTGTGAAATAGCTTACCCTGACTGCCCTCGTGTATCTTGTGAAATAGCTTACCCTGACTGCCCTTGTGTATCTTGTGAAATAGCTTACCCCGACTGCCCTCGTTTATCTTGTGAAATAGCTTACCCCGACTGCCCTCGTGTATCTTGTGAAATAGCTTACCCCGACTGCTCTCGTGTATCTTGTGAAATAGCTTACCCCGACTGCCCTCGTGTATCTTGTGAAATAGCTTACCCTGACTGACCTCGTGTATCTTGTGAAATAGCTTACCCCGACTGCCCTCGTGTATCTTGTGAAATAGCTTACCCCGACTGCCCTCGTGTATCTTGTGAAATAGCTTACCCCGACTGCCCTCGTGTATCTTGTGAAATAGCTTACCCTGACTGCCCTCGTGTATCTTGTGAAATAGCTTACCCCGACTGCCCTCGTGTATCTTGTGAAATAGCTTACCCCGACTGCCCTCATGTATCTTGTGAAATAGCTTACCCCGACTGCCCTCGTGTATCTTGTGAAATAGCTTACCCTGACTGCCCTCGTGTATCTTGTGAAATAGCTTACTCCGACTGCCCTCGTATGTTGCCATTTCACATGATGATTACATGTTTATATTTGTGAATTGATATTTGTGTGTGCACAGAGAGAGGAAAGAGCATAGTGCTTTCATACTGCCACATATTTGTGTTTATTTTGTCTTTTACTATCGTAAGCAGTTGACAAGGTCTCCATTTGTCTTTGTGCTGTCATGTAATTTGTTACGTGCATATGTTGCCTTTGGAGTTTAGGACCTACCTTGCTCTGGTAAAACCAAGAATGTATACGTTTTAATGCCATGTATACAGAAATAAAAAGGTTAGTTGCCTGTCCTTGTACAGAATGTTGCAATCAACCCCAGCATTTATTGGCTGTTTGTGATTTACTAGGAAGTTTTACGTTCAGCAGTTTGCCATAGCTACCTCAAAAAATTAGATCAACATGGCCAAAGAGATCAGAACGCGTGTTCTTAAGCATCTGGTGGGCTGATGCCGAGGTAAGGGGTTCAGCCACTAGACCGGAGAGATGGATTAAAATGTTGACTTCTCGTCCTTGACTTGGGGATGTAAATTACAAGTACCTCTGAAGTCAGAGTGGATTCACCTGATGGTGAGGGGCACTGGTAATAGGGAACACTAATCCACATGGAAAATTCAGTCCAGTCGTACTAGAAGTAGTGTGTGTTGACTACGTTTGAGTTTGAAGCGAGCAGAGCGCCAAGAAAAAATTTACATCGAAATTGGTGCAAAGTGGTCTTCTCCCAAATCACCTACAGCTGATTTTGAACACTGGGCTGGTTTGCTGAGGAATTGTGAAACTGCGATCATTAACCACTAGCTACAGATGCCAACAAACACATACAGGACTAACATGTCTTATTTTCTGTATATCCTGCCATAACAGAGAAGTGAACATTGTATGGAGGTACTAATTCTAATGTGCAATGCTTAACTGGTAATGTCAAATTACTGCTTATTTTGTAGTTTCCCTCTTGCTGCAAGTCTCATACTTCTTGTTGTATAATTATTTATTGAATTATCCCAGTTGGAGACTCCCTGCATCTGCTGGAAGAAGCATCCCAGTTCCTTCTCCTGACGTGACTAAAGTGTCCACAAGTCTTCCAACAGAATTGGAAAACGCCTGGCACCGAAGGGCTACCTTAGCTTCTAGCCCACCCTCTCAAACACCTGTAGCAGCCCTGGATTTTTCTGCCATTCTGAGAGACGAGAAAGAGAAATCGGACACTTTAGTGCGCACAATTCAGAAGCCTCTGTCACTAATACAGGTGAGGTTCAGATCGCTATTACCTGTTGAAAAATGGCTGTGAGTGGTTGAAATTAAAATTGATGTACATATGGCTGTTAGTGGTTGAAACTAAGGTTGTTGTACAAATGGCTAGGAGTCTCCGTGGCGAGGAGATCAGGCCATTTGACTTGGGCTCCGAAGGTTGTGGGTTTGATTCCGGGCCGTGTCCTTTGGTTCACAAGTGAAATTTTTCGGAGACTCCTGTGTGTCGTTGCTAGAGCTACGGAGTTTGTGCTTTGTGCGACACTTTCCACGCTGCAGAAAGAGACCAAGCCATATGGGATAAACCCGGTGCAATGAAGTCGACTTTGAAGTGACTTTTTTTTAAAGCTGTGAGCGGTTGAAATTAAGGTTGTTGTACAAATGGCTGTGAGTGGTGAAACCAAGGATGATTTTGGCATGATTGTAAGCTTTATGTGGTGGTTTTGTCCACCATCATCAAATGCCTTGCAAACTGATTTGGGTGACCATGCTTCTCCACATGTTGCAATCTCCAAAAGTATAATAGCAGTTCATGTGTTGAGAATTGTCCTTCCCATCATAAAAGACTGTCAAGAATCATGTCTCGTCTTCCTTTATCTCTTTTTCTGTTAACCTGTCCAGTTGTTACAATATGCTACAGTTTTCCTCTTCTCATAACTTAGCCAACAGTGTTTGTTAGGTTATTCATTAAAATATGTGGATTACTTATTTGTGATTTTTCAGTTTTCTAACTTTGTTGTTTGTTTATTAAGGCTGGTCACAATGTTCACTTGTATCTGTCTACCTTTCCTTTTGCCGAATTTCCCACTTACTTTTTATGTTCATTCTGAAAGATTAAGAGCAAGAGATCTTTATCTTCCAGGGCGCCTGATTGCGGAGTAGTGGGTTCTCGCATGTTAATTGGACTTAAATGTTGACTTATTATCCTTGACTTGAGGATGTAAATTACAAGTACCTCAGAAGTCGGAGTATGTTCGCTTGATGGCGTGGGACATTGGTAATAAAGAAAGCTGGCCCACCACAAAAATCAACCCAGTGTGGACTACACCTGAATTCAAAGCGAGTGAACAAAATTTTAAAAAAATTAGTTTAAAAGATTTAGATTTTGGTTGTATTTTAAAAATTTGGTTGTATTTAGATTATTAAAATTTGGTTGTTTCACACATGTTGGAAAATCTGACTTTAAATACTTAAATGATGAACATTGAATGATATAATTTACATATAATAAGTTATCCTGTCTGTTCACAGCTTGAAGAGAAGGCCATGTGTGAGCTGCTGGCCCATTATGCTGCAGATAAAGAATCTGATCGCTACATTACTGTGGAGAGAGTCAGCAAACAGATGGCTGCACCATTGTGGCATCGGGGACAGAAGCAGCCATGGGCTGGCCATTTATGAATGGTTATTGATATCAGTTTTAATCAGTTCTTTTGTTGTTTAGACTTAGTCTTTCCTGGAGTATGATGTGTTTTTTAAGTCTTATTTTATATGATGTGTTTTTTCAGTCTTGTTTTTAGTCTGTGTATTGAACTGGGAGGGAAGGCAACTGAACTGCAGGCATTCACTGTACAACAAAGTGGCCTGGTGGTTTCAGTTTAATATAGATTGTGACGTGACCACAATGATATCGTGGCCTGTCACAAAAATCCAATTAGCTGAGTTACTAATGTAAATTATGGGCGTAGAGAGAGAGAGAGAATGCATGAACAAACAAACTTATATGAGAGTGAAAGAATGAATGAACAAACACACTTTATGGGAAAAAGAGAATGAATGAACAAACAAACTTATATGAGAGAGAGAGAATGAATGAACAAATAAACTTTATATCAGAGAGAATGAATGAACAAACACACTTTATGGGGAAAAGAGAATGAATGAACAAACAAACCTTATATGAGAAAGAGCAAGATTGATTGAACAAACACACTTTATGAGAGAGAGAGATTTATTTCACATTTGTATTGTCTTCCTGAATGTGTCAGAGATATTAATTTGTCAGGTCCAATGTAACGATACTCTATGGAGCATGAAAACTTGGTCTGGCTGACAGAACTGATGAATAAAAAAGACACAAGGAAGTTACTTGTAAAGTGGCTGGTTATTTGTATGTCTTCCTAAAGATATTGAAACATGCTGACATATTCTAAAGTAATGGCAGCAGTCAGAGCAATAATGAAAGTCTGATCTCTTATATATTATGAAAAAAGACTAATAGAGATGCACGTACAGAAATGATCTTCCTTAATAAAGCATATTCAGTTTGTGATTGCTTTATGTGTATGTGAAATGGACTCATCTTGTCAGATTTCAGCATACACTTCTTTTATCTTTCTTTCATAACTTTCATTTTACCTAATCATACGCAGTGTGTAATTTTAACTGCTTACATAGTCACTACAATATCTCAGAAGCACTTTTGTAATCTGTGCCATGGGAGCTGTGTTAACATGGAGGCTAGCATGCTGGCCTGATGATCATGTGTGTAAATCTTCATTTAGGAAGGGTGTTTTTATTTTTTTTTATTAGTCTTAGCTCTCAGGTTGACCAAAGAAATACGCTGGAACTCTTCGCTAGCTGTTGAAGATGAGGACAGAGCATTTATGGGAATGAATTGATGTGATGTCAGTTCTGGACTCAACACAAGAACTAAGCTCAGTGAACTGGAAAGAAAGCTGGGAGACCTGATACTAACCACATCGCCCATCGAGTGCCTATTGGTCTAATTAAAAATATGGGTCTAGCAGTATGCCCCATGGAAGCATGGTGGCTAGATGCTCGCCTGCCAGCCCGATGATCATGGGTTTGAAGCCATATCAATGCACCTTTTTGAAAATTGACATGGGATTCCAGATCAGCCCGGCTTTAAATGGACATCAGGAAATGTCTTGAGAAGTCAGGTTGGCCAGTATGATGCGGACACTCACCACGTGTTGAATGGTTTATAAAAATGTGGGTTTAGCACCTTAAGCACAATGTGCCTAAAGACCAGTAAAAGAGCCTTTTCCTTTACTTGTTCATAAATCCCAAGTTGTGGGAAAGGATTTTTTGATTTGACAGTTTAATGATTTATGATAAACACTTTAGAATACATTTTAGGTGGATCTCTGAAAATAAATTTAGAAGATTTGTATTGGAACAAGAAATATTTGGTAGTGCTTGATTTAATATATGAATTGTTTCTAACAAACAAGTCAGAGTTTGTCAGTTTCAAAATATGGTTAACATAATATATGCATTGTTACATGATGAGTCTCTTCTAATTTTCCTTTATTTTGATTTCTCTGTTGTTGATATACGTTGTTGTTAACTTTATGGTGTTTGTCTTTTGTGTAATTTGCAACAGGGTTAGAATTGACTTGTTCATATTGCTGTTCACTTTTTGTGTTAATGTTGTACAGAACATTTCATGGACATTGAATGGGAAAAGGCCAGAGTACTTAACCATTCATTGTCTTTATTGGTCTTTGTCGACAATCCCAGTTATGAAATGGTTTGCTTGTCGCAGGTGTATGATGTGCAGATTATAACAGTATATTCTGTAGATATTAATGTTATAAATGAGCACATTGTGCAGGTATGAATAACTGAGTATATTGTGCAGATATGAATGTTATAACTGAGCATTTTGTGCAGATGTGAATGTTATAATTAAGCAGATTGTATAGATATGAATGTTATAGCTGAGCATATTGTGTAGGTATGAATGTTATAACTAAGTATATTGTGCAGATATGAATGTTATAACTGAACATTTTGTGCAGATATGAATGTTATAATTGAGCATTTTGTGCAGATGTGAATGTTGTGATTGAGTATTAGTGTGCAGATATGAATATTGTAACTGTATAGATTCACTTATTTGTTACCAGGGCCTCAAATAGGAAGTGAAGAATAGTAACATCGTAGACCTCCTGAGCTTTTTGTAAATGGTCACTGAAGAGACTTGGTCTGAGATTGGCTGTCTCACACCTTAGAAACTAATCATCAGACATCCAGTCAACCATGAATTGATCTATAAAGGGCTTGGCATACATTGTTGAAGGCCTGTACTGATTGATTGATTGATTGAGGAACCGACATCACAGCATTTGAGGTATTCCCATAAGCGCTCCGTCCCCATTCTCAGCAGTCAGCGAAGAGTTCCAACACCAATAGTACCAGTAGCAATCTGATTATATGTCCATCTCGCCTTTCCTCTGAGCATTGAGCGTCAGCCAGATCCCCTCGCCACTCCTCGCTGTCTCATTCTTGCAAGAGCCTGTACTTCATCTGGAGTCCCAAGGACTAAAGATGAAGAACTGAGCAGATTGTGTGCAAGTATAAATGTTGTAACTGAACAGATTGTGTGCAAATATAAATGTTGTAACTGAGCAGATTTGATTGATTGATGTAGGAACCGAAACTGAGCAGATTGTGTGCAAATATAAATGTTGTTGTAACTGAGCAGATTGTGTGCAAATATAAATGTTGTAACTGAGCAGATTGTGTGCAAATATAAATGATGTTGTTACTGAGCAGATTGTGTGCAAATATAAATGTTGTAACTGAGCAGATTGTGTGCAAGTATAAATTTTGTAACTGAGCAGATTGTATGCAAGTATAAATGTTGTATCTGAGTAGATTATGTGCAAATATAAATGTTGTAACTGAGCAGATTGCGTGTAAGTATAAATGTTGTAACTGAGTAGATTGCATGCAAGTATAATTATTGTAACTGAGTCGATTGCGTGCAAGTATAAATGTTGTAACAGCAGATAGTGCAGATATGAATCTGGATTGATTCTAGTTGTACAGTATTGAGTGTACTAACTAGCAACACAGTACTCTGGAATTCCATTCCCTGTAGTGATAGAATGGGATTGCTCTGACCACTCTGCTACTTCAGACATGTAGTCAAAGCTAGGAGTCTCTGTGGTGAAGTAGTCAAGCTGTTTGACTCGGGCTCTGAAGGTTGTGGATTTGATTCCAGGCCGCACCCTTCGGTTCACGAGTGAATTTTTTTGAAAGACTCCTGGGGGTCGTTGCTGGAGCTGCGGAGTTTGTGCTTTGTGCAACGCTTTCTGCCCTGCTGAAGGAGACTGAGCCATATCGGATAAAATCCTGGTGCAATGAAGTCAACCCTGTTGACTTTTAAACGACTTTTTAAAGTCAAAGCTGCTTGTAGAAGGATGTGCTGGAGAGCAAGCATACAAGGGAAGGACAGTATTTTATGTTGGCGGACAACATTAGGATTGATTGGAGGAAGCCTGTCAGATTGCACCCTGAGTGTAGGACAAAGAATGTTGGGAGACACGTTACAGCCAACCCTCGATGTGAAGAAGGCACTGAGTGGTGATGGTGGTGGCTCTGGAGTCAGCTCAGCCTTTTGAAATGGGTATGAAATCATTGTTAAGTACATTCTGGTAAGGAAAGTTAGTCACCCACCTCATTCTTTATTGGAGGATACAATTGTGGCCTAGTAGTATGCGAAGGCCTGTGACTACAAAACTATTCAAGGAGTATCTGCCACAGTATTACTATTACTTAACTTGATTCCAAGTTGGGCAATGGAGAGAACTGTTATACTTCTTACTGCTACAATGGTTTATGTTATAGTATTACCTTTACTTCTGGGAGTCGGTGCTGAAGCTACGGAGTTTGTGCTTTATGCGACACTTTTGGCGGGTCACCCTGCGGTAAAAGACCGAGCCATGTGAGAAAACCCGGGTCAATGAGGTCTTTCTGGTGACTGCCGAGTCCATCAACGATGAACTGTGGTTTTCGTGGATGAATTTTGTGTTGGCATTCTGGCGGCGGCATTATGCACAGTGTACCTGTGCGGGCTGTTGGATTGCCGAGACTCCTGTCTATTCCACTTTTCACATTGGACAGTGGGGAGCATTTTGTGTGATATTCACTGGCATAGGAATGGAGCATAATGGGGATGACCCATTGCCGTGAAGTTGGAACCTCGACTAACTAACTATTACCTTTACTTAACTTGATTCTAAGCTAGAGGCAGGAAAAGCAATGAGAAAACTAACAATATTTCACAACCACACAGTATCTGCCATAGTATTACCTTTACTTGATTTTAAGTTTTTTTGTTTTGTTTTTCGGAGGAGGGGATGAAGGAAATTGTTACAACACTTCACACCTCTACAACAGCATCTGCTATAGCAGTGGTTCTCAACCATTTTTGGCCCATGCACCCCTTCACCATATGTTCAGAACGTCATTCTTCAAAGCCAGCTCCCCCCCCCCCCCCCTATGAATTCCCCCCGCCCCTACACAGTATACGTAAAAATTGAAGCTAAATTTAATAACACATACTAGAACAAGTCTAGATGTCTCCATAAAACGTGATTTGCGGGTCTATTTACGTTATAAAACGAATTTCAGAAGGGCGGGAAGTACAGAACTGTAAAGTATGGAGGGAAAAACAATATAAAGTAGTCGGTTCTTGTAGTAACGCGATCTTTAAATAATCTTAATTCCCCCCTCCCCCTGGAAATCCTAAAATTCCCGGGGGAAGGGTGGGGTTGGGGATTCCCCGCCGGTTGAGAACCACTGTGTTATAGTATTACCTTTACTTTATTTGATTCTAAGTTGGGGACAGGAAAGTAATATAGAAAACTACACTTTATAGAGGTGTGGCCTAGTGTTTGTAGTCTCTTAGATTTTGGACTACTTTAGCAGTGTCTTTGAAAGTGTGGTCAAAACAATTACCTGGATCAAGAAACTCCTCACACACAGAAGCAAGTAATCAGAGCAATGACTACAGGCAGTCACTTTGAATGGTCATGTGTTCGAACCCCCATGAAGGCAGGGATTTATTTAAACATTGCCCTGGACTCTGGTGTCCAGCTAGCCTATCATGAATACCATGAAATCATCTGGGAAGTAAATGTGGTTGGCACTTTATTGATCGTATAACCCATCAAATACCCATGAGTGTATAAATGCGGTTGGCTCTTTATTGATCCTGTAACGCAACATGTACCCAGTCAGCCTCAAAGCATGGAAAAGGGTCTTTTACTTTTTTTCTTCTCTATGTTTGTCAGACTGAAGACAGATTCCTCTTTAACTTGTTGTTGTATATGTTTGTCAGTCTGAAGACAGATTCCTCTCTAACATGTGTGTTTTTTATTGTATGACTGCTCAAGCCAGTCATACCATGTGATAGTGTGTGTGTCTATCTCTCTCTCTCTACTCTCTCGCACACACACACATTAGACAAGTCCGCCAGACTGAGACAGGATATACTATGACCATGCATATGCATCTGTTAGAGGGAAGTGTATGACAATTTAAAAATTTAAAACAAGAAGTGACAGAATTCTGACCAGTCGCTCCTGCAGAGCAAATATCAGAGATGCCATGCAACATCAAGATCTGGAGAGCTCGTGCATACTTAAAAATAAGTGCAGATGAGCAGCACCCTCTGCATGACGCTATATTCAGAGAAAAGGGTAACAGGCTAAAGAGGGGCAAATCATGGATGGGTCGGACGGAAGATGTCAGACAGGTCTGCAGTCTTACCAATATCAACCCCGGCAAGGAATGGGTACCGGTGCCTCCAGCTTTTAAGTGCACTTTCTCCTGCATTATCTCACGCGACAGATGGTACAGAGAGCAGAACCCTGTTGCTGTCAATGCAGAAGTCAACGCGCTCATCTATGAACACTCAAGCCCCGAAGTGCTCATCTATACGGATGGATCTGTTGTAAAGCAGCAGAGAAGTGTGTGGGCATTTACAGCCCGTTCAGCGGGCCAAACTGTTCAAGAATCCAGTGGTGCCCACTCTATGACCACGAGCAGCATGACGATGGAGGTGGTGGCAGTTACACAGGCTTTCATATGGCTCGAATCACAGCATTATACCAACGTGTGTGTACTAAGTGACTCAATGAGCATGATTAAGAAGGTCGAAGCTGGATCTGTACGTAGACAGTGGACTGAGACGCTGCGGAAGTCTGTTGTCCGTAAAGTCGCCTTCATCTTCGTCCCGGGACATGCGGGAGTCAAGGGAAATGAACGAGCTGATAAACTGGCTGGCTCTGCACCCTCTGTAGATGGCCAGCCCATGGATCGTGCCAATGTTATTAACGCCCTCAAAGATATGGCAAGAACAGGATTTTGACGTCGGTGAATCCACATCGCTGTCCAGATTGAAAGACTTGGGAGTAAGAATCAGCACGGCCAGACGCAAGAGGTACATCAGGAAAATGAGGTGCCTCGTCAACCAACACAGAACTGGCACTATTAGCCACCGGACGCTGATGCATATGCTGGGGGGAGGATCAGAGCACCTATGGACCTGTCCAGAGTGCAATGAAGATACCCCAACTGATAACTGATCTGGCAACTTCTCAAAGGGAAGAACTATATTGTGACAAGAGAAACAAACAGGCCACCAGCTTGATCAGACATATGTGGTTGTTTGTGAGTGAATGACGATGAAAAATAAGTAGAAGGAACAGCTGCTTCTAGCAAGATTAGTTCTCCAACTTAGTATAGCAGATTTGTTAAAATCAATCTGTCATCATGATGTACCATGCCAAATGGGATAGACAGTCCATGTATTCCACAGATTTGATCCTTGTTGTTCTGAATCAGTTCTATTGATATTATTCTGTCATTCTACCATCTTAAACCCTCCAGTATAATTTCTCCGCTTCTACCACTCATATTTTTAGTTGCGGCGATTTAATCCAATGATTCTCTTTTCATTGTAAGACCAAAAAACATTGTTTTATCTGTCTGTAGTTGTATTTTAAATTAGTTCTATTTTCACATGGGGCAGTGAGGAGCATTTTGTATGATATTTACTGGCACAGGAACGGAGCATTATGGAGACAACCCCTTTCCGTGAAGTTGGAACCAGAACTAACATTTTTAAAAGTCAAGCTTATACACTGTACAGTGACACCTATGGTCGGTAGTATATGCTCAAACACGTCCTATAGTCTGTTTACTTTAGTCTGTCCCAATATAAAATTCCATATCTCAGTAACCAACTGAGGGAAAATGATGAGATTTAGCATATAATGTTATCATTATGTCCACCCAACAAATAAATTTTTGTTCTGGAGATTGTACAGCAGATTTCAAAGTTTGTTTATATGTGGTATATAATTTATGGGTCAGAGATGAAGTGTACATTATTAAATGTATTACGTCTTCACACGGAAACATTAACGTTGAATAGTTAATTTTCTCGTGGGACATGGAATTGGCCTTATGACAAGAGCCTCGCATGTCGTAATGGGGCATTACTGTAAAACAAGTTTTTCACCAAAACATCAAAGAATTGTCGCCGCTATCCATGGTTTAAGTTGCTTTTGGACCTATCAAAGACAAATTCCTTGGGTGGGGGTAAATATTAGATGGAAGGAAAAATTTCATAACGATGCAACAGTTTTCAAAATAATTGATCATGAATGGAGGCATTCATTTCTGGACAGACTATATTATTTTTATTAAAGATGACCAGTGTAGTCTACAAAATTTGTTTTTGAAATGATATTTATTTAATGGGTGTTGCAATATAGTAAGTAAGAAGTATAGTATCCTTTTCACAAAATTTGGCTTTTTTGCTGCTAGACTCATATTATTATAGACCAATAAGCACTCGAGTGGAGATGTGGTCAGTATCACTCCGGCCGCCTTCGCTTCTCAAGACATTTTCTGGTCCCCATTTTAGGCTGGGCCTTCCTGGGTGTCAAGGTCAAATTAAAAAAAAAAATCAACCTTGATAAAAATTCGATTCCATGAGCACCAGGCTAGAAGGCAAGCATCTATCTACTACACTACAGCAGCACCATTGGTGTCTCTGTGTTTGTTGGGTGAATGAACGCAAAGACAACAAGTACAGACACTAAAAATTTCATCAATTTATGAATTGTTCTTAATGAAGTTGTTGTTTCAGGCGTGTATAGTATATATGTGTCCATCACAGGACAGCTATTGAATTAATTATCTGAACACTTTTCAATAGTGTGTTGATTTTCATTATTTGTCAGATATATTGGGTTCTCCTTCGGGAGACCCGGGTTTGAATCCTCAGTAAGGTGTCGGGGGCTAAAAGAAAATCCTAACCTGCAGTCTGTGGCGACTGCACTAGCCAGGCAGTCTTAATTCCACAGGCTCAAAACTCCCCTTCCTACATAACAAGGTACTAGAGGCAGTAGAAGACAATTTTTGACAGTCAAATGACTGTCAATAATCATATTCTTCATTGACTTGTCATCTCTCAGTGAAGTATACATCCCCAAACCAGCTTACGCAAGCTCTTTGTAGACTTGTTCATGATTGGTTGGATTTTACAGCTAAAGTGATCTATAGGTTGAAGTAGCCAAACCTCATGCCAACCCTCCTTGCCTCTTAGGACATGTATGACAGGTTACAGTGTTACTAGTTTTTGCTTCCGTTTTGGGCTCTGCTAACACATGAGTGGCTGTCAGTAATATATGCCTTGGTACAACAGTATTATTATTGTGTTTTGCCCACATCCTCATTATTACCGATTTTCATTATTGTCAAGACTAATATGAAGAGTCAATAGTGGAAAAGACAGATTTCGTTAAATCGACGTAACAATAACATTAAAAATCAGCGTTGAGCCAAGTTGAGAGAGTGTAAACCAACCTAAGCAAGTGTCAGCAGAGAGCGAGATATATCGAAAAGTACTGAGTGGTCAATAAAACAATTTGTGATTATCAGAATACATGTCGATGGTTACAGGATAAGAAATGTTGAGTGAAAGTGCCAAACAGACTTAGCTCATATTTTGTCAAGATCGATCTTTGTGTCTCATCATTATCATGTTTTGACTGTATGTTATCAAGTTGTGTTAATCATGGACGAGAACAGTATGTCCCATCTGTCTGCAACATGTCTCAAGTATTCCATCTGTCTGCAACATGTCTCAAGTATTCCATTATTGTAACAGTGTAGTTCTTGACATCGTGAGCTGGAGGAAGCAACCAGTCCATGTATGGAGCACTGGTCATGTTATGTGTATCTATCACAGCCCAACTAGCATCCAGAGATAGTTTGTTTATGATCATCTAAAGCAACATCGAGAGAAGAAAGTACATATGTGGGAGGGCGGCATGGAAAGATTGTTCTATAAACTAGATGAAGATGATGACTGCACGGCTGAGAGCAGAAAGTGAGTAAGTGTGTGTGGACCTTGTGTGTGATGCTTGCCAGAAAGAGGCTATTTGACAACCCAGAGTAACTGGTAGTGAGCCAATTACCTGGAGGACTTGCAAGGACCCACACAGTGTCATCATTTGTAAATAAATTATCATCTGCTGCCATGCATTGTGTCGGGTATATTTCATCCCATCAGAGTTTTGTTAAACATCATCTCCCGGTATCACAAGATTCATCATCACTACCAACATTTCATCTTTGTCAACATCATCACTACCAACATTTCATCTTTGTCAATATCATCATGCCCATTTTGCAGCTAGTGGAAGGTCTTTGACAGTTGTCATTCCCATATGTCTGTACACACATCTATATTTCTTGAGTCTTTTGAGTGTCCTGACTAGAAGTGTGTTGATGTGTGCTACTGTTGTTTTGAATAATGAACGGCATTAAAGTTGGGGGAACAAAAACCCCTTAAATGTGCTTTTAATTGTCATAGTATGCATTTCATGTTGTTGTGTGGGCGAGCTTGTGATTGGCTGAAAATAGGCATGTAGAAAGCCTCAATGAAGAACTGTGGTCATGATTTTGAAAACTGGGAGACCACTGCTGCTGGTCTTTCTGTCTGGTGTAGTCAGATATCTCCTGGTATAGCATCCTTTGAGCAGAATTGAGGAAGCTACCTGTGGCCTGCTGTATGAAAATTGAGTTATATCTTGCCGACCAACAGTCGACACACCTTTGTCTTCGCTATAAGAGATGTTTCTGGTCTCAGATAGGTATCCTTGGCCAGCTCTAAACCAGCTTTGGGACAGATAGATGACACTATCTTCAGCAATAATGACCAAACATCATATTAGCTTGTGTTTGAAGCCAGGGGATTGCATAACTGTAAAATAGTGAAGCATGATGAGTCTATTATAAAATTGCTGATCCTGCCAACTCTAAGAACATACATTGTTATGGGAAAATGGATGCTGTTTGATCTTACTACTTTGTAATCACATTATATATGAGGGCGAGTCAATAATTAAGTCGCACACTTCTGTGGGATGGCAGGTAAATGTAGTTGGTGTTTCCTACAGGTGTCATTAGGTGACAGCGACATCGAACTTTATATTCCCATTCATCAGGTGGCGCTAGGTGTCTCATGTGCATGCGCAGCGCTCAAACAAAATTATGACTGTACTTACGGAGTGTACAACCAAAGAGCAACGTGCTGTTGCGCGTTTTTTGTGGGCAAAGGGACTGCCTGCAAAGGACATTCATAAGGAAATGCTTCCTGTTTATGCTGACAAATGTTTGCTGGGTAGAAAAATTTTCTCAAGGACGCGAATGACACCGAAGTTGAATGTGAAGTGAAAACGTGGTTTAGAAAACAGAGCACGCAGTTCTATGCAGCCGGTTTGGGAGGACTGATAAAACGATGGGATAAGTGCATAATGTTGGTGGAAATATATAATCAAGGCAGGGTAGGCTGGGTTATGAGTCCACGTCTAGCACATGCATACCAGGTTTGATCACAACATGAACTTTTTGTATGTTTACAAATAGGAAAACCATGGTGTACACCCTTCTGATCCTGAGCTAATGAATTGAATGCCTAGCCTTCCCAGACAAAAGTGAAAAACTGGAAGGATCTATGTACACATTATGCATGTTAATAACCTCGGTAACTGTAGATGTAAACCGTTCTGGGAAGTAAAGGTGACCAAATTAATATTGATCACATGGTCCATGGAGTGCTGCTGATTGGCCTGTATAAAATGGGCTAGCACAATACCCAATATACCCAGAATGCCTCAAGGTGTGGAAATGGGTCATTTATGTACTTGTTATATTGAATTCTGAGACATGAACTAATATTGTTGGCTGTATCTAATAAAACATCATTGATAAGTGAGTTTATTTGATGTGTTCCACATGTTTATGTTCTATTTTATGTTATCCTTTTTATTTTACCTGACTCAAGCTGATTCTTGCCGGCTCCCTGGCCGAGGAGTTAGGAGCTTTCTACATTAACCCCAAATACTCTCGTGGTTGAAGTGAGCGCATGAGAATTAGAAGTGGTTCGAGTCGCACCAGTGACTTATGAGAGTATGGAGCCGGTCGCTTAGAAAGTCGTGGCGTGCTGATGAGCGTAATATAGCCTAGGAATCAACACACCGCTGAAAGATGCTGGTGTTGACCGCAATATCCTGAAACAGGATGGAAACGCAAAAAAAAAAAAAAAAAGAAGCTGATTCTTAAAATGTGAACATAAATCTGTTGGCTGTATCTAATAAAACATTGATAATTGAGTTTATGTAATGTGTAAGTTTTATGTTCTAATGTTCAATTTTATGTTTTATTTCTTTATTTGACTCAAGCTGATTCTTGAAATGTGAATATAAATGTGTTGGCTGTATCTAATAAAACATTGATAATTGAGTTTATGTAATGTGTATGTTGTATGTTCAAATGTTCAATTATATGGTTTACTTCTTTATTTGACTCAAGCTGATTCTTGAAATGTGAATATAATAGTGTTGGCTGTATTTAATAAACCATCATTGAAAGCTGAGTTTATGTAATGTGTATGTTTTATATTCTAATGTTCAATTTTATGTTTTACTTGTTTTTTTTTTTTGGTGCTCACTCACTTTGAACTCAAGCGTAGTCCAAACACACTACTTCTAGTAGTGATGGACTGAATTTTGCGTGTGAATTAGCTTTCCCTATTAATAGTGTCCTTCGCCATCAGGCGAACCCACTCAGACTTCATAGGTACTTGTTATTGACGTCCCCAAGTCAAGGACGAGAAGTCAACATTTTAGTCCAACTGTCCGGTATATCAGCACACATGATGTTTTAGAATACTTGTTCTTATCCATTCAGCCATGCTGACCTCCATTTTACTTCTCTATTTGACTCAAGCTGATTCTTGAAATGTCAACATAAAGTGTTGGCTGTATCTAATAAAACACTGATAACTGAGTTTATGTAATGTGTATGTTGTATGTTCAAATGTTCAATTATATGGTTCACTTTTTTATTTGACTCAAGCGGATTCTTGAAATGTGAACATAAAAGTGTTGGCTGTATATCTAATAAAACACTGATAACTGAGTTTATGTAATGTGTATGTTGAATGTTCAATTTTATGCTTTACCTCTTTATTTGACTCAAGCTGATTCTTGAAATGTGAATTATTATTGTTGACTGTAGCTAATAAAACATCATTGATAATTTAGTTTATTTAACATGGTTCACATGTTTATGTTCTATTGTTAAATTGTATGTTCTACTTTTATTTTAACCTGACTCAAGCTGATTCTTGGGACATGAACTGAATAGTGTTGGTTCTATGTAATACTCAACATCTTACTAAGGCATCTAGTAAGATGAAACGTGAAGAAATTATTACAATGTTGGACATGTTAAACATTGGTGGTAAAGATCTAAGAATAATAAAGAACATATATACTGGCAACAAAGGGCAGCCATAAGAATTGACGAACAATTAGACACTTTTCAAGACGTTAAACAAGGTGTTAGACATGGTTGTGCACTATCCCCAGATCTGTTCAGTTTGTACAGCGAAATAATCATGAGATCTGTATAAGACAAGCCAGGAATATCGGTTGGTGGGCATCAAGTAAACAACCAGTGTTATGCTGATGGTAAATGCAACATCACAGTGACTGGAACCAATCTGAAGCAAGTCAATGTTTAAGTACTTGGGTACTCTAATAACAACAGATGGAAGATTTATTCAGCAAGTTAAGTGCAGAATAACCCATTCAGATGCAGCATCTCACAAGATGATGAATATTTCTGCATTTTATGTTTGTCAATCGAGGTAAGGAAAAGAGTTCTTAAGAGCTATATTGAACTAAGGAAGCGAATCATGGACAATTAGCAGACGAGTGAGGAATTATGTGGAAGCTGCGGAGGTGTGGTTTTATAGAAGGATTAGAGCCCAGGATGGATAGAAAGACCTATGAAGATGTCTTTTAAAACACTGACTTACAATAGAACTGGTTACTCACATCAGAAGAAGACAGTCCACATTCTTGGGCATGTCGTCACAGCGAGAAGATTGGAGGGTAAGAGAGGTAGGGGGAGGCCAAGAGAGAAGATGCTGGACAGTTTCATATCATGGCATGGAGGAACGTCCGTATCAGAAATGATTTGGATCACAAGAGATGGAAAGCTGTGGACAGACATGATCACTATATGACATGGACTATAAGAAGAAGATGATGTGTATGGTAACTGAGTATATGTGATGTGTTCCACAGGCTTATGTTCTATTGTTAAATTGTATGTTTTCTTGTGTGATTCAGTTTGATTCTTGAGACATGAACTTACTTTGTTGAATGTAACAATTAAAATAAAACAATAATTAAATACATGTGATGTTATATGTTTTACTTGATCTACTTTATTTGATTCAATGTGGTCTGTAAAAACCCCATTTACCGTTGTTTTAATTGTGGATATTGCCATACACCTGGATCAGGCTATGGATTGTAAGACACACTTTGCACAGCATTAGTTTCAAAAGAATGAAAAGTGTGCAAGACGTTTTGGTGCAAGCACGAAAACGTCACGATAAGGGCAGTTAGACTTGAGCTGGCGTCCACGTCGTACATGGTTTCTTGTCACTAAAGCACGGCTGATATTATGCCGCTTTTGTAGAATAGGTTGTGTATTGTCAGGTATAGTTGGAACGTTTCTGTGGAGCGACTGCTTTGTTTCCGACATGTCAAAAATCGTCGTATTAAACTGGACTGTGAAAACTATCCAGTGTCATCTTATGAAGGTTGGTTGCAGTGGCCGTTTTTGGTTTTCACCTAAAGAACAAGGAGGACTGGAAGGTATAAATAAATATATGATTATATGTATATATACCCCTCATACGCTCACCCATCGCTCCACAGAAACGTTCCAACTATACCTGACAATACACAACCTATTCTACAAAAGCGGCATAATATTAGCCGTGCTGTAGTGACAAGAAACCATGTACGACGTGGAAGCCAGCTCAAGTCTAACTGATCTTATCGTGACGTTTTCGTGCTTGCACCAAAACATCTTGCACACTTTTCATTCTTTTGAAACTAATGCTGTGCAAAGTGTGTCTTACAATCCATAGCCTGATCCAGGTGTATGGCAGATATGTTATATAAATTGGTTGTGGCAAATTTGCCTCGGCTTTTGCTGTATACTCAGCAAATATAGTCTGTCTGAAATCAGCCCACTATCAAATGATAAGGAAGGTGTATTATCTCCAGATGCAAAACAAAAACAGGTTATGGTGAATTCTTCTCCTGTTTTTTCTCATATTAAATTGGTTAATATTTTCATGCCAAGAAAGGTAAGTGTGTTAGCGGTGAAACCAGACAATAGTAACACTGGGCCTCCAGAGCATGTGATAAGAGATGACTAAAGAGGATTGGTCTGAAACTGCCTATCTCACATGGTAGAAAAACAAAATCAAACAACCATGAACTAACCTACAAATGGCTTGTCATGTGTGGTTATAGGACTATACTCCACTAGGTGTCCTAAGGGCAGAAGAAGAGGAGGAAACATGGACGGGGGATACACATTTGATGTGCTTGGCTACACAGCTTATCTTCTCATTTTCTAGCAGCTATATAGGTGTAGTGGTTAGCAGACTTGCCTTCCAACACACTGTTCCGTGTTCGACCCAAGCAGAGACAAGGTTGCATTTTTTGGGGACCAGAATGGCTGTGAGATTAACATGACTTCATAAAATGGCTACCAGAGATTTCTCTTGCAAAGTTCAGATGGCCAAAGTAACACTGATGTGCTTGTTACTACTCATGTTCTTTGAGTCATGGAAAATAATGCAACTTCTTTGTGTCCACAATATCTAGTACTATCGTGCCAGGTATGTGGGCGTGACTACTGATCATTTCCTAGTGTAATTGTGACACAAGTGCTTGAGTGTTCTTGTTTTGCTTGTATTTTATGACACCACGGTATCACAAGTACAAAAATCTGCTTTCTCACAAAGTTGTGTGTGTCATGTTCTTATGTATGGGAGCAAATTTTGGATGAGTACTGAAATGGTAAAGAAGTTGGAGTCAGCAGGGATGTGATTATTAAGCACAATGTCGAGAATTCCACGGACAGAGAAGAAAAGAAATGCTGAGTGATTGAGGGCTACAAGTGTTACAAGATCACTCATCAAAACCATATGGAAATTACAAATGAAATATATGGGGCATATATGTGGAAGTGGAATAGAAAAATTCACTTTATATAGGAAAATGCTAGGCAAGTGAGAAAAGGGAAGACAGACAAAGATGATGTGGTAAGCTTAAAAGCTTTAGCAACAAATAGCAAAACACGCAACACAAACTTCATGACAAGATCAGATGACAGGGGGATTAGAGAGTCAGGATCGCTAATGTCTGGGCTGCTGTGCCATTGAAGCAAGAAACCTCCATTGTATAGTGATGTGTTACTTGTGACACATGTGTCTCCTCTTTCAGCTGTTGTAGTCTCCTCTCTCCCCATTCAAGATGATGCTAGTGCATCCTTACATAGTGACACTGAACAGTTTCTTCTGTCTCAGTGGTTGTTGTGTCAATCCCCAACTTTCATGCCTCAATTGCACACATTCTTGATAACCTAGCTGTGGACACTCAGCTATTCTTTACCTGTCAGCCAGCTACACACAAAGAACATCTTTTGGAATACTGCTATGTCATGTGATATTTATGACCATTTCAGCACATTTCCTATACACAGAAAACATCTTTCCCCGAGTTCACACACATAACAAACAAGCACTCGTATCATAAGATTGTCTGTGATATGTTTCCACTTGAAATAAAATTGCATGTTGTACATAAGCCTTGTATGTTGTATGTACATAATCTTGTATGTTGTACATAACCAGGAAATGTCTTCGGAAGTAAAGGTGGTCCATGCGATACTGACCACATGACCCACCAAGTGCTGATTGGTCTCTACAAAATGGGTTTAGCACCATATGCCCAGTGCACGTTAAGGCATGTAAAGGGTGCTTTACTGACATCATTTACATAACCTCTAGATGATGGTAGTTCATTTGATTGTATTTGTAGAATGTTTCATTATTTCAAAGTTGTACCCAGTCAATGTACTTATGTGACATGTTAAAAAAAAAAACATGTGAAATATTGGAAATGTTTGGATTGTAGTCAAAACTTATGAACATTGTAGAAGGTATAATGCCAGCCTTACTGGAAATGTAGCTGTCTGAGTTGTAGTTATAACTTGCTAATGATGTAGAAAGTATAATGAGCTTTACTGGAAGTTTCATGTGCTTGTATTGTTATGGTAACTTATTGTTGTTACAAAATCTGTTATATTACCAATAACATAACTAATAAACAAATAGCTACAGTTTAGTGTTGAGTTTATGCGTTGTGTTGGTTTTTCTGTTACCGATAGTGAATATTCCTGCTGGTATTTTAATGGCAACTTCTTGTTACGAAATCTGTTATAATACCAGTAACAGAAATAATACTAACTGCAGTTTAGTGTTGAATGTATAATGTGTTGTATCCTTTTATGTTTTACTGGTAGTGAATATTCCTGGTGTTATTTTAATGGTAACTTACTGTTATATAAATCTGTTATATTACCAATAACAGAAGTAATAAACAATTAACTACAGTTTTGTGTTGAGTGCATAATGTGTTGTCAGTTTCTCTGTTACTGGTAGTGAATACTCATGCTGCCATTTTATTATGTTGTCATAATTCATTCAAGATTAATTTGATTAGCATCCCAACAAACTGTTTGGAGTCATGCTGTCTGCCTACTGTGACAATATTTGGTTCAATTCCCACGAGGCATCTGTGGCCCTGGTTCATCAAGTAAGGACTCTGTAATTGTAATAAGTAATGGAAAATGTACTACAGAGATTAAAAGCAGAATAGGGCAAGCAAAAGCCGCATTTCAGTAAATGAAGAGTATCTTATGCAATAATGTAACAGTAAGGGAGGAGTACTGGGGTATTATTAGAATCTAGTGGGAAACATACAGCACGATTGAGCATCGAGAGTGAAAGGGTGAGAGATGCTCAATCGTGACGTATTGGGTTGGCAAGGGCAGTTAAGATCCGGCCTTTGTCTTGAGTGGAGGAGAACATCAAACCTTTGTCATCTTATACCAATAAAAGTTATATCAACAAGAAAACAACATGCCTTCGTGTTCTTATACACTGGTATAGGATGCGAAATGCTGCCGTTTAACCAGGATACTGAATTGGGCCGTCCCGGCTACCACGCGAAGTACTAAGAAACTTTCAAAGAATGCCTAAACCAGAAGGTATTTAACGTTTTCTCAGTTCGGTTTTATCAAGGTCGGGAGACGCTGGTTGTTGTTTCAGGGAAAGGATGTCCAGTAAAATGCTGTAATCAGTTCAGTAATCAGCAAATAAAGAGGCTCGAAGGCTGTGATAACCCTGAGCAAATAATTTCTCAATCATGTAAAATTATAGAACTTTAACGTTACCAAAGGGCCTCTCAGAGCCGCTGACTGAACTTTAACCTCATCAAAGGGCCTCCCAGAGCCGTAGTCTGAATTTTAACGTCATCAAAGGGCTTTCCAGAGCCGTAGTCTGAACTTTAACCTCATCAAAGGGCCTTCCAGAGCCGTAGGCTGAACTTTAACGTCATCAAAGGGCTTTCCAGAGCCGTAGTCTGAACTTTAACGTCATCAAAGGGCTTTCCAGAGCCGTAGTCTGAACTTTAACGTTACCAAAGGGTTTTCCGGAGACGTTGTCGGAACTTTAACGTTATCCACGGGCTGGTCATGGTCGTTGTCTGAACTTCAGCCTTCAGCGTTATAAAAAGGGCTTCCCATGGCAGCGATCTGAACTCTGGAGTTTCAAAAAGTTACCATAACCTAACTTTTGCTAATTTCAAATCGCCAGCCACTTACGTTATCGCTATCTCAAAACGTCGATGATGTACCCCACCCGGGGTGAAAACAAAGCTTACAAGACTCAGATGGGACCCAACCAGGGGTTGAAGATAATCCCGGCATCCCTAGAGAAGTGACGTAATTACCTGAGAGAAGAGACAGACTACCTGAACTCCGCAACTGATTTTTCAGCTGAGATGGGCTCCTGGCGATCGAGCGAAATTTGAGGCTGAGGCGAGGAAGGTACGGGCTTGAGCCAGAAACTAACTGTGCATTTCTATAATAAGTGAGTGTATTACTTAAATTGAGAAGTTAAAATTGTGTGGTACTCAGACCCAGAAAATAACTGTGATTTTCTATAATAAGTGAGTGTATTCCTTAAATTAAGAAGTTAAAATTGTGTGGTACTCAAACCCAGAAAATAACTGTGATTGTCTATAATAAGTGAGAGTATTCCTTAAATTAAGAAGTTGAAATTGTGTGGTTCTTTGCTTGCTTTGTTTCAGTATTTTTTCAGCATGGCGGAACAGGACACCTTAGCACAGGTTTAGCTCTGTTTAGGAATATTTCAGCAGGGCAGATTCATCACGACACAGTTGAGAATTATTTCGGCTGAGATAGCATAAAGAGTAAAAAATGTACCTGAGCAGAGACTTAGGACGCGTGACTGCTTGGTTAGGAGAATTAAAGGTGGCAGTCAGCGAGGTAGAAGGTTTCGTACACTGGTTACAGAGTAATGTAAGAGGTAATGAGATAAAAAGGAACAACAAGAATAGCCGAGGACAACCACTACTTGATGAAAATAGAGAGCAGTATAGAAGCATTTATGTTAGTCCAAGGATGACTAGGGTTAGGAGCTGGTACAATGATCAGAGATACAGAAATGGGCATGAGAGAGATTGTTCTAGGACTTGGCCATCCTATACTGTAAGCGCTAGAAAAAAACGTGACGAATGGTTTGAAAAAAGACAAAGACAATATCTAAACTCAGGTGTAAGAGACAGAGTTGAACCTGTAAATAAAATACAGACTAGTCCTAAAATGGTTGCGAATGTGACTAGTAGACAGGAAAAGAAGACGACGGTATTAGTAAGGAAAAGAAACCGAGAGACACAGACGCAGGCAGGTAATACGATAGAAAATTGTACACAGACTCAGGTAGATACAGTAGAGAAAAAGGTCCAGGTACAACCAGCCGGCAAGATAACAAAGGGAACTCAAACTGACTTAATAGAGAATCAGTCTAAACCAACTCAATTGACTAAGAGAGACAGGGTTGAAGTTAGGAAAGATGGACAGACGAGGACCAAGAACGAAAGAAAGATAAAGAGGAGAAGTATTGAAGAAAGAAATAGTATGATTGTTAATAGAGGTAGTGCCATGTCAAGTTCTTCAGCTATAGACAGGAAACTAGTTCCCAAATGGTGTAGGAATATTAGCTGTCAGAGTTCAAGTTACGGAGAAGATATTCCTACAGCCGAATATTATAGTGATGCTGAAACAGATATTATTACCGATGATTCGGAGAATGAGAGAGCTGCACTACGAGCAGATCCTGAATCGAAGAGTGTTGTTCCCTCATACGGAATAGTGACTGGTGGACAGACAGACAGAGTTTTGGTTAGTGACTATGTAGGGAAGGCTAAGGGACGAAGACCGAGAAAGAGAAAGAAAGTCAGACGTTTTAAAGATGACTATGAGAATAAGGCCGACGTGTTTGCAGTAAACTATAATGAGTATGATGATGGAACTATTATTAGAGTGTCATCTGAAGACGAGATGGGAAGGTATAAACGTTACGTAAGGTACACAGGAAACAGTGAGCAGACTGACGCAAATAAAGGAAATAGAAAGAACTCATTTAAGAAGAAGAATAGTGGTAGACAGTTAGCGGGAATTTACTCAACGATAGAAAGTGACTTAAGTAAAATAGAAGACCTTAGGACCTTAAGACCTGAATACTTTAACAGGTTGACAACAGATAGTGAAGATGACATTATAAGCGAAAGACGGGTTAATGTATTGAAAGACAGTGAAATGTTTAACTTGGACACACTCTATAACGGTTAAATTTCCTGGGGTGAGGAAGGAAAATGGAATAGTTTTGGTGTATGAGAAGAATTGTGATTTGAGCATATAGGTATATGAGCTATCTAAAATAGGCAGATGAATTTTGTTGGTGTAGTATCACATGGTACAGAATAGTCGAGGGTGTTGTTGAGGATAGTGAGTTACGGCAAATGATATTCCACGTGGATTACGTAATACAGGATATCGTCTGTTTGGTTACGATGTAGGGAGAGTAAATTAAGTAAAATAGGGTAGATTCAGGATAGAATTAGTAGAGGGTGAGAGATAAATTAAGTATGAATGTTCGTATTAGAAGTGGTTTGACTCAGAGCTATGACGTGATGTCCGAGATAGTTTTGCTTGGTGGTTGGAGAAGAAAGAATAGTATTGTTGACAGGTGAACCGAGAGTGTCTGGTGAGGAGATATAGATTGAGGAGGCACTGAGTGTCCTGTGTGTAAAATAGCCAGTTGAACGTGAGAATAAAAGTAAAAGACTGTAGAAGTGGATGCTTGAAAAATACGAGTTACGTCGTTCTTGTGGAGAAAGAAGAAAGTGGTTGTGGGTGGAGAAGTATGGAATAATAGTTACGAGATTGTGACATGTTGGAATGAAGTTTGTTTTAAAGAGATAGTAAATAGTGCTGTGAAAGCACTTTCAATATAAGTTGCGAGAGGTAATGTAGGGTCTGACCTTCGTATAGGAGTGACTGATTGAGTAAAGTAGAGATATAAGAAAGCAGTGAATTGAGAAAGTCCTCTGGAATAATTCGTCTGGTTGTGCGTTGTTCATACGTGAGTATAACTGTCAGACAGGTGTTCGTCGCGATGACGAGAGAGACGTGTGGTGACGTCGCCTAAGTGAAGTACATAGATAAAATGTAAGAGTGGCGTTGATATGTCTTGTGTCAATATGTGTAGAGGAGATCAATACGTGTAGATATGTGGTGAATGATTGCTGGAATGTTGAGGTGGCGTCTAAAGTGTTTTGTTGTAGTAATAGTATGGAGACGTTAGGTTGTCGAGATGCAAGAGTAGTCGAGAGATGAGAGCGAAGTTGTGTAACATTGTCCGTGTGAATATGAGAAGAGTGGTTGATAAGTGATGTTGAAAAACCGTGAAACATAGAGAGATAGAAAGAGAATGATTGGAGAATTGTGATGTTCTTTTTTGTAGAATGTCTGACGTTGGAAGTTATATAACGGAAACAGAGCTAACATTCTGAATGATGTTTCACAAAACTTGTTTAGTATTCTTGACAGGGAAATGTCGAAGCAAGAGTGCCTAAGACTGAGAAACGAGGAAAGAGAGGTCTGCTGTCGATTATAAGTGGCGTGGCTTGCAGTTCTGAAAGAATTCCGATAAATAAGAGTGAGAGATAAGAAGGTAGACAAGGTCAGTATAATGAATGTTGGAGAACGTGTTCCGAGGAGGGTGACCGGTTTGATTGTCGTCACGATGCAAGAATGATAGGTGAGACTTGAGGATAGCTTAGAGTAGTGCTGGTGAGACGTTGAGAGTACTGAGGCAGTAGAATGAAATATTAATTGCGTCGGGTAGACGAGAAAGTGGAAGTAGAATTAGTTGTTTTGGTGAGAGGTCTATAGTAAATAGACAAAGTTTTGTTGGATGTAGGAGAGTGGAGATACTGTAGTTAACAGTAAGGATTAGGAAGTGGTAGTGATGTTTGGTATAAAGCCAAGGGAAATAATAGCTGTGCCGAGCTGGTACATTGAGATGACATTGAAATAATCGCCACATTAGTGAGTGACCTGTAGTTCACAGAGCTTGCTTAAGGTATTTGTGATGTGTAGGATTTAGTTTTGAAAAAGATAGAAAATTGTGAGGGGAGATAATCAAAGTTTGACTTCCAGAAAAAAAAAAAAAGGGAACGGTCAGTTGTTGAGTAGTGAGTTTGGTTGAGAAGAACAAGTATTGTTCCGCGTTATGATGGTCTGTAGTTAACAGATATACATACTGGGCGGTGAAGTGTCTTGTTTTTGTAGGTTATAGAAATTGTGGAAAGTAAAAGTCATATAGGAGGCCAATGAGGATGGGCCACTGTACGTAATAATTTGAAGGGAGTTGTATTTTTTTTGAAAACCTTCTCTTTAGCGAGAAGACAATTGTTTTATTGCCTCATATATAATGTTTTTTTTTTGCTTGATTTGGTCCTGTAAAATGATTGTTATTATTTTAGAATAGAGTTATTGTGTTCTTAGACTTTTATGTGTAAACTACTGGTCCGTAAAAGAGACCAGTAGTAGTAGGTAAAAATAGATTAGGATGTATGTTGTATTATTTTAATCATCGTCACCATCATCATCACTATCATCATCATACTTTTAGTTGAGTTGCGGGGAAACATAAATGATTGTTACAAAAATTTGGGGGGGATTTGATGTCCTGTTGTGATTTTATTTCACTGTTTTGTGTGTTAAATAGTAGTTAATTAAGTTATGTTTAAATTACAGGGTTTTGTCTAGAATAAAGACAATACAGAGGGCTTTAATTAGGACCCTTCGTTCAGAAAAAAGTTAATAGAGAGACACATTCTCTTTGTGAAGAATAAGTTCATGGGTGCTGTGATAATCAGCATAATAAGGTGGATATGGTACTGGAAACATATACCGGGGATGGTTATGGGAAACTTTAGAGATACACTAAAGTAAGCATTAATTAGAAATATATGGGATTAGAAGCCACATGGGAGAAGAAAAGATTAATGAATATATTCAGTGGGCTAAAGCTGAGAAAAATTTTGAACATAGTTTCCGGGGGGGGGGGGGGGGGGGGTCAGAAGAGCCATGATATACACGAGATTGCTGGGTTATAGAAGAATAAGAAAATTACCCCAGATGAAGAGTAAACATGAATTGGATCCATGTTTGACTAGACACTGTGGATAACAGTACAATAATAAAGGGGTGTAGGTGTGTTAATGAGAAATGAACATAAGGGGAGACATAGTGACATGGGGTGTTTGTGGGTCCGTAATAAAGGGACTGAGATAAAGTTGATTGCAAGCAGTCACAGACATGAGTGGTTATTTTTGCTGCTGTAGATTACGGCATGAATTATGAATTGAGAGGTGGAAGATTTTAGAGAGGCATTGGGTTACATGGCCTGGGTAGGATGTAAATGTTTATCCCTTTGGGTGTATTAAGCTTCAGAGATAGAATAATAAGTGGGTTGCTAGAGTAATGTATATAGTGGTGTTGTGTTTGTGTTGGTTAACATTTAAGGGGAGATTTCAAGGTTACTAGGTTGCTGTTGATAACGGCATAAGTGGAGCATTTTAGTAGATATGCCCATAAGAAATGGACATTAAGAGAGAACCTGAGGTATTGGAGAAGATTAGTTATACGAGATGATGAGGTTAGGTGAGGTGTTATGTATAATGTTGGAGGAGGTCTTAAGGGATAATAGATTTTTTTAATTGTGTCTTCGGGATGTGTTTTGTGGTTTACATTACAATGTGAGGTTGAGGTAAGGTAGTGTCTGTTATATAGACACTTAGAAGTGAAGAATATTTTTGGATGATGGTTGGTATTTGATGCTGTAGATAGCAGCGTAAACTGTTACCATAATGAGTGGTACTGTGGGAGATATAATTGGTATAGACTTTATTACATAAAGTCTCAAAGAACATAGGGGTATAAAGGGGTGTGTGATTTAGGTGAATGTTGTTTTTTTTGAAAGAGTTCTATTTCTTCTTTTAAATTCCGGTGGCCACCGATTCTTTGTCTTCCTATCGTGTGAAAGTAATTTCAGGTTAGTTGAAAGTGGGGGATTAGTAGCGTTGGTGATAAAAATGAGTTGGTGTTAGTGTTTGAAATTTTAAGCAGGTTACTTATGAAGAGAAGAAGGAGTATTTAAGAAGACGTGTTATGATGTTATGATGTATTATATAAAGTTGAATTTGAAATGTTATTAAAGATATGTAAATATGTTTGGTTGAAGGGCCAGGAACGAAGAAGAAGTGGGTTGACTATATAGCAGGGGAAAGAGTTAAAGAAATAGAATGTTTAATTAAATTGGAGTTGGTTTGGGGAAGATTTGAGGAACTGTGAGAAGTAAGGAAAAAGAGGGAATAGAGTATGGGGATTAGGAGTAAAGATTTTTCCTTTATAAGGAAAATTCTTTATTCAACATGGGGAGGTGTAACAGTAAGGGAGGAGTACTGGGGTATTATTAGAATCTAGTGGGAAACATACAGCACGATTGAGCATCGAGAGTGAAAGGGTGAGAGATGCTCAATTGTGACGTATTGGGTTGGCAAGGGCAGTTAAGATCCGGCCTTTGTCTTGAGTGGAGGAGAACATCAAACCTTTGTCATCTTATACCAATAAAAGTTATATCAACAAGAAAACAACATGCCTTCGTGTTCTTATACACTGGTATAATAAGTCACTGTCACTGAATGTAAGAAAGACAGTGCTGAAATGCTATATAGAACCAGTTTTGCGGTATGGCAGTGAATCTTGAAATGTAAATGAACAAATTAAGAAGAAATTAGAAGCAATAGAGATGTGATTCCTGAGACGAATGTTGCGAATTCCTTGGACTGCCATAGTAACTAACAACGATTGCCTGAAACAGGCTAATGAAACTAGAACATAATATACAACAATAAGAAAGAGACAAACAGCTTTCTTCTGCCATGTAATGAGAAGAGAGGCATTGGAGAACATCGTGACAACTGGAAAGATCGAGGGGAAGAGAGGCAGAGGCAGACCAAGAGAAATTATACTGGATGGATTGAGACGGTGGCATGAAGGAATATCATCAGCAGAGTTGATCCAGAACACCAACGACCGAGATCTGTGGAGAGCCATGAACGCTTCCGCCAGCTGGCAGGGCACTTGATGATGATGATAATGAGCAAAAGCGGTCATTCCCAGGCCTGGAGGCAGGCTGGACATGTGGTGCTAGCTCCATATTTGTACAGACCTGTGGGCAGTCATTGGGGGACGTGGTCAGTATCACACCAGCCAGCTTGACTTCCCAGAACATTTCTTGGTACTTACTGTAGGCGGGGTCTACCAGGGAGCCCAGGTCTACTGTAGGCTGGGTCTACCAGGTCTACTTTAGGCTGGTCTACCAGAGAGCCCAGGTCTATTGTAGGCTGGGTCTACCAGGTCTACTTTAGGCTGGTCTACCAGAGAGCCCAGGTCTATTGTAGGCTGGGTCTGCCAGGGAGCCCAGGTCTATTGTAGGCTGGGTCTACCAGGGGGCCCAGGTATACTTTAGGCTGGGTCTACACAGGTCTACTTTAGACATATGGAAATGAAATGGGCACATAGAAATGAAATGGATGCATGGAAATTATATGGGCATATAGAAATTAAATGGACACATAGAAATGAAATGGGCACATAGAAGTGAAATGGACACATGGAAATTATATGGGCACATAGAAATGAAATGGACACATAGAAATGAAATGGACACATGGAAATGAAATGGACACATGGAAATGAACTGGACACATGGAAATTATATGGGCACATAGAAATGAATTGGACACATAGAAATGAAATGGGTACATGGAAATTAAATGGACACATGAAAATTAAATGGGCACATGGAAATTAAATGGACACATGGAAATTAAATGGGCACATGGAAATGAAATACACATGGAAATTAAATGGGCACATGGAAATTAAATGGGTTGAACTGCAGTAAAGCTGTAAACATTGAAACAAATTAGTTACATATCCTTTTACAAGACGTCGCAGTCAACCCCTACATCTATCAACTGTTTGTTATTTCCCAGACAATTTTACATTCAGTAGTTTGCCACTGCTTTCTGAATGGTCAATGTGCATGCTGAGGAAGAGAAGTAAATATTTGGATGGCTTGGCTACATGGCATGGTTGAGACAAAAACACGGAGCTGATCCACTACTTTTGCGCGAGACAGTGAAACATGACTGCCTACACTTATCGGCATAGTACATGATGATGATGATCATGTTAAGAAACGACATCAGGCTAGAGATGATGCCATCCACTTGGATCAGGGGGAAGTATAGCTTCTAGTTCTTTATTTTGTAAATAGCCCCACTACAATTCATGCCCGCTCTTCTCACATTAGAGAAAGATGCCAAACTTTTAAGCCACTCCACCCTGTTTTCCACATTTTTAGCCACATAAAACACAATAAATTTTATAAATAGCCAAAAACAACACTAGAAAATTACACAGATATTTGTGAGTTCACAATAATTTATTTATTTGTACATAATAATATTTTTAGCTAGATGGTTTATAAATAGCTTATAACATGCATACATCAATACATATATCACGATTATGCACCTAACAGTGATTGCAGACAGCAACAATTAAACAGAATGAAACTGAGTACAAACAAAGCTAGATTTGCTTAGAGTAACAAAGCTGTAACCACCAGTACAGATCCAGCCACATTAGTCATGTGTATGTAAAAGCTATTGTTTGATGGGACTAACTTACAAGTGATGGGCCAGATTATGGGATAAGCCAAATTTAAATTGTCATTGTCAGTGTGAAGTCTAGCTAGCTTTAAACTGTTGTAGTGTATGATGACATTATAGTGTTGTGAACTCTTGTAGTGTATGATGACATTATAGTGTTGTAAACTCTTGTAGTGTATGATGAGGTTATAGAGCTTTAAACTGTTGTAGTGTATGATGCACTTATAGAGCTTTAAACTGTTGTAGTGTATGATGACATTATAGTGTTGTAAACTCTTGTAGTGTATGATGAGGTTATAGAGCTTTAAACTGTTGTAGTGTATGATGAGGTTATAGAGCTTTAAACTGTTGTAGTGTATGATGCAGTTATAGAAATATAAACTGTTGTAGTGTATGATGCACTTATAGAGCTTTAAACTGTTGTAGTGTGTGAGGAAATTATACAGCTATAAATGGTTGTATGAAGTTACAGAGCTTTAAACTTGTTGTCGTGTATGAAGCAGTTATAGTAATGTAAACTGTTGTAGTGTATTATGATGTTATACAGTTTTAAACTGTTGTATTGTATGAGGAAGTTATAGAGCTATAAACTGTTGTAGTACATATTGAAGTTTAGAGCTTTAAACTATCAAAGCAATAACTGCTCTTGGAACATTTTAAGCACTTGTAAGCTAAGCAATCATGATGGATTGCCACAAGATTCTGAAATTGATGATGATGATGCTGATGGCAAGAGAAGTACAATTCATAATATTGCAAGGTACATATGGTGATAATTGTAAAACAAAACTGCACACTTTAACATGCATAATTTCATAACACAATTTACATCATCGTACTGTCAGAAAACTCAGGGGTACTTAGTCTTGCCAGCAGATACTGAGAAGTGACCATCTCCCTCCCTCCCCACCACAGAACAATGACCCAGTATCCATATTGTGATACATGGTCCACGTCAAAGAAGTAATGGTCAAAGCAATAATCCAATCCTCCCACTAAAGGAGAGTTTTTTTTTATAACCTCAAACTAATTCCTAAGGGAGCGAACTAGCCACTGCACGAGCAAGGCTTCTACCTGACAGGTATGTACCCATATCACCCTGTCTATTACACACTAGTAATGTCCCCTTGATTGTCCAGTATCACACTTGATTGTAAATGTCAGCAGTATTAGACTGGATATGATAACCAAGACAGTGTCATTGTTCAACATAGATGAATATAAAATGTCTGAGTTCCAATATATGTGTACAATCAAAACAGTGTCATTGTTCAACACAGATGAATATAACAAGACTGAGTTCCAATAAATGTGTATAATCAAAACAGTGTACTCCCTTAGTGAATGTAAACACAGAAGCCTCAATCAATATGCTGCATGGGGATAACAAATCCTAAACAGTCAAACAATATATGAGACCATGTGGTTTAAGTGTTACAGTTAAAGCTTGATCCACTTCATATGATACATAACTCTGCAGGAAGCACCCGACGAGGTGCAGGGAAATATGCCAGGCAAAAGAACATTTTGTTTTAAATCGATGTCTCAATGGGGATTTGAGCACATGACTACTAGGTCAGCAGGCAAGCATGCTGGCCATGGCTCTATTGTGATACTGACCAAGACCTCTCTTCATCTCCATGTAGGGCATTCTGGGCAAACAGTAGTCTGTAGGGCAATCTGGGCAGATAGTAGTCTGTAGGGCATTCAGGGCAGATAGTAGTCTGTAGGGCGTTCAGGGCAGACAGTAGTCTGTAGGGCGTTCAGGGCAGAAAGTATTCTGCAGTGCAATCTGGGCAGACACAAGTCTGTAGGGCAGACAGTAGTCTGTAGGGCAATCTGGGCAGATAGTAGTCTGTAGGGCATTCAGGGCAGACAGTAGTCTGTAGGGCGTTCAGGGCAGACAGTAGTCTGTAGGGCGTTCAGGGCAGAAAGTATTCTGCAGTGCAATCTGGGCAGACACAAGTCTGTAGGGCAATCAGGGCAGAAAGTAGTCTTTAGGGGAATCTGGGCAGACACAAGTCTGTAGGGCAATCTGGACAGACACAAGTCCAGCTAATGAAGGGAGATCCGGCCATGTTCATCATCGTTATTACCTATGTGATGCATCTGCAAGTAACATAAGCACATAAAATGTCTCTGAAAAAAATGTAATGAATCTGGTTCTACAAATATATTCACTAAGAACTAAACAAACATATGCTCTGCAGCCATCCTTTAGACTACATTCATTTATCAAAATGACCACAGTTCTGAAAACTTCAAAGGGTCAGAATAATGGCTTTAATTCACATACAATACAGTCATTTAGAGAAATCTTAACACACGGGACAGTGGTTTATGCACTCGCCCACACACACAATACTGGCTGGATTTACCGTCCAATTAGTAAAGCCCCAGCATCAATCCAACCATATACAAAAGATACGGGGAAAGTCGCTGAGAACAATCCAGGCATTTATCACAATGCCACTTTTGTGTAAACTTTCAAGCTACCATCATGTCTCCCATTTGTCTTATTGGTCAGTAAAAGGGCTCTATTATATCCAGTATCTGGTGTGCTGATGCCAAGGTAAGGGTTTCAACCCCTACAACTGGACAGTTGGACTAAAATGTTGACCTCTCGTCCTTGATTTGGGGACGTAAATTGCAAGTACCTCTGAAGTCAGAGTGGGTTCGCCTGATGGCGAGGGACACTGTTAATAGGGAAAGCTAATCCACATGCAAAATTCAGTCCATCACTACTATAAATAGTATGTATGGACTATGCTTGAGTTCAAAGCAAGTGAGCGCCAAAAAACATCCAGTATTCTAATATAGCAATGAAGAGGTTAAACAACATAAGGGGGATCAGCACCCTAGAATAATATATCACCAAATGTGACCTCCTAATTTGAGCAGAAGGACCACATACGACCACACTAGAGTCATTGTGTTATTTGTTTTGTTTTGTGGTATCTTTTGCAATTTCAATGCTCAGTGAATGGAAATTTACATTATAATACTTCTTCATCTGATTGTGTACCAGGTTTACCCAAATCTACTTTTTCTTTGGTACTGTACCAGTTAAGCCATGGCACAACGTTAGGAAACGATTGAAAATAAAATCTTTGAGGAACATGCATCTTTCCATATGTGAGTTGTGTCATGAATCATTTCACAATCACACATTTTAATAGGGGCTTTTAATCTGAACTGTTACAGAAGTGTTCTTAGAATCTTTTGGACCTAGAAGAAAAAAATACTGACATTCTGCAAGATATGAACACCAACGAAAACTGACTCACAAAAAGTTTCATCTTTCGGGCACTGAAATACTTGGGTCATATTCAATGACACAATGGTTTGGAAAGAATAGTGATGGAAGTGAGGGGAGAAAAAAAAACAGGTCAGCGCTAGCTCAAAGTAATATATACATATATATATAATATCTTCTAGTCGCCACCTTGTTTGTCTTGAGAAAGATGAAATTGGGTATATATGCATCCTCAGCTCAACTACCAAAAGTCTCTGGCAAAACCTGGCTCAATGAAGTCAAGCCTCTTGCCTATAAAGCCTCTTTAAAAACCCTAGCCCAGCCCACACACACCATGAGAGGGCAGTCTTTCCTATATACAAGTAGTCTGTGAGCAATGTATCTACATTTAGCCATATACAAACAATTATCCATCTTAACAAAAAAGCAATGCAAGTAAAAAATGACACAATGACATATATACAATATACCTATCACATAAAACATGACGTACCAAGCACTGATACACTGACAACAAAACACACCTACGACTACTTCCGTACTAGCAGCATCCTCTCAGCACAAGTTTTCCCAACCAGGCTGGCATACTCCCTGACCTCCTCCTCATCTCTGCCGTGAGATGTCATGACCTTGTAGAATCCATATGGCAACATGTTGCCCTTGTGTAGCACCAGAACTTGGTTGACATCAATATCTTGTTCTTTATCTGGTCAAGGATAGATTGACAAAGATAATTTTATAAACTTAGTCAGGAGTGATCATCCTGGAAACAGTAAACATTACACATTGGTGGACACATCACTGAGTTTATGAAATTATTATTTTATATTATTGGTCAATTAAAAATATGGGTCTAACAACATATATTCACTGCACCTCAAGACATGTTAAAGGATCCTTTACTTTTTACTTACCAAATGCCCAATGCACTTTACGGCACGTTAAAGGATCCTTTATATTTTACTTACTATGCTCAATGCACTTTAAAGCATGTTAAAGGATCTTTTACTTTTTACTTACTATATGCCCAATGTGCTTTAAGCATGTTAAAGGATCTTTTACTTTTAACTTACCATATGCCCAATGTGCTATAGCATGTTAAGGGATTGTTTGCTTTTTACTTGCTTACCATATGTCCAATGCGCTTTATAGCATGTTAAAGGATCCATTACATTTTACTTACTTACCATATACCCAATGCGCTTTGAAGCATTTTAAAGGATACATTACTTTTTATTTACCATATGCCCAATACGCACCTTACCAATATGCACCTTAAGGCATGTTAACTTTACTTTTTTTTTATTTACTTACTAACCATATGCCAAATGTAAGTCTGGCAAGTAAAATGGTCCTTTACATTTTTATTATTTAAATATCCTCCTTTACCTTTTCACTGTTTAAATATCCTCAGTGATAATCTCTGCCTACCTTGGCAATGGAGGTGTTCCTTGCCTGACTGTCACTTGCCAAGGATTTTGCCTACCATTACTTTTGTAAAACTAAACTTCCATGACATAATTCATTACACTATAATTACGTGTACGAGAAACAATTATCATACCAGTGCCAGCCTCTGACAGCCGTGAGTATTTGCTGGCATCCAGCTTGGGGCGACATTTTTCTATAGGCACCCACTCATAGGTTTCAGGGCAAGCCAGGAAAGAAGGGATGTACTGGCCCTTGTACCTCATCTTCTGGCAGTTGTGAATGTAGAAGCCCATATAGTAGTACTTCAGATCTGGGGCTGAGAGGTTTAACTCTCGAACCAGGGCAATCTCTCTGGGAAATAAGAAAAAAAAAATCTGTATTTCATTTATTTTAAAAATTGTGATAAGCTCTGATGTATGGCAGTGAATTTGGAATGTGAATAAACAAATTAGGAAGAACTTGGAAGCAACAGAGATGTGGTTCCTGAGGCGAATGTTGCAAATACCTTAGACTGTCTGAATAACTAACAACAACTGCATAGAAAAGGCTAGGGAAAGTAGAACATTATATAAACCTAAAAGAAAGAGACAAACGGCTTTCATTGGTCACATAATGAAAAGAGAGGCATTGAACAACATTGTGATGATTGGACAAATCAGTGGTAGTAGAGGCAAAGGCAGACTGAGAAATGGTGCTGGGGAATGTCTTCAACAGAGTTAAACCAGAACACCACATAAACCAGAACACCACAGATGTCTGTAGAGAAACACAAAAGGCTATGCCAGTTGGCAGAGCACATGATGAACACCATCATTTTGAAAAAAACATTTTAAAGACATTCCCATCCATGTTCTGTTCCCAACTTCAATAACCAGTGAAGAGTCCCAATACAAATCGTACCAGTTGTAGTCTGATTATGTGTCTCCCTGGCCCTTCCTCTGAGCACTGAGCATCAGGCAGATCCACTAATCACTCCCCTGCCCACCACTCTTCTCAGGCCATAATATTCCATCAGTTCTTCCACACTATTCACATGATCCCAAAGGACGCCAACCACCCCCACCTAGCAGTACAAACCCAGTGAATCTGTCTGCCTGTACATCTCCCACCAGACCAAAATGACCTAAGGAAAAGATCCAACGTGAACCATGACCACCCACACTTATCGGCACAGCATATCATACATGAATGAAATGGCAAACATTATCATGTGGGTTACCTTTACTTTCCCAAAGAGATCACTGGTCCTCATGTTTTGAGGCTGGGTTGACCTTACTGGTTGGTAAAAATATAACCCTGATGCTGGGTAATAAACCAACTATACTGAATACTTCATTTAAGAATCAACATCACTGCACTCGGAACATTCCCATACATGCTAAGTCCCTCTCTTCAAAACCAACGAATCCCATTCTGATTACTCCAGCAGCAATTTGATTGAAAGTCTACCTGGCTTTTCCACTACATTTTCAGTATTGCCCAGATTCTCATACTACTCCCTTCTGAGCCAGTCTTTCCAGATATGGATTCACCATCTTTTCAGCTGCACTGACAGACATGTGAACAAGTTCAAAATGGTCAGACAAATAATGTAGAAAATATGACCACAAAACTAGTGTGTACAAACTGTACATTTTCATACCTTAAAGCTGAGTACACACCAAGTCCTAGGAAGCTATATTCAGGATCATAGTACAGATACACAGATGACACGCTTGTAGGAAGGATGTCCACAACTCCCACAGCTATCAGCTTGCCATCCAGCAGGTAGTGCTGATGGAAGGAACCATAGCCTTCTGGCGGCCCATTGCTGTCATATTTTTCCTGGAGAATGTCGTGGTTACAATTAATGACTTCATCAGGGTCTCTAATACAACATGATACCAACATTTTCAACTTCTTTCGTCTTCTTTCACCCATTATTATCCATTGGGGCAAAGCCCTCAACCCACTCAATCCAAACCCACCTATGTTTAGCTATCCCATTCTCTGCCGTACGTCGCCTTCCCATATTGTTCATTTCTGTCCCCACTTCTCTTCTCTGTGTGTTTTTATGTCTTCCTCTTTTTCTTGTGCCTTGTGGAGTCCAAGCAAAGACTTTCTCAATATTGGTTGCATTTTTGCAGCTAAAGTTTTTCTACAGAATAAGGAGCCATCACCATGCCCAACCCTCCATCACCTCTTATGACATGTATGGCAGGTTACAATTTGTTACCATTCTTTCCTTCCCTCAAGGGTCAAGGCAACACATGGGTGGGAACCTCCCTAGTCACCTCAAATTACGTGCATGGTAAATTACAGCGGTACTATTCTTGGCTTCCACTTAGGGTCCCAATAACCCACGGGCGAACATGCTCTACTACAGTGGTTCTCAACCGGTGGGGAATTCCCCTCCAAGGGAGAATTTTAGGGTTTCCAGGAGGGGGGGGGGGGGGGGGGGGGGGGGGGGGGAATTATTACGCTTTCCGGCATGGCACATGATTGATTGATTGATTGGGGGGGGGGGGAAGAGGGGGAATTAAGATTATTTCAAGATCGCGTTAATACAAGAACCGATTACTTGATATTGTTTTTCCCTTCAAACTTTACGGTTCTGTACGTCTCACCCTTCTAAAATTCATTTTATATAGTAAGTAGACCCACAAATCACGTTTTATGTGGACGTCTAGACTTGTTTTAGTATGTGCTATTAAATTTAGCTTCCATTATTACGTATACTGTGTGTGGTGGTGGGGGGGGGGGGGATTTTTAGGTAGGAAATACGAAAGTGGGGGAATGACGCTCTGAAAATATGGTGAAGGGTGGGCCAAAAAAGGTTGAGAACCACTGCTCTACTACATCGAGTAAAAGATTAAATGGAAACAGTGTTTATATTATAATATTTGTTCCCGGGTAATTAATGTGCTAATCTCCTATTGACATCTACATTAACATAAGAGATATATATTTTTTTTTAAACTCTGCCAGGGAATCTTTTCATCCAGCTGCCAAGGAATCTCTTCACATTCATAGTGTGCATACATAATCTCCCATTTTGTTGCCCTTATCCGAAATGACTAGATGTCTGGTTCACTGTCCTTATATCTGGAGGGGATTTGACAACATCAGGTTCCTTATTTATAAAAATGTTTCACAATTAATTTTAAACTTTGGCACTTTTCAAGTACAAGGCACTATATACTACTATATTGGTACTATATTTTTAAGCAACTCCTCCCTGTATATATATCATTTCCAACATGAAAAATACATAAAACACCACAGCATGCATGAATGCACAAACAAGTGTCTAAGAGCAGAAATGACTTCTTTTCAAAACAACTTTCAAAGTTAAAAATGAGGTTAAACAATGTGATGCAGAAAATGGGAATTCATGAGTTCTTTCTTCTCAAACAATCACCTGAGAAATACAGGTATGTAACAGTTTAATAAACTGAGCAAACAAGTCCCTAACTATTTGTTTTTTCAATGATTGATTACAAGCAATAAATATTTGAAGCATACCTAAAACATTAAGAGTACAATCCCATAATGTGATGATATGTAACACCTGCCTCAAACACTTTTCCTCCCCATCCCCCTCCTCGTTCTGCGTCTTCGTTATTCAATTATGACATTAACGCTTCAGACTATAAAGACCAACAAAGTATCAAGTTAGATCTAAGTAAAAGTAGCCTCAGTAGTAGCTACTGCCATTGGGGTGTGAAATGTTGGGCCTTCACATACAAGGGTAAGTTAATAAGTAAGTCACACATGGCTGTAGAAAAATAACCAATTATGATAACAACTTGAAACCAGTTTATTTGTATACATACATTGTCCCTTTATTTCTCAACATAATTTCCACCAACATTAATGCACTTATCCCATCGTCTTATCAGTCCTCCCAACCGGATGCATAGAACTGCGTGCCATGTTTTCATTTACCTGCCATCCCACAGAACTGTGTGACTTACTTATTGACTCGGCCTCGTAACTGTTTCTACCTAGCTATGCATAGCTTTACGGAAAATCCCTAGGGGCTAAGTCCACTAAAAACACACCTTGGCGAGAGACATTTCGCGAGTGATGCCAAAGTTGAATGTGAAGTGAAAATGTGGTTTAGAAAACAGAGCACGCAGTTCTATGCAGCCGGTTATTGAGTCCAGCACTACTAGAAGTAGTGTGCATGGACTACGCTTGAGTTCAAAGCTACCGAGTGCAAAAATTAAGAAAATAAACATAAATGCACGTTTGACAAATCGCAGGAAAGGCTTAGATTCTATATGCCAGCAAATAAACATCTTAACAGGTAAGAAAACACAGAATGTCACTGGTTGTTTACAATCAAAGGATGATGTAATGTTAATGGGGCAAGATAATATAATTACTATATGGACAGAATACACAAAAGAGCTATATGTTCATGACAATGGTGAAGGTCCACCAATACTTGCTGCAGAAGTTGAGGATGCTCTAGATTACATGAGGAAAGGAAATGCACCCAGACCAGACATTAGGCTGGAGGAATTTCAGGCCTTGGAAGATTCTGTATTTAATCAGAAAAACAAAATTTCTAAATGGCATCCATAGTAGTTTGTACATTCTCAGTAACATATTAAAACCCGTATTTATAGCCCTGCCAAATAAACCAATCTTTAGAATGTTAGCAATCTCACGATAAATCTATTGAGTCATAGGACAAAGTAGCTGTTCTTGAGAATTACTATGAGAGAGTAATAAACAAGATTAAACCAGAAAATAGTGATGAAAAATGTGGATTTGTAGAGGGAAAAGGCAGGAACAATATCACAAACATTCTCAGGACACTATCAGAGAGAGCTAATAGGAAGACAGAAAGCAATGGTAATATCACAGACATAAAGCTTGCCTAAATACGCAATTAAAGTCAGTGGTACTAATTTGGAACAAGTATTTATTATTATTATTATTATTATTATTATTATTATTATTACAAAGAAAGTTAGTTGCATATTCTTTACAGGATGTTGCAGTCAAATCCAGCATTTTTTGGCTGTTTGTGATTACTTGGGTAGTTTTTGTTCAGTAGTTTGCCATTGTTTTCTGAATAATTGGCACTCATACCATTATAAAAAAACCAGCACAAGGCTGTCTGATTAATAATCACTGGCAGTTTGTTTTGAATGTGAGGGAGCTACAGAGTTCGTGCTTTGTGCGATGCTTCCGCGCTGCGGAAAGAGACTGAGCAATATGGGATTCTTATATATTCTTATAAATGATTAATAAAAGTGAAGACAAAAGATCAGCTATATTATTCTTATAAATGATTAATAGCAGTGAACACAAAAGATTGCTATATGATTCATACAAATGTTATATTGCAGTGAAGATAAAAGATTAATTGTATGGTTTTTTAATTGCAGTGAAGATAAAAGATTTGTACATTCTTACAAATGTCTAATAGCAGTAAAGTTAAAAGATTAGTTGTATGATTCTTAGAAATAATTAATAACAATGAAAACAGGAAATTAGATGTACAATTATTACAAATGATTAATAGCGATGAGAATAAAAGAATAGCTGTATGCTTCTTACAAATTATAAATAACAGTAAGTACATTCTTATAAATCAACTTTTTATATTAATACTGTAAAGGCTGACAGTGTCAAAATAAAATATCTTATGTGCAGAAAATAACAGAAATAATATAAAATGAAATAACAAAATACTAAACTTCAGTATTGGGATAATCACAATTCAAGTTCATCAAGTGCCATTCTGGCAAATTCAAACTTTCAGAATGATGATCGAATGAAAACCACAATGTCAGAATTTAAAGTTATTCAAAGCAAGCCTGATTTTACAGCAATATGTCACACCCGTAACTATACGTGCAAGGATGACAATGCAAATTCATGAAGAGTGTCACATTTCTGCAACAGTAAGTATGAGACATGCCATTATGGTCTCAGTTTGATGAAGGCAAACTCCCTTATATATCTCCTTGTGGTAGAGGATGAGAAACACGCAACAATGTAGTAAATAAGGTTCAGGGAACAGAGTACCCAGCAGAATAAGTGGACAATTTCACACCTCAGTAGAGTATACACTAGAATAAGTGGACAATTCTGCACCCGAACAGTGTAGGGCACTCACTAGTCCTGGCAGCAATGGAATAAGTGCTATTCTGTACCACAGCTGAGAATACACTAGAATAAGTGGACAATTCTGTACCACAGCTGAGTCTACAATAGAATAATGGACAATTCTGTACCACAGCTGAGTAAACACTAGAATAAGTGGACAATTCTGTACCACAGCTGAGTAAACACTAGAATAAGTGGACAATTCTGTACCACAGCAGAGTATACACTAGAATAAGTGGACAATTCTGTACCACAGTTGAGTAAACACTATAATAAGTGGACAATTCTGTACCACAGCTGACAATACACTAGAATAAGTGGATAATTCTGTACCACAGCTGAGTATACACTAGAATAAGTGGACAATTCTTTACCACAGCAGAGTATACACTAGAATAAGTTGACAATTCTGTACCACAGCTGAGTATACACTAGAATAAGTTGACAATTCTGTACCACAGCTGAGTAAACACTAGAATAAGTGGACAATTCTGTACCACAGCTGAGAATACACTAGAATAAGTGGATAACTCTGTACCTTATGTGAGTATACACTAGAATAAGTGGACAATTCTGTACCACAGCTGAGTAAACACTAGAATAAATGGACAATTCTGTACCACAGCTGAGTAAACACTAGAATAAGTGGACAATTCTGTACCACAGCTGAGAATACACTAGAATAAGTGGACAATTCTGTACCACAGCAGAGTATACACTAGAATAAGTGGACAATTCTGTACCACAGTTGAGTAAACACTAGAATAAGTGGACAATTCTGTACCACAGCTGAGAATACACTTGAATAAGTGGACAATTTTATACCACAGCTGAATATACACTAGAATAAATGGAAAATTCTGTACCTCTGAGAATACACAGGAATAAGTGGAAAACTTTGCACCTCAGCAGAGTATACACCAGAATAAGTGGACAATTCTACACCTGTGCACAGCAGAGCACTGACTTGTCCTGGGAGCCCTGGAATACATGGACAACTCTGCAGTTGAGCACAGCAGGACAGGCACTTCTCCTGGCAGCAATGGAATAAGTGGACCACTCTATATACCTAAGCTGAGTTTCCCCCCAGAGTAAGTGGACATCTTGGCACCTGAGCGAAGTATCCATGAGGATAATTGGATAACTCTACGCCTGTGCACAGAACAGGACTGATGTGTCCTGGGAGACCAGTAATTAGTGGACACTTTTGCAACGAGCATCCACCAGAAGAAGTGGACAACTCTGCACCAGAGCAAAGCTGGCCAAACACTTGTCCTGGTAGCACTGGACATTCAGCAAAACAGCACACTTACTTGTCCTGGCAGCACCAAAATAAGTAAGCTACTCTGTACTTTAGCAAAGTATCCACTAGAATAACCTGAGCAGAGCAGAGCACACACTTGTCCCAATAACACCAGAATAAGTGGACAATTCCGCAGCTAAGCAGAACAGGGCACTCAGTTATCCTAACATCTGGAAGTTGTCAAAGGCAGAGGTCACAAACTGGCCACATCGATGTGGAATTCAAGGGTAAAACACCATGTTATCATCTCATGATTAAGTTTATATGTATAACGCAAATCTGGAATGTTCAGAAACTTCATACCAATCTTCAGAGTGAATGACATGACATGATATGATATGACAACTTTACATAACTGAAAACAACAGGTGCGCAGGAAAAAAAAAGAAAAATAATTAAAACCAACACGCAAATGCGAACAAGGCTACCTGTGCATGCAACAACAACAAAAAAGCCTGAACTGCCACCAAATAAATACATAAAGCTAGATTTGTAAATGAATATTCTAATCACCTCCAACGGTGAGTCCACCAAGAAACTCTTAAAGCCAAACTTGTCACACTCTTCTGGGGGGTCTTTGTGCACCGTCATCTGATACGTGCGATAGATGGCATAGGATTCATGGAAACTCAGACGGAACTGAAGAGATTCTGGTGCTGTGCGGCACAGAGCAATCTATGACAAATTGAAAAGAGGTTCATTATTGGCCTCTGAAGTGATTTTTCTTACTTTCCTATATGATGGACTGCCGTCATGGAAAACACAAACCTTCAGAAACTAGCTGATGCACGGAATTCTAGTGGTTTAGTACAGGTTTCTTAAGGAGAACATGCTAGATTTATGGTCGCAAGCTCTTGATGGAGTGTTAAAGAGAACAATTTATAATGAATTCCCAAAAGCTTTCCAATAGTATTCAACCATCAAAGGTCATGTGAGGTACTGGTATGCATGTATATGTATGTACATATACTTATACAAGCAGAACACATACACAGATACACAGGCATATGTTGTTTCAAACAGAATACTGGTGAACTGAAACTGGCTTAATTTTAGTAATTACAAACTTAAATATGTTCAATTTGTGTCAGATATCAGGCAACCTGTCTTGTGACTTCAGCTATTAGACACAATTTTCCTGGTAACACCACATCTGCATGTTTTATGTATTCTTAGCTGTAATTTATACAAACACTAAAGGTGTTTTAGCCATTTCTGTATGAAACACTTGTTTTGTGCATATCAAGTTCAGTATTTTAATTTACCCCCAAAGGAGAGTCACACAAAAAGCGTTTGTACTGATTCTCGCTGGGTTTGTGTGGTGGATCCTTATGTATAGTTGTCTGATACTTCAAGTAGATATCATGCTCTATACTGAATGCATACTTGAAGGCATCACTAGGTGGACAGGATCTGATCAGACGAAGCTGAGTGAATGAACAAACAGGTGAATATTGAGTACCTTCATGTCTATTACAGCACTGACATTATACCAGTTCATACTAGGAGCAAAGCAGAGGTTATGTGGGCATATTTGGAAAATATCTGAGTGGCCAATTCATAATATAATAAAAGAAAAAGTATAAATGTAGACATCAAATTATCTTCTTCTTCGTGCACCATCAAATGTCAATCTGAATATCTTTCAAGAAAGCCGCAGTCAACTTAAGGTTGTTGACATTTCCACAGAGCTTGTCCTCAAATATAGCGGTTGTTGGCCCCTGCACTACACTGCAAGGTACTACAGGCAGTAAATGACTGGCAGACTGATAGTTGGCCAAAATCATTTTCTATTTTCTGTGTATGTTGCACAACCCAGTCTAACATGGGCACCATGAAATGTTCTAAGAGGCAAAGAGAGCATGGTAGATCACCCATCAAATGCAGATTAGTCTATGAAAGATGCAACTAGCATGATAAAAAAGGTGTATTTTTTATGACTGTGCAGTGTGTGAAAATATTGCCGGTCCAAATTTTGTATTTACCTATGCTTGCTTGCTTGTGTTCATTGGCTTGAGCTCCAACGCAAAGTCCTGTATGTCGGATGAAGGCATCCTGTTGTCCAACATCAGTGTGATGTCATACAGGACCTGAGGTTTGCGTGAGTATCCGTTGTCCCATGTCTGGCTTATTGGTGTGCAGACTGGTGGTTCCTCGCCATACAGGCAGACACTCTCCGACTTCGGAGGAATCGGCGATCCTATTGACTTCAGCCAGGACCCCGAAGAGACCTGTTGCCCAGGACGCTCGGCGAGGTATTTACATATTATGTTGCATGAACTTTACAGAGGGTTATTACAAAACTTGGACTGGCAATATTTTCAACCACTGCACAGTAATTAAAAATACACCCTGTATTTAATGTCTTTGGAAGTAAAAGTTGCCGGTGTGATACTGACCATATGAAACACTGAGTGGACTTTACAAATATGGTGATACTGACCACATCACATACTGAGTGGACTTTACAAATATGGTGATACTGACCACATCACACATTGAGTGGACTTTACAAATATGGTGATACTGACCACATCACATACTGAGTGGACTTTACAAATATGGTGATACTGACCACATCACACATTGAGTGGACCTTACAAATATGGTGATACTGACTACATCACACATTGAGTGGACCTTACAAATATGGTGATACTGACCACATCACACATTGAGTGGACCTTACAAATATGGTGATACTGACCACATCACACATTGAGTGCTGACTTGTGTATACAAATATAGAGTTAGCACCAGAAGTTCAAAACACCTTCAGGCATCAAGAGGGTCATTTACTTCTTGATGTCTGACCAAAAAGTCACTTAAAAGTCAACAGGGTCGACTTCATTGCACTGGGTTTTATCCCATATGGCTTGGTCTCTTTCCGCAGCGCGGAAAGCGTCGCACAAAGCACGAACTCCGTAGCTCTAGCGACGACAGACAGGAGTCTTCAAAAAATTTAACTCGTGAACCAAAGGATGCGGCCCAGAATCGAACCCACAACCTTCGGAGCCCGAGTTAAATGGCTTGACCACTTCCCCACAAAGACTCCCTTGTCTGACCATATATGCCTCATTGACCTCTGCTTACTTACACACATTTATCAGAACATCTGGACATTCATAGCTGCTGACATGCTAGAATGTGTAGCCGGTACAGTGGTACTTGTTTCAATGAATATAACTGGTAAAATGATGGCTAAACATTTGCTGCAAGTGAGTCCAACATATGCAGAACTGAGAGAATTGCTTTTACTCACAAACTCTATAGAGATGTCAACAACCTCAGATTGACTGCTGTTTTCTTAAAATATATTCAGGTTGATGTATGAAGTGGCATGAAGAAGAAGAAGAAGAAGTACTTGTTTGAGAGTCAGACTATGTGTAACCATGGATGTTAAGCGTGACAGAGCCTGAAATATTGTTAAAATCAATCTGTCTGTGTCTGTCTTTCTGCTTGCCTGTCTGCCCACCCGCCCACCCCTCTCTCTCTCTCTCTCTTGCGCACGCATACGTGCATGCGTGTGTGTGTGTTTTTTTTCATGCATGCATGAGAGAGCGAGAGAGAGATAAACACACAGAGATGGAATCTAAAAGTTTTAGCTGTTTAGTTAGTGTCACCACATCACTAGTTGACTGTGAATCATAATGTGAGTCATGAAATGTCCCCATTCTGCACACCCTATGTTTGTTTCATTACAGGTTACAGACAACAGAACCAACTCCATGGCATTGAGTGTTACTCCCTCTGGCCCGGCCTCTCTCTCCCTGCAGAATGGCAGACCATCTGCTGATAGTACTGCACAAAGCATAACTCTGAACTCCAATGATGTCTCTACAACATCTGCACTCGTGGTCTGAATGTGATCCAAAAGATAACCCATAACCTTCAGAGCTTGAAACAATTTGACCACTTCACCATGGAGACACCCTATAGTCTGTTTCATTGAGTTCCCTTAACTCCTGTGCCCGCATGTTCTACAGCAGATGTCCAAGAATGGGAAATAACCACTATGAAACATCAAGAGTGACAACTTTCAGATAGGTTAAGTACACAGTGGAAGTGGCCACTGGGGATGCCAGACGTCTTAAGTACTTTCTTATAGCCCAAGCTGTGTATTGTTGGCTACCATGTTTTTCAACAGCCTTCTGTCTGATGCGTTGCCAATCATTTCTGATACTGTTTCTCCATGTCATGATGTCAAACTGTCTAGCAGCTTCTTTCTTGGTCTCCCCTTGACTCTCTTCCCCTATCCCTCCAACCTTCTCATTCTCACAATGTACCCCAGCTTTTCCATTCGCAGCATATGCCCAAAGAATGAAGATTGTCTCCTTCTGATGCATGTAACCAGTTTTCTTGAGTCAACTTCTTTCAAGATATCCTCATTAAACTTTTTATCTGTCCATGGTGTTATCACTGAGTATGTTCTGATGAAATTAAAACAGTGACAGCACATCATGTGATGACTGGGATTCATGGGAAAGGGCCAATCACACATCATGCTTGTGACTGAAAGAGTTACAGTAATTAAGTTTAGTTACAGACCCAAAGGACGTCTGCCCTTGGTAGGGTCACCTTTAACAAAGACACCCAAAGAAGCACATGACACGACACACACTACTCATGATTCTTCCAAATCTAGCAGACTGATCACCCATATCAGCTTGCAAGGTAAAATGGTGATGATGATCATTATCATGATTATATCATCACAATCATCATCATTATGAAGCAAATACTAACGCTTACCTCCAGCTTGTGAGCAGGATTTTCTACATGCTCTGGTTCGCTAAGAAAGTCTTCGAGGCTTTTCTCTCGATTTGATTTTGACTTTTTCTGAAAAATGAAATCAATCCTTTTATCAGAAATCTTCCCAAAAGATGCTGTGTTCACTTTGCAATACCTTAACATGCCTGTGTACTTTTGTAAGGTTAATAAAACAACATTGTTCTCACAGACAGCTATGATCATCTTTACAAAAATAATTTCATGTGCTTCTGCTGTCATTCATTTTTTCCGATGATCAATGTTAATGTCTGGATGTGGCAAGACGTGTGCAATATCCAGTGGTTTCTCAATAGTGTAGTGAATATTTAAAGTCAATACAGTATTTAAAAGACGTTTTCACAGAAAGTCATATGCCTTGTTAACTATCTTGACTTATGGCCATATTATAAAAGTATTGTGCTCTATGTTATAAAATTATAAAAGGCAAAGAATAGATATGTTTGATCGTTTTTTTTCCTTGTCGTGTATTTCTTATGAAGACAGAATCTCGTTAGACACAAAACAACATTTTATACTGCAAACATTACCTAGAGAAAAGTTTGGAAACCAATGGAATAACCTAACATCAGTTATCCTTGTGCCTCATGGAGCATTAACCACATTTATCCTATCTCAAATATGTCTTGTTCAACATCTCCTACTCATTCAATACTTTCAGTAAAATAATCAGCTTAGACTGACAAAGCAGCAGGATACCTGCCTATTATCATATGTTTTGTGAAGTTTCCCAAGAGCAATTCCAGCTTCAATCAGAGACTAGTTTCCATGTACCTTTACAGTGGCCATGACTTCCTCTGCTGCTGCCTTTCATCTTCCAATTGAGCAGAAGATCCTAAACACACACCAAACCTTTCGTAAGGTTGTTCATGAATGGTTGGATTTTGCACTTAAAGTTTTTATAAGATGAGGTAGCCAATCTCATGCCAACCCTCCTTAGTCGCCCCTCATGACATGCATGGTAAGCTACAGTGCTTCCCTCTAGGAGCCAGGTCAAATACAGGTGATGGAAATGACTAGAAACATACAAGAGGACACTATAAAATGCAGGGCTGAGGATGTGATAGACTGACAAATACCAGCATATTACTGTAAGGCTGTTGGCTCTAGATTACAGTGGAAGTACAGGGCTGAACCTGGAAAAATAACTCTAAACTGCTATCCTGATAAACACATAATGCAACATTTGGATAACCATGCAGTTGGTCCCTGACAACACTGGTCTAGTAATGACAAAGCAGACAAACTAGGATGTAAAGAACCAAGGCAAAAACAACCATGTACAGAAACAAGCTTTAAAGCACCCTCACAAGTAGTAATATAAAATGACACAAAGTAGTGCAGCTTTACATAACAGAATTACGATGCATACAGAACGTTGCGGCGATTAGCCTTCATCAGCAAACAAACACATTCACAAAACACAACATATAGTTACGGAGATCTCCTGTGACTACATTAAAATGTGACGACAGCATGAGAAGAATAAAAAGATGAAAAAATAAAAGCAATGAAGAGAAAACTAAAATTGGAAAAAGATGTTCCTACTTACCTCAGAATTCCGAGCTGTGTATATAGCTATACATAGCTCGGAATTCTGAGGTAAGTAGGAAAATGTTTTCCAATTTTCATTTTCTCTTCATTGCTGTCATCTTTTTATTCTTCTCGTCCTGGGACACACTGATATATCTCAGCTAAGGATTGCAGGGATGGGCTGGGACACACTGGTATATCTCAGCTAAGGATTGCAGGGTTGGGCTGGGACACACTGGTATATCCCAGCTAAGGATTGCAGGGATGGGCTGGGACACACTGGTATATCTCAGCTAAGGATTGCAGGGATGGGCTGGGACACACTGGTATATCCCAGCTAAGGATTGCAGGGATGGGCTGGGACACACTGATATATCCCAGCTAAGGATTGCAGGGATGGGCTGGGACACACTGATATATCCCAGCTAAGGATTGCAGGGATGGGTTGGGACACACTGGTATATCCCAGCTAAGGATTGCAGGGATCAGCTGGGACACAATGAAAACTCCCACAGAACAGTCACAAGATCACGTCACAACACTAGACTGGACACCTACTCTGTAATTTTTCATAACAATCTATTAAAAGCATGAGAAGAAACTACCAATGATTCATTATATTTACCTCTTTATTTTCACTGTCCCCAGTCTGTGACTGTTTCATAATCCTTCGCTCTGCTCTGATCTCTTTAGCTTTCCTGCATTTTGGTTTGCTTGGATCTGGTCCAGCACCTGTCAGTAAGATACATCTTATATAAGCCAAAAAACACGGGTCCATAATTACTGCTGAGATCTGCAATAACTTGTTATAAAGATATAAAATCTTCACATAATATATAATAAGTGTTAGAATTTAATTTCTCAGATAAATGAACAATGGCGGGGAGAGATGGACTAAAAGCAAAACTATGAGCGAATACATGTACCAATTGGTTTGGACTAAAGGTGTTATAGCCATAGCAAAACTGAGCAAATTAGTGTAACAACTGGTTAGGACAGACGGAGTTTCAGCAAAACCTTGAGTGAATTAATGTGACAATTGGCTTGGACAGTAGAATTTATAGCAAAACTGAATGAACTAATGTAACAAATGGCTGGACAGAAGTTATATTAAAACTATAAGTGAATTAATGTAACAATTTGCTTGGATGGAATATATAGTAAATCTATGAGAGAATGAATTAACAATTGGCTGTGCAGGAGTTATAGCAAAACTGAATGAAGTAATGTAACAATAGGCCGGAACAGATGATGTTATAGCGCACCTGAAAAACCAAAAACAGAAGTTAAAACTGTTTTTAACAAATCTTATCCTGCTCAACCCTCCTGAGCCATAACTGGAAAATATGGCTCCTATTATTATTATTTCAGACAATGGATGTTTGGTTGGTTGTCTCATCTCCCTCGAGCAGTTATGATATTAATGTTCTGATATTCATGTTACCCACCTTCTCCATTGTTCATAAACACAGAGAAATTAAAACATAAACCTTCTGACTGCTTAAGAGACTATTCAATCAAGAAGACACGATTACCTGGGGTTGGAATGCGTCTGGTGTTGCCCTCCTCATTCTGGTTCTGCCTGTCATCTTGTGACAATACTACGCCTGGCATACTTCCTGTCTGCATTGACACTGACGGCTTTGTTGTCTGGAGTGTCATTTCACTAATGCTCCCTTTGGGATTCTTTGCACTTTTCTGTTCAACACAAATAAATATATACAATAACTGAAACAAATAAATATATAAAATAACTGAAACAAATAAATATATACAATAATTAAAACATACAAATAAATACAATAACTTAAACAAATAAATAAATACAATAACTGAAACAAATAAATATATACAATAACTGAAACAAATAAATATATACAATAACTGAAACAAATACAATACATATCTAAAAATAACATTGCAACCATATTAATAGAAAAACTATTATATATACAGACAAATTAACAGACAGACAAATATATGAGTTGATAGAAGCCAAGTGGGTTCACCTGATGGCAAGGGACACCGGTAGTAGCAAAAGCTAGCCCACATGCAAAAATCAGTCCAAGATGGACTACACTCAAATTCAAAGTGAGCGAAACAAAAACAAGATTTGTCAATAAAAGACATTATGTGAATTGCAATGGGTACGATGGTTTACTCCATCTCCAAAGAGCCTTTCCTGCAATGTCTCCAACAATGGTGGGAATACAGGGAGGAGTGTGTGCAGTACCAAGGATAGTACTTTGAAGTGGGTTAGGGTTTCTTACCTCAAGGTGAGTAGTTTTTTCCTTTCCAGGCCAAAGGTCAAATACATTTTTAACAGACTACGTAAAATACATGTTACTAAAAGAAAGGAAAATGTTAAAGGTAAAATACTTTGTTCATATCAAATGACATACTAAAGTACTGAAAACCAGAGTTGCAATTTATGAATGCCTGCTAGTTGAAGATACAATAAGATTAAACGATGTATTAAGAATTCTTGTTTGGAATCAAATATGATTCCAGCAAGAAGAACATATGAGGGGACAAATATGACTTGTTTACAACCTGTGTTACTGGAACACTGAGCATCTATTTCTCATGGCATTTGTTAAAGGACATGAAACATCTATGGAATTGTCCGGAATGCTATGATCTTGACTCTTAGGCAACAAGAACCAAGACAACTTGAAGGCAAAAGAGAGTATGTGTCAGAATCTCAGAGTCTTCATCTCCCCCGCCTGGTGGCAATGACCAGGTACGACCGTGAATTTGACTAACAGTTACTACGCAGCAGATGGCCCGGGGTCAGCGTGGTGCACGAAGCACACGAGAGCAGAAAGCAGGGCCAACGAGGAATCACTGCTGGAAATGGAATTATCGCTGACTTTGAGCGATGCCTGATATGATTGCTGTTTTGAGAAGTGCGATTAAAGTGTTTTATGTCGCCGTGTGTTTAGTACAATCATTCTGTATGTGTGATTGTTTTCACGCCTGTTAGTGAACACGGGCCTTTGTTCATATAAAACAAGACCCTAACATATGAAAGATATAAATGGACAGATATCATCTGGATATAGTTATAGTTAGGATACAGTCTGAGAAACCATTGTTTTCAAATTAAAAAGTATTATTGATTCCACTCACAAAGACTCACCTTGCCACCATGTGGTAAAACAACCTCACTAGGTTTTGTCTTTTGAGCCATGGCACTTTCAACATCTTTTACATTCTTGTCATCTACATCAATGCCCTCTTGCTCCTCACTGCCTGCTACACTGCTGTTGTGTCCTGGCTTCACTCCCGAGATGAGAAACTTATTCACTCGCTTGATAACTTTCTTGTGGGATTTGTTCAGTTTGAATTCAAGAGGGTGGCATCTTATTGTGTACATGGGGCAACAGGTTACGTTCATTGTGGGCTTATAGCAGTACATACCAGCTCCTGTTGGGGGAAACAATTCAACATTACAATACATTTGACCCTACTACTCCTGTTAGAAACAAGTGAGCATTTCAAAACAATTTATGCTACCAATACTGAAGAACACAAACGAACATTACAATGTATTTTATTCTATCACTCATGTTGGAGTGGTAGCTAATTCAAGATTACTCTAAACAATTCAAGATTACATTTTATTCTACCTTTCCTGTTTGAAACAAACAAATATTTCAGAAAGGTTTATGCTACCAATCCTGTTGGCAACAAATGAGCATTACATATCATTTAATTCATCCACTATTGTTGGAAAGAAATGAGAATTACATTATTTGCTACCATTCCTGTTGGAAACAAATGACATTACATTACATTTTGTGCTACTACTCATACTGGACACAAATGAACATTACAAATCATGTTATTCTACCACTCACATTGGAAACAAATGAACATTACAAATCATGTTATTCTACCACTCACACTGGAAACAAATGAACATTACAAATCATGTTATTCTACCACTCACACTGGAAACAAATGAACATTACAAATCATGTTATTCTACCACTCACACTGGAAACAAATGAACATTACAAATCATGTTATTCTACCACTCACACTGGAAACAAATGAACATTACAAATCATGTTATTCTACCACTCACACTGGAAATAAGTGAACATTGCAACACACTTTATTCTACCATTCCTGTTGGAACATTACTGTATTAATTCTGATGCACACTAATAACATTTTATGCTCCCAACAAAAAATCTTTCTCTACCACTCCTGTTGGATGCAAATGAATACCAGAGGATATTTAATTCTACCACCAATATTCAAAACAAGTGAACATTACAAATCATATTGTTCTGCCACTACTCTAAGAAACAAATGAACATAACAAACACACTTTATTATATCACGCATGTTGCAATGTCAGTTCTTCATAATAATAACCATAACATTCAGCATAAGCACACAATTTCTTGATTTGCCAGACCAGGGGTATCTTAGCACAACACGGGGTAAACAAATTTCCAGCATCTAAGATAGCAGAATTGTTGGCTACCAGAGAGGCACATCTATCACTATTTTAAACAATATTATAAACTGATACCTAGGCACATGAATAACATCAGATGGAAGAAGCATCACTGAGTTAAAGAGCAGAATAGGACACGCATAAACTGCATTCTATCAAATGAAGAACATTTTGTGCAATAAGTCACTGTCCTTGAAAGTCAGAAAAAAGAGTTCTTGCTTGCTACATAGAACCAATTTAACATATGACTGCGAATCCTGGACAATTAGTAAACAGATGAAAAAAATCCCTGGAAGCCTTGAGATGTGGTTTTATAGAAGAATGCTGAAAATTAACAGGACAGCCAAAATGAGCAATAAGGATGTTTTAGAGAAAGCTGAGTCGCAAAGACAACTTATCACAAACATCAGAAAGAGGCAGTCATCGTTTTTTGGCCACGTTGTAAGAAAACAACAATTGGAACATGTTGTGACAACCTGAAACAGAGATGGAGAAAGACAGCATGAGAAGATTCTTGACAATCTTGTGTCACGGCATGGAAGGGAGTCAACACACGAATTGATCCATGACATCGGAGATGATAATTTATGGAGAGGCATGATCGCTTACACCAGCCGGCAAGGCACTGGATGATGATATGGTTATAAACAATTATTCATAACTGCTATGACAAACTGACTGTGTCTGTATGTGTTTGGATTGAATGCTTTTGTCTACATTATTACAATGGAGAGACTCTTTCAACATATTTTTTTTTTTCAGGGTGTGACTCTGTGCACTGAAGCTGACATTGGCAGAATATTAATTAGTGCACATGCTTGCCAATTTAGAGGTCTGAGTTCAGTCTCCAGTAGTTACAGGATATTTTCAACCAGTACTCCTTGGGGAAATTTGTATGGTTCAAATAAAGTCAAAGTGTTTTAAAAAACCCTTTTACTCTCCTTGAGGTGTATTGGGCATATGGTGGTAGGCCCATACAGACCAAATGGAAATGTGTGGGTGATATGGTCAATATCATACCAGCTGCCTTTAATTCCTAGGACACTCCTGGTATCTACTTTAGGCTGGGTCAATTGGGATTCCAGGTCAATAGCTTTTTTTAATACATATCGATAGGGATTTGAACACATATCGATAGGGATTTGAACACATGACTACTGAGCTAGCAGGCAAGTATGCTATCCACCATACTACTGTGGTTCTCAAGTGTCAACCTAGCACCATAACATTGGTATTGGATAATAGTTAGCCTTTTACAGAAATTATCTGAAAAGGAAAAGAATTGGTCAACGCAGCTCAGTATGTCCTGACTTAGTATGTGTCAAGACCTAATTTAGAAGTCACTTCCCTATAGTAGTATCTGCCACACCTTCACCTGTCTAACCTATTGATAGCACTACCTTCTCCATCCCCTGTCAATCAAAGCCTGATAATCTGTGACAGTCATCTGGTGAGCCCACATTCCTAAAGAATAAAACAATGGAAACACATTACGTTCAACAAATACAATGGCTAAAGTATTTCACTTTCAATGGAAACACATTACGTTCAACAAATACAATGGCTAAAGTATTTCACTTTCAATGGAAACACATTACGTTCAACAAATACAATGGCTAAAGTATTTCACTTTCAATGGAAACACATTACGTTCAACAAATACAATGGCTAAAGTATTTCACTTTCAATGGAAACACATTACGTTCAACAAATACAATGGCTAAAGTATTTCACTTTCAATGGAAACACATTACGTTCAACAAATACAATGGCTAAAGTATTTCACTTCAATGGAAACACATTACGTTCAACAAATACAATGGCTAAAGTATTTCACTTTCAATGGAAACACATTACGTTCAACAAATACAATGGCTAAAGTATTTCACTTTCAATGGAAACACATTACGTTCAACAAATACAATGGCTAAAGTATTTCACTTTCAATGGAAACACATTACGTTCAACAAATACAATGGCTAAAGTATTTCACTTTCAATGGAAACACATTACGTTCAACAAATACAATGGCTAAAGTATTTCACTTTCAATGGAAACACATTACGTTCAACAATACAATGGCTAAAGTATTTCACTTTCAATGGAAACACATTACGTTCAACAAATACAATGGCTAAAGTATTTCACTTTCAATGGAAACACATTACGTTCAACAAATACAATGGCTAAAGTATTTCACTTTCAATGGAAACACATTACGTTCAACAAATACAATGGCTAAAGTATTTCACTTTCAATGGAAACACATTACGTTCAACAAATACAATGGCTAAAGTATTTCACTTTCAATGGAAACACATTACGTTCAACAAATACAATGGCTAAAGTATTTCACTTTCAATGGAAACACATTACGTTCAACAAATACAATGGCTAAAGTATTTCACTTTCAATGGAAACACATTACGTTCAACAAATACAATGGCATAAAGTATTTCACTTTCAATGGAAAACACATTACGTTCAACAAATACAATGGCTAAAGTATTTCACTTTCAATGGAAACACATTACGTTCAACAAATACAATGGCTAAAGTATTTCACTTTCAATGGAAACACATTACGTTCAACAAATACAATGGCTAAAGTATTTCACTTTCAATGGAAACACATTACGTTCAACAAATACAATGGCTAAAGTATTTCACTTTCAATGGAAACACATTACGTTCAACAAATACAATGGCTAAAGTATTTCACTTTCAATGGAAACACATTACGTTCAACAAATACAATGGCTAAAGTATTTCACTTTCAATGGAAACACATTACGTTCAACAAATACAATGGCTAAAGTATTTCACTTTCAATGGAAAACACATTACGTTCAACAAATACAATGGCTAAAGTATTTCACTTTCAATGGAAACACATTACGTTCAACAAATACAATGGCTAAAGTATTTCACTTTCAATGGAAACACATTACGTTCAACAAATAACAATGGCTAAAGTATTTCACTTTCAATGGAAACACATTACGTTCAACAAATACAATGGCTAAAGTATTTCACTTTCAATGGAAACACATTACGTTCAACAAATACAATGGCTAAAGTATTTCACTTTCAATGGAAACACATTACGTTCAACAAATACAATGGCTAAAGTATTTCACTTTCAATGGAAACACATTACGTTCAACAAATACAATGGCTAAAGTATTTCACTTTCAATGGAAACACATTACGTTCAACAAATACAATGGCTAAAGTATTTCACTTTCAATGGAAACACATTACGTTCAACAAATACAATGGCTAAAGTATTTCACTTTCAATGGAAACACATTACGTTCAACAAATACAATGGCTAAAGTATTTCACTTTCAATGGAAACACATTACGTTCAACAAATACAATGGCTAAAGTATTTCACTTTCAATGGAAACACATTACGTTCAACAAATACAATGGCTAAAGTATTTCACTTTCAATGGAAACACATTACGTTCAACAAATACAATGGCTAAAGTATTTCACTTTCAATGGAAACACATTACGTTCAACAAATACAATGGCTAAAGTATTTCACTTTCAATGGAAACACATTACGTTCAACAAATACAATGGCTAAAGTATTTCACTTTCAATGGAAACACATTACGTTCAACAAATACAATGGCTAAAGTATTTCACTTTCAATGGAAACACATTACGTTCAACAAATACAATGGCTAAAGTATTTCACTTTCAATGGAAACACATTACGTTCAACAAATACAATGGCTAAAGTATTTCACTTTCAATGGAAACACATTACGTTCAACAAATACAATGGCTAAAGTATTTCACTTTCAATGGAAACACATTACGTTCAACAAATACAATGGCTAAAGTATTTCACTTTCAATGGAAAACACATTACGTTCAACAAATACAATGGCTAAAGTATTTCACTTTCAATGGAAACACATTACGTTCAACAAATACAATGGCTAAAGTATTTCACTTTCAATGGAAACACATTACGTTCAACAAATACAATGGCTAAAGTATTTCACTTTCAATGGAAACACATTACGTTCAACAAATACAATGGCTAAAGTATTTCACTTTCAATGGAAAACACATTACGTTCAACAAATACAATGGCTAAAGTATTTCACTTTCAATGGAAACACATTACGTTCAACAAATACAATGGCTAAAGTATTTCACTTTCAATGGAAACACATTACGTTCAACAAATACAATGGCTAAAGTATTTCACTTTCAATGGAAACACATTACGTTCAACAAATACAATGGCTAAAGTATTTCACTTTCAATGGAAACACATTACGTTCAACAAATACAATGGCTAAAGTATTTCACTTTCAATGGAAACACATTACGTTCAACAAATACAATGGCTAAAGTATTTCACTTTCAATGGAAACACATTACGTTCAACAAATACAATGGCTAAAGTATTTCACTTTCAATGGAAACACATTACGTTCAACAAATACAATGCTAAAGTATTTCACTTTCAATGGAAACACATTACGTTCAACAAATACAATGGCTAAAGTATTTCACTTTCAATGGAAAACACATTACGTTCAACAAATACAATGGCTAAAGTATTTTCACTTTCAATGGAAACACATTACGTTCAACAAATACAATGGCTAAAGTATTTCACTTCAATGGAAACACATTACGTTCAACAAATACAATGGCTAAAGTATTTCACTTTCAATGGAAACACATTACGTTCAACAAATACAATGGCTAAAGTATTTCACTTTCAATGGAAACACATTACGTTCAACAAATACAATGGCTAAAGTATTTCACTTTCAATGGAAAACACATTACGTTCAACAAATACAATGGCTAAAGTATTTCACTTTCAATGGAAACACATTACGTTCAACAAATACAATGGCTAAAGTATTTCACTTTCAATGGAAACACATTACGTTCAACAAATACAATGGCTAAAGTATTTCACTTTCAATGGAAACACATTACGTTCAACAAATCCAATGGCTAAAGTATTTCACTTTCAATGGAAACACATTACGTTCAACAAATACAATGGCTAAAGTATTTCACTTTCAATGGAAACACATTACGTTCAACAAATACAATGGCTAAAGTATTTCACTTTCAATGGAAACACATTCCGTTCAAACAAATACAATGGCTAAAGTATTTCACTTTCAATGGAAACACATTACGTTTCAACAAATACAATGGCTAAAGTATTTCAACTTTCAATGGCAAACACATTACGTTCAACAAATACAATGGCTAAAGTATTTCACTTCAATGGAAACACATTACGTTCAACAAATACAATGGCTAAAGTATTTCACTTTCAATGGAAACACATTACGTTCAACAAATACAATGGCTAAAGTATTTCACTTCAATGGAAACACATTACGTTCAAACAAATACAATGGCTAAAGTATTTCACTTTCAATGGAAACACATTACGTTCAACAAATACAATGGCTAAAGTATTTCACTTTCAATGGAAAACACATTACGTTCAACAAATACAATGGCCTAAAGTATTTCACTTTCAATGGAAACACATACGTTCAACAAATACAATGGCTAAAGTATTTCACTTTCAATGGAAACACATTACGTTCAACAAATACAATGGCTAAAGTATTTCACTTTCAATGGAAACACATTACGTTCAACAAATACAATGGCTAAAGTATTTCACTTTCAATGGAAACACATTACGTTCAACAAATACAATGGCTAAAGTATTTCACTTTCAATGGAAACACATTACGTTCAACAAATACTAATGGCTAAAGTATTTCACTTTCAATGGAAACACATTACGTTCAACAAATACAATGGCTAAAGTATTTCACTTCAATGGAAACACATTACGTTCAACAAATACAATGGCTAAAGTATTTCACTTTCAATGGAAACACATTACGTTCAACAAATACAATGGCTAAAGTATTTCACTTTCAATGGAAACACATTACGTTCAACAAATACAATGGCTAAAGTATTTCACTTTCAATGGAAACACATTACGTTCAACAAATACAATGGCTAAAGTATTTCACTTTCAATGGAAACACATTACGTTCAACAAATACAATGGCTAAAGTATTTCACTTTCAATGGAAACACATTACGTTCAACAAATACAATGGCTAAAGTATTTCACTTTCAATGGAAACACATTACGTTCAACAAATACAATGGCTAAAGTATTTCACTTTCAATGGAAACACATTACGTTCAACAAATACAATGGCTAAAGTATTTCACTTTCAATGGAAACACCATTACGTTCAACAAATACAATGGCTAAAGTATTTCACTTTCAATGGAAACACATTACGTTCAACAAATACAATGGCTAAAGTATTTCACTTTCAATGGAAACACATTACGTTCAACAAATACAATGGCTAAAGTATTTCACTTTCAATGGAAACCACATTACGTTCAACAAATACAATGGCTAAAGTATTTCACTTTCATGGAAACACATTACGTTCAACAAATGCAATGGCTAAAGTATTTCACTTTCAATGGAAACACATTACGTTCAACAAATACAATGGCTAAAGTATTTCACTTTCAATGGAAACACATTACGTTCAACAAATACAATGGCTAAAGTATTTCACTTTCAATGGAAACCACATTACGTTCAACAAATACAATGGCTAAAGTATTTCACTTTCAATGGAAACACATTACGTTCAACAATACAATGGCTAAAGTATTTCACTTTCAATGGAAACACATTACGTTCAACAAATACAATGGCTAAAGTATTTCACTTTCAATGGAAACACATTACGTTCAACAAATACAATGGCTAAAGTATTTCACTTTCAATGGAAACACATTACGTTCAACAAATACAATGGCTAAAGTATTTCACTTTCAATGGAAACACATTACGTTCAACAAATACAATGGCTAAAGTATTTCACTTTCAATGGAAACACATTACGTTCAACAAATACAATGGCTAAAGTATTTCACTTTCAATGGAAACACATTACGTTCAACAAATACAATGGCTAAAGTATTTCACTTTCAATGGAAACACATTACGTTCAACAAATACAATGGCTAAAGTATTTCACTTTCAATGGAAACACATTACGTTCAACAAATACAATGGCTAAAGTATTTCACTTTCAATGGAAACACATTACGTTCAACAAATACAATGGCTAAAGTATTTCACTTTCAATGGAAACACATTACGTTCAACAAATACAATGGCTAAAGTATTTCACTTTCAATGGAAACACATTACGTTCAACAAATACAATGGCTAAAGTATTTCACTTTCAATGGAAACACATTACGTTCAACAAATACAATGGCTAAAGTATTCACTTTCAATGGAAACACATTACGTTCAACAAATACAATGGCTAAAGTATTTCACTTTCAATGGAAACACATTACGTTCAACAAATACAATGGCTAAAGTATTTCACTTTCAATGGAAACACATTACGTTCAACAAATACAATGGCTAAAGTATTTCACTTTCAATGGAAACACATTACGTTCAACAAATACAATGGCTAAAGTATTTCACTTTCAATGGAAACACATTACGTTCAACAAATACAATGGCTAAGTATTTCACTTTCAATGGAAACACATTACGTTCAACAAATACAATGGCTAAAGTATTTCACTTTCAATGGAAACACATTACGTTCAACAAATACAATGGCTAAAGTATTTCACTTTCAATGGAAACACATTACGTTCAACAAATACAATGGCTAAAGTATTTCACTTTCAATGGAAAACACATTACGTTCAACAAATACAATGGCTAAAGTATTTCACTTTCAATGGAAACACATTACGTTCAACAAATACAATGGCTAAAGTATTTCACTTTCAATGGAAACACATTACGTTCAACAAATACAATGGCTAAAGTATTTCACTTTCAATGGAAACACATTACGTTCAACAAATACAATGGCTAAAGTATTTCACTTTCAATGGAAACACATTACGTTCAACAAATACAATGGCTAAAGTATTTCACTTTCAATGGAAAACACATTACGTTCAACAAATACAATGGCTAAAGTATTTCACTTTCAATGGAAACACATTACGTTCAACAAATACAATGGCTAAAGTATTTCACTTTCAATGGAAACACATTACGTTCAACAAATACAATGGCTAAAGTATTTCACTTTCAATGGAAACACATTACGTTCAACAAATACAATGGCTAAAGTATTTCACTTTCAATGGAAACACATTACGTTCAACAAATACAATGGCTAAAGTATTTCACTTTCAATGGAAACACATTACGTTCAACAAATACAATGGCTAAAGTATTTCACTTTCAATGGAAACACATTACGTTCAACAAATACAATGGCTAAAGTATTTCACTTTCAATGGAAACACATTACGTTCAACAAATACAATGGCTAAAGTATTTCACTTTCAATGGAAACACATTACGTTCAACAAATACAATGGCTAAAGTATTTCACTTTCAATGGAAACACATTACGTTCAACAAATACAATGGCTAAAGTATTTCACTTTCAATGGAAACACATTACGTTCAACAAATACAATGGCTAAAGTATTTCACTTTCAATGGAAACACATTACGTTCAACAAATACAATGGCTAAAGTATTTCACTTTCAATGGAAACACATTACGTTCAACAAATACAATGGCTAAAGTATTTCACTTTCAATGGAAACACATTACGTTCAACAAATACAATGGCTAAAGTATTTCACTTTCAATGGAAACACATTACGTTCAACAAATACAATGGCTAAAGTATTTCACTTTCAAAGACATTTTTTTTTCTTTGCTCTCGCTCGCTTTGAACTCAAGCATAGTCCATACATGTGCTACTACTTCTTTTTTTTTTTTTAGCATATCCTTTACAGGACATCGCTGTCAACACCAGCATCTTTCAGCTGTCTGTTGATCTCTTGGCAAGATTACGCTCAGTAGTTTGCCATTGCTTTCTGAGCGGCCGGCTCAGTATCCCGCAAGTCACGAGCGGGGGTCGAACCGCCTCAGCTCTCGCTCCGCTACGAGACTGCGTGATAAACAGGATTACAGAGAGAAAGTGTTGTAACCCCACAGCCAGAGAGACCGGCTGCCTTATAATATAGGTCTAGTAGTCTATGAAACAAATATGAAGATCGACAATCTAATTTCTGCACTTCTCAAAGATGGTTCACATATTGAAGATATAGCACCTGGTGTCTTTTGCCATATCTAAAACTCGCTTGTACTTCTTCTATTCATATTCTAACTTCCCTTCCATCCTCTTCATGATTATTTGCCAGAGGATTTTGCTGGCATGACTGATTAATGCAGTAGTTGGAGCACAATCTAAAATCGGGGGAGGGGGGAGAATATTGATCAAATGATCATTTTCTTCCATGCTTCGGGTCGAACAATGCAGTTCCATGTCGTAACATATAACGCATGATTGATACAGATGCTGGCTTCTCCTCCTGCCTGGATTAGTGTCTTTGTCGATCTTATACATGCTCTCCATCTTGGTTGTAGTCAGATGTAGCAGTTTGGTCTCTGCTGTTAGCAAGAGGTCAAGTCCAAGGCTGAAGCCTTCTTGGACGTTTTCTAAAAAGCATGAATCCAACATATTTTTATTTGGCACCAACTTTAATTAACTTCTCTCTTCTCTCATTTCTATGTCCTATAAAGGACAAAAAAGGGGGCACCAACTTTAATTAGCTTCTCTCTTCTCTCATTTCTATGTCCTATAAAGGACAAAAAAGGGCAACCTGAAACTATGCACCAACTATAGAACTGTGGTCCTGATCAATCATGCAAGTAAAATTCTACTAAAAATAATAATGGGAAGACTTCGTAAGAAAATTGAAGAAGAAATTAACGTAGTTCAAGCTAAATTTAGACAAGGAAGAGGAACAAGAGATTACATACTCAACATGCGCTTAATAATAGAGAATTTAATGTAATCCTATTCTCATGTTTTGTGGATTATTCAAAGGCATTTGGCTGTGTACACCAGAAGCTTTGGGAAATCATGAGCTTTCCATCACATGTAGTACAACTCATAAAAATGCTCTATCTAGACCAACAAGCAGCGGTTAGAATAGATGGCGAGACATCAGATTGGTTTGACATCAAGCAAGGAGTCCGTCAGGGCTGTGTGCTGTCACCCTATTTGTTTAACCTGTTTGCTAAAAATATAATGAGAAATGTCAGAGATGATATAACCAGGGAGCAATATTTTTTTTCCCCGCGTTTCCATCCTGTTTCATGATATTGCAGTCAACATCAGCATCTTTCAGCTGTATGTTGATTTCTAGACTAGATTACGCTCATCAGCACGCCACGACTTTCTCAGAGACCGGCTCCATACTCTCGTAAGTCACTGGTGCGACTCGAATCGCTTCCAATTCTCGTTCGCTCACGTCAACCACGAGAGTATTCGGGGTTACGGAGAAAGCTGCTAACCCCTCGACCAGGGACACTGACAGAGAGCAATATAATGCCCTAAATATTGGTGGTCATGAAATACCAGAGATTCAATATGCTGATGATGTTATCTGTCATTTTTAAAAAACTGTCATTTACTGCCAATATAGTACCTTGCGGTATATGGCAGAGGGGTCTTTGAGCCTGAGGAATTAAGGCCGCCTGGCTAGTGCAGTCGCCGCGAACTGTAACTATCAACATCACAGAATGGTATAGAAAACTTAATAACCTCAACCCAAAGATATAGTGTAAATCTTAACATAGCAAAAACAAAAATAATGCATACAGATAAAACTACTATGGAGAAAGAAATATATGTTAATGAGAAAAGATTGGAGGTGGTGGAAAATATTGAATATCTTGGGTCACTGATTACCATCAATGGTGACACAAGGAAAGAAATTAACGACGACTATCAATTGCTCTTCAAAGACTAAAACAACAGAATAAATTATGGAGTGGGACAGATAGAACTACAAAATTAGATTTCTAAGAGCATGCATCTTTCCCATTGCAACATACGCCTGTGAGACCTGGACACTTACTAAACAAGCTGAACAGCGCATAAATGCCTTTGAATATAAATGTTATAGACGGGTTCTAAGAATATCTTGGGTAAAGAAAAGAACAAATGCATCCATACTTCAAGAGCTGAATATTGAAGAGGGTTGGCTATTAAAGACGATAAAACAAAGAAAATTTAAATATTTTGGTCACTTGAAATGTCATGAAAGTTTGGAGAGAACAATAATGGAGGGGTATATGCCTGGGAAGAGAGGAAGAGGAAGGCCAAAGAGAAGATGGGTGCAGGATGTGGCGGATGATCTCCAGATGGGTGTATCGGATGCGGGACATCTTGCTTGTGATCGAGAGGTTTTCCGCAAGGTTGTTATGGAAGCGAGGTTCTGCAAAGGACAAGCTACTGAATGAATGAATGAATACAGAATGGGCCTCATGCCTTTTCGTCTTCTGTTCTTTAAACACACATTTATCTTCATCAATGATCTCGTTGCTAATCTACCGCATGGAATTAAAGCGGCAATGTACGCAGATGACCTGGTTCTATGGAACACAAATGAACATGCATCAGTGGCCACCAGATTACTACAAAGAGCTGTAGACACATTTGTTGCATGGGCAAATAGATGGTGTGTCAGCATAAACACTGACAAGTGCAGCACCACCCTATTTACCCTCTCTCCAAAACAAAAGGCAGGGACCATCCAGATAAATGGAACACCCCTAAGAGAAGATAAAGAACCAACATACCTTGGAGTAACATTTTATGGCAGGCTGACATGGAGAAAGCACATCAACAAAGCAGTAGCAAAAGCCAGAAGGAAAATAGCCATCCTGAGAAAGCTAAGTGGAACCACATGGGGAGCCAGTGGGAAAATACTTAGCAAAGTTTATCAACAGAGCATACGACCACACCTGGAATACGGGTCAACTGCGTGGTGTTCGGCATCAAAAACCTCACTACAAGAGCTGGACAAAGTGCAAAATCAAGCACTTAGAGTCACCACAGGAGGGATGAGATCAACCCCTATAGTGGAAATGGAGAAGATGGGGAGGACACAAGCACTGAGTGAGCGCAGAGATACGAAAACGATAATACAAGCAGAAAAGTTCCTCAGCTTGCCAGGCCACCCTATGAAGAACAGATTTGAAAACCTAGCTATGGGGCGGTTGAAAAGAAGTAGTTTTACCCACCAGGCCAAACGACTCTGCAGAGAAACCACCGATCTGCCCACAGTTGGTATCCCCCTAACAACTATTCCAGAGCGAACTCCATGGAAAGATGAGCATAGACTATCATTACAAATCCAGCGCAGAACAGCCACTCTCAGCTTCCTTGATGAAGAATACCCACAGAACCTCTGGATCCGAGTCTACACAGATGGGTCAGCACAAAATGCTGTTCGAAATGAGCGGGAATGTACATAGAATACCCAAATAATACTAGGGGCACAGGAAAGTACTGCCATAACTACGATGCTGAAATTGCGGCAATCAAGATAGCAACAGAGAAATTACTAAATACCAGCAATGGTACACAACCTGTGGTGCTATTGACAGATGCAAAATCAGTACTCGAGGCGCTCCTGTCTGAGAAATTGCCAGTACTAAGGACACTACTTTCTGAACTTAGCAGTCAACATAAGGTCACCATACAGTGGATACCATCCCACTGTGGAGTATCTAGAAATGACAGAGCTGATCAATTGGCTAAGGAATAAGCCAAAGAAGAACAGCCTGATGTGCCCGTTACATACCACCAAAAGAAAAGAATGATCAAATCAGTCGGAAAGCCACCAAAACCTGCTCAAGATGACTACCACATTATGGATAGACCAGAACAAGTCATTATTCTATACCTCAGAACAGGGCACAATAGATTACGCAACCACATGTATACAAAATTCAAGATTGGTGAAACAGCCATGTGCACATGTGGATTGGCGTCGCAGACAGCAGAGCACATACTCCAAGACTGCCCAAAATATAACATATCTAGGCAAACCTTCTGGCCTAGAGCGACGACAGTGGAAGATAAACTCTATGGACCGCTGTGTGAACTGAAAAAGACAGTTCAATTCATACAAGAGACGGGACGCAGAGGTGTTTCCAAGGCACCAGGGCCGGGTTATATACTGGCCAAGACCTATTGACGCGTCCTCGTCGAGCGTCCTGGGTAACAGGTCCCTTCGGGGTGCTGGCTGAAGTCAATAGGATCGCCGATTCCTCCGAAGTCGGAGAGTGTCTGCCTGTATGGCGAGGAACCACCAGTCTGCACACCAATAAGCCAGACATGGGACAACGGATACTCACGCAAACTTCAGGTCCTGTATGACATCACACTGATGTTGGACAACAGGATGCCTTCATCCGACATACAGGACTTTGCGTTGGAGCTCAAGCCAACGAACACAAGCAAGCAAGCATACAAGAGACAGCATTGCAGTTATAGACATATTTCAAGCGAACGAAAGAAGAAGAACACACATTTTTGTTGTAAAAATCATCCATTATTATCACATCTCTTCTTACACCCATTCTAAAGTCTCTTGTAAGCTAAAATCACATTCTGATGGTACAGATGAAAATGTGTAATTTTCACAATTTTTCTGTGAGAATAAATACAATATTTCTGAGGTATGTACACATATTGGTATCTTATTAAGTCAAATTAAAATCGGATGCAGATCAAACTCATGACCACTGCGCCAAGCAGGCGAGTGTCGAGCCACTAAAATACTGCAGATACAAGTTTTCATTTTTAGCCAATTAAAAACTACAAGAGACAGTACGTTTGTACACATAGCATTTGGCATCCAATTCCCCAACTGTATTAACCCTACCAGACTGCTGTACCGATTTTCTGAAATTTCCGAATCTGCCGCTATGCCGCTGTGCCTAATTTTCGGCATTTTGCCTATTTCGTGATAAATATGTGTCACAAACTAAAAATAACCAGCCAATCGTGGTCAAAACTCATGTTTAGCCATTGCAAATGTCTGCCCCCATAGATTTGAATTGACTTTGTGTGGATTAACGCGAAAAATTTATGAAAATTCATGATGAAACAAGCGTTTGATGAACCAAGCACTTCAACAAGAAAGCGAAGTAGGTCTAGGTTTTTCACAGTAGAACAGGTGATCGATACTTTGGTTTATTCAGACTGGATTTTCACACAAAGGTGGAATATCGGCACTAGATGAAAGGTAGACCTATTTTCTACAATGTCTCATAGTTCCATCTTATTCTAACCACTTGTTTGCATGTAACTAACATTTTTCTACATCATGTTGGTTTTTTCTCTTTAATGCTCAGGAGCCCAGGTATAGGGGACAGTTAGGGTTAGGGCCTCAGGTCTGGTAGAGTTAAGTATTTGATGATCAGATATGATGTAGGCTGATTGATTAAATGCATAATAAACTGTTATTTATAGCAATCTTTCAGGCTTGAGAAATATTAGTTTCAACTACAACTGACATAATCAAGACATCATCCCCCCTTGTCATCATTTTAAGTCTTAATCATCATCAAATTCACCTTAAGCTTCCACAAATTTGTTTAGTAATATCCAACACAATTCTGGTCATCATTTTAATTTGTAATCATCATTAGATTTACCTTAAGTTTCCCCAAATTTGTGTAGTAATATCCAACACAATTCTTGTCATCATTTTAATTTGTAATCATCATTAGATTTACCTTAAGCTTCCCCAAATTTGTGTAGTAATATCCAACACAATTCTTGTCATCATTTTAATTTGTAATCATCATTAGATTTACCTTAAGCTTCCCCAAATTTGTGTAGTAATATCCAACACAATTCTTGTCATCATTTTAATTTGTAATCATCGTCAGATTTACCTTAAGCTTCCCCACATTTATGTAGTAATATCCAACACAATTCTGGTCATCATTTTAATTTGTAATCATCATTAGATTTACCTTAAGTTTCCCCAAATTTGTGTAGTAATATCCAACACAATTCTTGTCATCATTTTAATTTGTAATCATCATTAGATTTACCTTAAGTTTCCCCAAATTTGTGTAGTAATATCCAACACAATTCTTGTCATTTTAATTTGTAATCATCATCAGATTCACCTTAAGCTTCCCCAAATTTGTGTAGTAATATCCAACACAATTCTTGTCATCATTTTAATTTGTAATCATCATTAGATTTACCTTAAGCTTCCCCAAATTACGTAGTAATATCCAACACAATTCTTGTCATCATTTTCTGCATGATGATCTTTTCCAAATAATTTTTTCTCATCTTTCTTTACTGGTTAAGAATGAACAGTAATGGAAGGAATGGTTCCTGGAAGTAGAGGCGGAGGTTGATCAGCAAGAAAGAGAGAGGACTCATGATATTAAAACCCCTATAGGCATAAAAATACATGAGGCAGGAACATTGCCAAGAACTAAGATCTTTCTGGCAGGCCATAATGGAAGCTACATTCTGCAAAGGACCTGATACAAGGTGATTTTCTGTGAAATCATCTTTTCCACTAGTATTATTTTTCCCACCATTATCATCTTTTTTTGCCATCAGCATATTAATTACCATCATCAGTATAGTGGATAAAACTAGTGTTCATCCCTTCATAATTAATTTTAATTTGTTGCCTCAATGACACAAGAAACATTCCTTCTTTCCCTAAGAAGAAAAGTATCAGCAACAGTTTCATGATTAAAACCAAATCTTAAATTACTGGCATGTCCTTGTATAGGACATTGCAATCAATCCCAGCATTATGTTGCTGATTACGCTTTTCTAGGCCATTTTACGTTCAGTAGTTAGCCATTGCTATCTGAGTGGCAGACGCTTACACCATTGTGAAAATCAATGCAAGGTGATCTACTCACAAACTACCTGTGGCTGACTTTGAGTCCTGTAAGTCAGGATTGTGAAACCACATTCACTACCTCTAATCCAGAAATGCCAACAAAGCCAAATGAATCACAACAAAAAAGTAATCTGGCTGTGTGAAAAAAGGCAACAAAAGTTTTCAAGTAGATCATATGAAGCTTGTATTTTATGTCCGTTATTAAGGTTCATTCAGCAAAAACTAGGCTTTACAAATTCATATCTTCCCTTAGAATAGACATAGAGAGGTGTGAATGAGGTACTTCAAATGAGGTAAGGGGGGTACTTCAAATGAGGTATGTACGGGAGGTTCTTCAAATGAGGTATGTACGGGAGGTAGTTCAAATCAGGTTAGTTTAAATGGGGTATTACGGGAGGTAGTTCAAATTAGGTTAGTTTAAATGGGGTATTACGGGAGGTTGTTCAAATGAGGAATTATGGGAGGTTGTTCAAATGAGATATTTCCAGGAGTTTCTTCATATCAGGTATGTTCGGGAGGTAGTTCAAATGAGGTATGTACAGGAGGTTCTTCAAATCAGGTATTTAGGTATTATGCAAGGTAGTTCAAATGAGGTATGTACGGGAGGTTCTTCAAATCAGGTATTATGCGAGGTAGTTCAAATGAGGTATGTACGGGAGGTTCTTCAAATCAGGTATGTTCAGGAGGTAGTTCAAATGAGGTATGTACGGAAGGTAGTCAAATCAGGTATGTATGTACGGTTGGTTCTTCAAATCAGATATGTACGGGAGGTAGTTGAGTTCAAATGAGGTATGTACAGGAGGTTCTTCAAATCAGGTATGTATGGGAGGTAGTTCAAATGAGGTATTACTCATTATTAAGGGATGCACTTCAAATAAGGTGCGTGCCGGCAAGCAGGAAGTCTGGAAAGGGAGTTGCAATTCCTCCTCATATATCCCGGCCTAGAATTACTAATAATAATAGACTTTACACCCCATGGCAGTATCTGCTTTGGGACTGCCTTTACTTTTTACAATACTGAGGTTTTTATTACTCAGATGAATACTTATTAATATTACTTAGAAGTAGAAGACCAGACTGACTGACTGGACAATCTCTCAAGTCTCAACAGAGTCGAGTGAGACGAGTGTGACTCACTCATCAATAAACAAATCAACAACAGGCTATTTTACTATTTTAAGCTCTAAATTAAATATTCTTTCATACTTTAACATGCGTGTGACTACTTTAAGTACCATGTGAGTAGTTTGTGTCCTTTGATCCACAGTATCCACATCTGTAGCGTTCATGTTCGGCGGTGTACTCAACTATCGTCGGATCAGTCTCCATTTTTCTCACTGACAGACGCAATATAAACAGAAAATATGAAAATGTCTACCGAGCCGGAAGTGCTGCATATTTTCATTACACACACACGCACACACGCACACGCACACACACACACACACTCACACCAACATCCTGTGCCGTGCCGGGCGACTCAGGAGAACCATGTCATTCTATGTTTTTTTAATAGTTGCATATCCCTTACAGGACGTAGCAGTCAACACCAGAATTTTTCAGCTGCTGTTGGTGTTCTTGGCAAGATTACGCTCAGTAGTTTGCCATTGCTTTCTGAGCGACCGGTTCACATACCCCGTAAGTAACCAACGCGACGCGATCCGCTGCCGAATCTCGCGCAGCAGTGTTCCTCGCGTGGATATACGGGATAACGGATAAAGCCGTAAACTCTTCGCCAGGGAGACCGACCATACTATTTTACGTTATGTTATGCTATGTTCGCCGGCTCTGTGGCGATGTGGTTACGAATGCAATTCCACTGATCCAAAGACCACTGCGGGCGATTTGGAAGCAGACCGTCTTGCGTTGATTTCCATACAATGATATGAGTGCCTGTTGTTCAGAAAGCAATGGCAAACTTTGAATAACGAAGACACAAACAATAGATTGCCTGGCATATTTCGCTGCATCTCGTCAGGCACATACTGCAGAATTCCCAGAGTAAAATAACTAGATAAATCCTTCAAGCTGAAATATACACATGTTCGTACAGTAATGTCAATTATCTACCACGGTAAGTTTAAACTGACTAACTATCATGTCTTTCTGTTTGCACAAAACTGGCCTATGTAGATTAATCATGATGGCTTCTGCAAACTTAACAAGTCACTACTTTGTGTATTAATGGCAAATTATTGAATGTAAATTTGCCCAGGAATCACAAACGGCCAAAGAGTTGGCTGCAACGTCCTGTTAAGGATATGCAACTAACTGTGATATGTTATGTCATGTTATGTTGTGTCGTACGATGTCGCCGCACATAGGGCATTCCCATGAGTGCTCAGATCGCCGATGAAGCAGCCATTCAATATTATATGTGCTTCATTTTCACGAGGAATTGGTCATGCTATCATATCTCCTCTCTTGATCTCGAAGGCGGCATTAACGTGTGCTATTCTCCAGTGCTTCCCTACTCATTATATGACCAAATAACTGTCATTTTCTAAAAGTTGTGTACAATGATTTACTTTCATTAGCCTCTTCCAGTCACTCGTTGTTACTTATTGTGGCAGCCAGGGTATTCGCAGCATTCGTCTCAGGAACCACATTTCTGTTGCTTACAAGCTTTCCCTACTTTGTCCATTCACGTTCCTTGATTCACCACCATACAGCAACCATGTAATGTACACACTGACACCTGATTACTACTATTTAACAAGTTAGTTACATATCCTTTACAGGACGTCGCAGTCAACCCCAGCATTTTTGGCTGTTTGTGATCTCATTGGTGTCAGTCAGGTCTTAGTCAGATATGACTGAGCTACCGTATAACAGTAGACGGTACTACCTGGTTTCTGTTAGCGCCGAACGTTGGGCGGCGCTTACAAAACCCGACACCCCACATTGTGCCAACGGCTTTGGGCGGAAGAGCGCAATTGGGAGGGTACAAGCCTTATCCTGGTGCGAGGAAATGCAAGCTAAAGACAAAATTGTCATGGCAGGGCAGACCAGGCCCTAAGCCTTGGTTGGCGACTGGTCTAGGATCGAAGCTCCGACAGGCGGACAGTTAGAGCATTGCTTTGCTGATCCGGCAGCTTCTGCAGCTTGTCTTGTTCCAGATGTAGGGGTGTTACCTTTCCTCTGGAGTGAACTAGGCAGGCCGAGAGAGGGATCATGCTGCATGGGCAACACATGATCTCTATATTTTAGCCCAGGCTTTGTGCTATGGAGAGGCAATAACTCCATCCCTGGTCTTAACTGGTCTCGGAATCAAAGCGAGAGGCAACTGTTACGGGTTATAAGTCCTTGTCAGTTGGCGTAGACATGGGGCGCCACGCGTTGCCTCTGACGGTGGGAGACACCTATAGGTGTCACTGATCAGCTACCGCCCGCCTCAAGCTGGGCAGCCCCCAGCCAATTGGGTGCTGATCCGCCACAGCCTGCCTGCTTCAATGGGTGCTTGGGGCTAGGACAAAATCTGAATCACAGGCTGTAAAACCAATGCACCAGGTACAAACAAAAATAAAAATAGAAACCTCAAGCTACGGCTTGCAACCTGGAACGTGAGAACCATGTGTCCAGGATTTTCCACTGACTTGACCAATATTGACGATGTGAGAAAAACGGCTGTGATTGATGCCGAACTCAATCGTCTTAACATTGATATTGCTGGCCTGCAGGAGACTCGCCTCGCTGAGGAAGGGTCACTCAGGGAAAACAACTACACCTTTTTCTGGAATGGTAGAGGGCAGGCAGATAAAAGGCAACACAGTGTGGGCTTTGCAGTGAAGAATTCGCTACTGGGAATGATTGAAATTCCAGCAGGAGGAAATGAAAGACTATTATCCCTGCGCTTGGCAACCTCTTGTGGGTTTGCCACCATTATTACTGCATATGCACCGACACTCGATTCCTCTGATGATGTGAAGGATTTGTTCTATGAGGAGTTAGACTCCGTGATCAAGGCAGTTCCAAAATCTGACTACATTTATATGCTCGGTGATTTCAATGCTCGTGTGGGCAAGGACTCGAGTTCATGGCCAGTGTCCCTTGGAAAATACAACATCGGTCGCATGAATGAAAATGGGCAAAGGCTGCTGGAGCATTGCACCAGTAATGACCTATGTATTACAAACTCTTTTTTTAAAACAAAAGAGATGCATAAGGTCACATGGAAACATCCAAGATCCGGCCATTGGCACCAGCTGGACTTCATCATCACACGGAGACAACATCTGAACCATATATCATTGACTCGTAGTTACCACAGTGCTGACTGTGATACGGATCATTCTTTGGTTGTTGCAAGGGTTAGACTGAGACCAAAGAGAATCTACACAGCTAAACACAAATCTAGCCCCAGGATTAATATTATTAACACTCATGATCCTGAAAAGTGCTTTCAGTTTCAACAGCAACTTGAAGACGCTTTCACTGATACACCAGAAAATTGTACAGTAAATGAAAAGTGGGGTCAACTTAAGGAAACTCTTAATAAAACTGCCGTAAGGGTTTACGGCACTGTGGATCATAAGAGGCAGGACTGGTTTGCGGACAACAGCGAGACTCTGCAGCCCTTGATTGATAAGAAGAAGAAAGCTCTCTTAAGAAACAAGGAAAGACCAACGCGTAACACTCTGAGTGAGCTAAGGCAAGCTAGGAAGGATGTGCAAAAGGCTGCCAGGCAGTGTGCAAATGATTATTGGATCAAGTTATGTGAGTCCATTCAAATCGCAAGTGATAAGGGAGACATAAGAAGCATGTATGAAGGAATAAAGAAAGCCTGTGGTCCAGTGATCAAAAGAAGTGCACCGCTGAAAACCTTGACTGGAGAAGTCATCACTGATAAGAAACAGCAGATGGACAGATGGGTAGAGCACTATTTGGAGCTTTACTCAAGTGAGACCAAACTAGCGGATGATGCCCTTAACGCCATAGAGGCTCTACCAACTCTTGACCACCTGGATACACTTCCCACCATAACAGAAGTTAAGTGTGCTATAAATGAACTTGCATCTGGCAAGGCTCCAGGTAAGGATGGGATTCCAATAGAGGTTATCAGGAGTGGGCAAGACACACTCGCTCTACAGATCCACCAGCTAATAGAGCTATGCTGGCGTGAAGGACAAGTCCCACAGGATTTCAAAGATTCAAGCATCATAACACTGTACAAGAACAAGGGCGATCGGAGCGACTGCAACAACTATAGGGGTATCTCACTTCTATGTATTGTTGGAAAAGTATTTGCCAGAATTGTTCTGCGCAGACTTCAAGTCCTAGGAGATCAAGTCTACCCCGAATCACAGTGTGGCTTTCGACAGAACCGGTCTACCACTGATATGATATTCTCATTGCGACAAATGCAAGAAAAATGCCGTGAACAGAATCAACCACTGTTTATTGCCTTCATCGACCTCACAAAGGCATTTGATTTGGTCAGTCGTGAGGGTCTGTTCAAGGCACTAAAGAAGATTGGCTGCCCACCAACTCTTCTGTCCATTGTGGAATCGTTCCACACAGGCATGAAGGGTATAATCAAGTTTGATGGTGCAACTTCTGAAGAATTTGAAATCAAGAGTGGAGTTAAGCAAGGTTGTGTACTAGCTCCCACACTCTTTGGAATATACTTTTCACTTCTACTGAAATATGCATTTCGTGATCAGGATGGTGGTATATACATTCACTCACGCTCAGATGGCGGCCTCTACAATGCTCAGAGATTGAAGGCTAAGACCAAAATTAGGAGGGTACTGATCAGAGAGTTGCTTTTTGCAGATGATGCTGCAGTTACGACCCACTCTGAGGAAGAATTGCAATGTCTACTATCTGCATTCTCCAATGCTTGTTCTGAATTTGGTTTAACAATTAGCAAAAAGAAGACACAGATTATGTCACAAGGTGCACATGGGGTACCATCAATCTTTATTGACGACGCCGAACTAGAGATAGTAGACCATTTTACATATCTAGGATCAGTGGTAAATAGCAAATTATCCCTAGATCAGGAAATCAACATCCGGATTGGTAAGGCAGCAACAACAATGAACAGGTTAAGAAAAAGAGTCTGGGAGAACAGGAAGCTTACTGCCAAAACAAAAGTCCTTGTCTATCAAGCCTGTGTCCTTAGTACTCTTCTCTATGGCAGTGAAACCTGGACAACTTACTCACACCAAGAGAACAATTTAAACAGCTTTCATATGCGGTGTCTGCGAAGAATTCTTGGTATTAAGTGGCAAGACAAAATCACAAATACTGAAGTATTGGAAAGATCAGGTTGTGTGACAGTTTATTCCATGCTCAGTCTTCGTAGACTTAGATGGATAGGACATCTTAGGAGGATGGATGATGGTAGAATACCAAAGGATATCTTTTTTGGTGAATTACAGATGGGTAAGAGATCTCAGGGTCGGCCTCTACTACGATACAAAGATGTGTGTAAGCGGGACATGATTGATACAGGCATTGATAATGCACATTGGGAGCAAGTCGCCGCTGAACGTGTTGCATGGAGGGCAAATATCAGAAATGGAATAAAGTCAAAGGAGAAAATTATTGCAGAAAAGTCACACACCAAGCGTTTGAGACGTAAGATAGTGCATGATGGTGGAAATGACCAAGTGTTCACATGCACCCACTGTGAACGGACATTTACAGCGCAAATTGGCCTTATCAGTCACACTCGCTACCGCCATAGTTAAAAGTTATTATGCCTTTTAAAGCACAAACTATCGTCTGTCAAGACGGCAAGGTGCCAATGAGATCACAAACAGCCAAAAATGCTGGGGTTGACTGCGACGTCCTGTAAAGGATATGTAACTAACTTGTTAAATAGTAGTAATCAGGTGTCAGTGTGTACATTACATGGTTGCTGTATGGTGGTGAATCAAGGAACGTGAATGGACAAAGTAGGGAAAGCTTGTAAGCAACAGAAATGTGGTTCCTGAGACGAATGCTGCGAATACCCTGGCTGCCACAATAAGTAACAACGAGTGACTGGAAGAGGCTGTTTGTGATCTACTATGATCATTACTACTATCGTTTAATATAAAAAAAATTGTGAAACAATAGTGTTGTCGTGTTCTTTTTTCTTTTTTTTTTAAACTGGGGTTAACGGTTAGCGGTTCCCCTAGAGAATAGAACGACACTCTGAGGCCCGCTCGTTCCCGTGTTTTTATTGTGGGCCTTTAGTCCGACTATGAGCCTTTGCCCTCAGTGGTCCACAAAGTCCCACAGGAGTTGTGAAGTGTGATGATCATCTGTTGTCCCTGGTCAGACCAAGTGCAGCACTGGGGGAGGGGGAGGTGGGAATACTACACTTTGATCTTAACCAAAAGGCCGATTTTGATTTTGTTTTTTGTCAAACGTTTATTTCATGCAAAGCAATGTATACTTACAAGGTGTACAACGGCGACGAAGTGATGCGTTTATTCTTCAGGGAGACGCTGTTTGGTGTTTTCCTGTGGATTATGTGGTGTGTGTGTGTGTGTGTGAGTGTGTGTGTGTGAGTGTGTGTGTGTGTGTGTGTGTGTGTGTGTGTGTGTGTGTGTTGTTTTTTTTCCGTTTATTGGAAGTGTTCAAAAGAAGCCACGGAAGACAGGTGGTGGATGAAATTTTGAGGTCAGCCGACAGATATTTGTTGGTTATGGTCTCAAGTTTCGCGACAGCAGTCAGAGGATCTCCTTCGTGAGACAATGACTGCGGTTACAGAACCAGTACGGTTACTGCCATAGAGGAAAGCACCGGCAAACTACCTCTTTAAAAGTGCCTAGTACATTATGATTCGCCTAAATGGCGAGTCATGACCACCCACACTTTCCGGCATGGCACATGACTGATTGATTGATTGATTGATATCACATAGCTACAAGCCCACATTGTTCTTCTTATTTTGCTATAACCATTATAATTGCTACCTCTGGCTGTTTTTTTCTCTCCACCAGAATTGAGTAAGCTATATTCCTCGGAAGTTATAATGCTCTCTGGTCTCAGATACATCTAACATGTAAATATTCAGGCTTCCCATTTCTTTATTAATGGTATCAAAGTTTGGGATGTGTGGTAAATTTTCTTTAAATTTTTGTGTGGCCCTAGAAGGCCAGTAAAAAAATGTTTCCCCCCTCCAATTTTTTTTTTTTTTTTTTTAATTTTTTTTTTAATTTTAGGGTTTGGCGGTCATCCCAGACTAGCTGGTTCCCCGCCTCCCCTGTTTTTGGCGTGGACCCTTAGTCCCACTGTGAGCTATTGCCCACAGTGGTCCACCGGGCCCACATTTAAAGTGATGCTAATGTGAGGTTGTTTTTTTTTTTGATCACCCGGCCCCCGACCAGACCAGGCGCACTACTGCGGGGGATGCAGCAAATGCGCCTGATCTTAGCCAAGGGACCGAGATTGATCATCCCGGCCTCCGACCAGACCAAGCGCACTACTGGAGGCCAGCAAATACACTTGATCTTAGCCAAAAGGCCGAGAAGCGACATGTAAATATTTAGGCTTCCCATTTCTTTATTAATGGTATCAAAGTTTGGGATGTGTGGTAAATTTTCTTTAAATTTTTGTGTGGCCCTAGAAGGCCAGTAAAAAAATGTTTCCCCCCTCCACACAGAGGGGGGATGAGTTTTGTGTAACTACATATACATTGAAAGTACGAGACTAGAATTTAAGAAATAACTGTATAATTGTCAATTTGATTATAAAATGTAAGTACTAAAGATTATAACATACTTTATAAAGAATTTAAAAAACTTTCTTCACTTTATTACAGATTTAAATATCAAGTACATTTTTTCCATTAAAAAGAATAGAATAGGTATTTCAGAGTTATTTATTAATACTATAGCTTAGTATATTATTTCTTTGTTTTTAAATACTAGTAATCTCCCTTATAACAATATTAGATAATTATGTCCCTTACTCAATGCTTATTGTTATCCTTTACTTTGCAAACAGTTGCATGACGCGATCGGGTGTCACCTGTAGTACATGCTGCTCTCTACCGGACGAAGAGACTCCAATGGAATCCCCATTAATGTCGTTATCTATTTCGATTTCATTTACAGCATGATTTTCTTGAGAAAATACATCGGTGGTTTCCCTTTACCTCCCGCCAGTTTGTGTATCAATCAATCAATTAGGTACTGTCTCCACAATGAAGGCTGGCTGCAATTTATCACCAACACTGTTTCTCGCCTTGATTGTACATTCTGTCAGTGTTCTTCCATCTCTTGATGTTATCTTCCCACTTGTATCTATGTCTAAATCTTGCTCACTTGCCTTCAACCTTGCCCTCATTTGGATTTTCTAAGAGTGTTATGTCTTTTAACGTTGCCGAAATATGTCACTTGCCTCTTTTTTATTTCTTTCATCAACTCTAGTTTCATTCCCAGTTTTTCTAGAGCCTCTGTGTTTGATTTTTTCCATGAAATACGACATATTCTTCGGTATATCCACATCTCCAGGGCATATATTCGACTTTCTAGTTGCTTATTTAACGTCCAGGCTTCCGCATCATACAATAGTGTTCAGTATACCTAACATTTGAAAATTGTCATTGTTAATGCGTTGTTAATCTCTCTAGATTTTAGTACTGATTTCACGCTGCTGAAAGTATATTTGGCCATTCCTGTTCTCTTTTTGATTTCTATTTCACTTCTGTCATCCCCATCATCATTAAGTGCTTTGCCAACTGGTGTGGAAAATTGTGCTGTTCAACATCTCGCGATTTCAATCCGAATGTGTACATTCCTGTGCTTTTACTATACAGTGATACAAAGAGTCAATAATTATTTATTATAATCTTCTTTTGTTGTCAGCCTTTATGTTGGTGATAACTACTTCCTATTATTTCAATACTTCTCACATTTTCTCTTCTCATAAAGTGCCCAAAATGTCGAAGACAATAGACTAGACCACAGGAAATAGGACACACACACACACACACACACACACACACACACACACACACACACACACACACACACACAGATACACACACACACACATTCACACACACAAACACACTCATACAAACTAACACACACACTCAGACATAACACACTCTCCCTCTCTCTCTCTTTCTCTCTCTCTCTCACACACACACATACTCACACACACACACACACACACTCATACAAACTATCACACACACTCACACATAACACTCCCCCCCCCCCCCCCACACACACACACACGACAGATCCTTCAAGACAAGCATATTAAAACGGTGATTCTATTAAAATATATGAGGTCAAGAACCAGAAGGTGTTGTTATTTTGAAGTGCTTCTTCTTCTGCTGCTGCGTTAATCCGGAGTTTCTTTATTTTTCGGACGTGACTGCATTGTGCCTGTTTACAGCAGAGCTGCCTTCTTGCGCCGTTAGGCCGACACATCCGACTTCTGCGGGCATTTGTTGACCGGGTTAACCTTCCCGGTGATTTTTGGCTACAAGAGAAGACCAGAGGGCGGGTCAGCTGTTTAAGAACTGACCTCGTTAGACCTCGCGGCCTCATAGAGGAGCTCCCGCATAAGTTCCCGAGAGGAGAGCTGGGAATCATCCACAGGTACCCCATTTTGAAGTTCAAATCACAACAATCAATTCGAATCACAACAAACACGTTTTCTTAAATTAAAAAAAATTTGGATGCTAACGACCTGTTTCACACTGCTAAATCTTTCTGCATCAATTTTAAGTAACCGAAGTTAACTAAACATTGCAGAAACATAAGAACTGGAACAAATAAAGCACTGTTTATACTGGGACATCCTTCTGGCACATGGGTGCCAGAATCGTTCCACTGTGACAGTAGACTGACACACGGCAGAGAAAACAGAGGACCTGCAACATGTGTACTTTTCACCGACTTCATTATGACATTTTCTGCGTTCGAAACACAGCTGCGTTGGTTTTTTACGAAATGGAATGGGTGCCGGTCGTTCAGTAAGCAATGAACTGAACGTAAACTTGCCAAGAGATCACAACAGCACAAAATGCTGGTGTTGACTGCGACGTCCTGTAATGAATATGCAACTTTTTAAAGGACCCATATAAATACCATGAATTTATTTCATATATTATAGTTCGATGATGTCGACAAGATCATTTCTCCACCGATTGCCCCCCCCCCCCCCCGCCCTGTTTATTCCCCTCCTCCAGCCACCACACACCCTAACATTGATTTTAAACAATAACTTTCAATAAGGAATAAAGCATGATATTTCACGGTTCAAATCTTCGTTATGAATAGTAATTTTAAGGCGATGACACTAGATGTTGTCATCTCCGCGATAAAGAATGAACATATCTATCTACTGATAAACAGATATCGGCATAGATTTCCCGTTACATGCCCTAACTGGCTTTGATGTAGTGTAGCAAGCGACTATGCCAGTGTATGAGTGTGTGTATGTGCGTGCTTGCGAGCGAGCGAGCGAGCGTGAGTGCGTGTGTGTGTGTGTGTGTGTGTGTGTGTGTGTGTGTGTGTGTGTGAAGTATGCAGAAACAAACCTGAGTCATCCTTACATAATAGTCTAGAACAGACAAATCTATGCACTATGAGAAATAACAGTTATTGGTAATTTTTTCTTGTTGTTGTTGCTGTTATTTTTGGTGTTGTTGTTGTTGTCCTTCTTCTTCTTCTTCTTCTTCTTCTTCTTCTTCTTCTTCTTCTTCTTCTTCTTCTTCTTCTTCTTCTTCTTCTTCTTCTTCTTCTTCTTCTTCTCCTCCTCCTCCTCCTCCTCCTCCTCCTCCTCCTCCTCCTCCTCCTCCTCCTCCTCCTATGCAAGCGGCTAATATTCTTTGTGCCCATTTCTCTCTACCCCCAATGAAGCCGTACATCTTCAAGATACAATAATCTTCTTCTTCTTCTTTGCGTTCATCCGGAGTGTTTTTTCAGATGTGATTGCGGTGTGTCTGTTATGCGCCCTTGGGCCGAAACCCGTAGGCCGACACATCCGGCTATAGCGTGCCTTTTTGACCAGATAGCATTCCTGGGAGACTCACTTTTTGCGGTACCATCCGCAACCCAGCTGACCAAGTTGGAACTACCGAAGACAACGGTCAACCCTTAAAGGAAGGCAGGGACAGTCCATAGCATTTTCCGCCATTCAAGGTTGCTTCCATAATTGCAGGGCCGACACATAGCGCCCTGGTGCTGGGCTCACCGAGGGAATCGTCACGTCCTGCTCATAGCTGCTTTAATCCCTCACTTCAATATATTGGGATTTCGTTCGCCCCGGGCCATTCCCGCACAAACCAGACAGGTCTGTAGACAGTATCCACTCATCGAGTTTTCGACACGGACATGTGCTTGTCGTTGCGCCTGTCAGAGCTGTTCCAGGCACGACGGACATTCGGAAAACTATCTAGTCAGAGCTGTTCCGAACAAGAGCGGCATTCTGAAACTAGGTAGTCAGAGCCGTTCCTAGCACGAGAGACATTCGGACAAGACATTTCACTCGGACGTAAATGCGTAGTGCCAATTTTTATTTTGCCACCCGTAGGCCGGCACTTCCGGCTTCGGCGGGCATTTTTTAATGAGGTTAGCCTTCCTCGAGTTTCGAGGCACGTTAGACTTATTTTTGTGATATCGCCCACATCTTAGCTGGTCAAGATAGAACGATAAAAGACATCACGGTCGACCCTCAATGGAAGGCAGGGGCAGACCATGGGCATTCCCTCGCTATCCAAGGAGGCTTCCATAGTTGCAGTTGCGGTGTACTCAACTATCGTCGGGTCAGTCTCCATTTTTCTCACTGACAGACGCAATATAAACAGAAAATATGAAAATGTCTACCGAGCCGGAAGTGCTGCATATTTTCATCACACACACACACACACACACACACGCGCACGCACACACACACACACACACACGCACGCACGCGCGCACACACATGCACGCACACACACACACACACACCAACATCATGTGCCGTGCCGGGTGACTCAGGAGAGCCATGTCATTCTGTTTTTTTAATAGTTGCATATCCCTTACAGGACGTAGCAGTCAACACCAGAATGTTTCAGCTGCTGTTGGTGTTCTTGGCAAGATTACGCTCAGTAGTTTGCCATTGCTTTCTGAGCGACCGGTTCACATACCCCGTAAGTAACCAACGCGACGCGATCCGCTGCCGAATCTCGCGCAGCCGTGTTCCTCGCGTGGATATACGACTATGAGCCTTTGCCCTCAGTGGTCCACAAAGTCCCATAGGAGTTGTGAAGTGTGATGATCATCTGTTGTCCCTGGTCAGACCAAGTGCAGCACTGGGGGAGGGGGGAATACTACACTTTGATCTTAACCAAAAGGCCGATTTTGATTTTGTTTTTTGTCAAACGTTTATTTCATGCAAAGCAATGTATACTTACAAGGTATACAACGGCGACGAAGTGATGCGTTTATTCTTCAGGGAGACGCTGTTTGGTGTTTTCCTGTGGATTATGTGGTGTGTGTGTGTGTGTGTGTGTGTGTGTGTGTGTGTGTGTGTGTGTGTGTGTGTGTGTGTGTGTGTGTGTGTGTGTGTTTTTTTTTTCCGTTTATTGGAAGTGTTCAAAAGAAGCCACGGAAGACAGGTGGTGGATGAAATTTTGAGGTCAGCCGACAGATATTTGTTGGTTATGGTCTCAAGTTTCGCGACGGCAGTCAGAGGATCTCCTTCGTGAGACAATGACTGCGGTCACAGAACCAGTACGGTTACTGCCATAGAGGAAAGCACCGGCAAACTACCTCTTTAAAAGTGCCTAGTACATTATGATTCGCCTAAATGGCGAGTCATGACCACCCACACTTTCCGGCATGGCACATGACTTATTGATTGATTGATTGATATCACATAGCTACAAGCCCACATTGTTCTTCTTATTTTGCTATAACCATTATAATTGCTACCTCTGGCTGTTTTTTTCTCTCCACCAGAATTGAGTAAGCTATATTCCTCGGAAGTTATAATGCTCTCTGGTCTCAGATACATCTAACATGTAAATATTCAGGCTTCCCATTTCTTTATTAATGGTATCAAAGTTTGGGATGTGTGGTAAATTTTCTTTACATTTTTGTGTGGCCCTAGAAGGCCAGTAAAAAAACCACAGAACCAAAACGGTTACTGCCATAGAGGAAAGCACCGGCAAACTACCTCTTTAAAAGTGCCTAGTACATTATGATTCGCCTAAATGGCGAGTCATGACCACCCACACTTTCCGGCACATGACTGATTGATTGATTGATATCACATAGCTACAAGCCCACATTGTTCTTCTTATTTTGCTATAACCATTATAATTGCTACCTCTGGCTGTTTTTTTCTCTCCACCAGAATTGAGTAAGCTATATTCCTCGGAAGTTATACTGCTCTCTGGTCTCAGATACATCTAACATGTAAATATTCAGGCTTCCCATTTCTTTATTAATGGTATCAAAGTTTGGGATGTGTGGTAAATTTTCTTTAAATTTTTGTGTGGCCCTAGAAGGCCAGTAAAAAAATGTTTCCCCCCTCCAAACAGAGGGGGGATGAGTTTTGTGTAACCAAATATACATTGAAAGTACGAGACTAGAATTTAAGAAATAACTGTATAATTGTCAATTTGATTATAAAATGTAAGTACTAAAGATTATAACATACTTTATAAAGAATTTAAAAAACTTTCTTCACTTGTGTATCACAAAATATATATTTAAATATCAAGTACATTTTTTCCATTAAAAAGAATAGAATAGGTATTTCAGAGTTATTTATTAATACTATAGCTTAGTATATTATTTCTTTGTTTTTAAATACTAGTAATCTCCCTTATAACAATATTAGATAATTATGTCCCTTACTCAATGCTTATTGTTATCCTTTACTTTGCAAACAGTTGCATGACGCGATCGGGTGTCACCTGTAGTACATGCTGCTCTCTACCGGACGAAGAGACTCCAATGGAATCCCCATTAACGTCGTCATCTATTTCGATTTCATTTACAGCATGATCTTCTTGAGAAAATACATCGGTGGTTTCCCTTTACCTCCCGCCAGTTTGTGTATCAATCAATCAATTAGGTACTGTCTCCACAATGAAGGCTGGCTGCAATTTATCACCAACACTGTTTCTCGCCTTGATTGTACACTCTGTCGGTGTTCTTCCATCTCTTGATGTTATCTTCCCACTTGTATCTATGTCTAAATCTTGCTCGCTTGCCTTCAACCTTGCCCTCATTTGGATTTTATAAGAGTGTTATGTCTTTTAACGTGGCCGAAATATGTCACTTGCCTCTTGTTTATTTCTTTCATCAACTCTAGTTTCATTCCCAGTTTTTCTAGAGCCTCTGTGTTTGATTTTTTCCATGAAATACGACATATTCTTCGGTATATCCACATCTCCAGGGCATATATTCGACTTTCTAGTTGCTTATTTAACTGTCCAGGCTTCCGCATCATACAATAGTGTTCAGTATACCTAACATTTGAAAATTGTCATTGTTAATGCGTTGTTAATCTCTCTAGATTTTAGTACTGATTTCACTGCTGCTGAAAGTATATTTGGCCATTCCTGTTCTCTTTTTGATTTCTATTTCACTTCTGTCATCCCCATCATCATAAGTGCTTTGCCAACTGGTGTGGAAAATTGTGCTGTTCAACATCTCGCGATTTCAATCCGAATGTGTACATTCCTGTGCTTTTACTATACAGTGATACAAAGAGTCAATAATTATTTATTATAATCTTCTTTTGTTGTCAGCCTTTATGTTGGTGATAACTACTTCCTATTATTTCAATACTTCTCACATTTTCTCTTCTCATAAAGTGCCCAAAATGTCGAAGACAATAGACTAGACCACAGGAAATAGGACACACACACACACACACACACACACACACACACACACACACACACACACACACACACAGATACACACACACATTCACACACACAAACACACTCATAATAACTAACACACACACTCAGACATAACACACTCTCCCTCTCTCTCTCTCTCTTTCTCTCTCTCACACACACACACATACTCACACACACACACACACACACACACACTCATACAAACTATCACACACACTCACACATAACACTCTCCCCCCCACACACACACACACACACACACACACACACACACACACACGACAGATCCTTCAAGACAAGCATATTAAAACGGTGATTCTATTAAAATATATGAGGTCAAGAACCAGAAGGTGTTGTTATTTTGAAGTGCTTCTTCTTCTGCTGCTGCGTTAATCCGGAGTTTCTTTATTTTTCGGACGTGACTGCATTGTGCCTGTTTACAGCAGAGCTGCCTTCTTGCGCCGTTAGGCCGACACATCCGACTTCTGCGGGCATTTGTTGACCGGGTTAACCTTCCCGGTGATTTTTGGCTACAAGAGAAGACCAGAGGGCGGGTCAGCTGTTTAAGAACTGACCTCGTTAGACCTCGCGGCCTCATAGAGGAGCTCCCGCATAAGTTCCCGAGAGGAGAGCTGGGAATCATCCACAGGTACCCCATTTTGAAGTTCAAATCACAACAATCAATTCGAATCACAACAAACACGTTTTCTTAAATAAAAAAAATATGGATGCTAACGACCTGTTTCACACTGCTAAATCTTTCTGCATCAATTTTAAGTAACCGAAGTTAACTAAACATTGCAGAAACATAAGAACTGGAACAAATAAAGCACTGTTTATACTGGGACATCCTTCTGGCACATGGGTGCCAGAATCGTTCCACTGTGACAGTAGACTGACACACGGCAGAGAAAACAGAGGACCTGCAACATGTGTACTTTTCACCGACTTCATTATGACATTTTCTGCGTTCGAAACACAGCTGCGTTGGTTTTTTACGAAATGGAATGGGTGCCGGTCGTTCAGTAAGCAATGAACTGAACGTAAACTTGCCAAGAGATCACAACAGCACAAAATGCTGGTGTTGACTGCGACGTCCTGTAATGAATATGCAACTTTTTAAAGGACCCATATAAATACCATGAATTTATTTCATATATTATAGTTCGATGATGACGACAAGATCATTTCTCCACCGATTGCCCCCCCCCCCCCGCCCTGTTTATTCCCCTCCTCCAGCCACCACACACCCTAACATTGATTTTAAACAATAACTTTCAATAAGGAATAAAGCATGATATTTCACGGTTCAAATCTTCGTTATGAATAGTAATTTTAAGGCGATGACACTAGATGTTGTCATCTCCGCGATCAAGAATGAACATATCTATCTACTGATAAACAGATATCGGCATAGATTTCCCGTTACATGCCCTAACTGGCTTTGATGTAGTGTAGCAAGCGACTATGCCAGTGTATGAGTGTGTGTATGTGCGTGCTTGCGAGCGAGCGAGCGAGCGTGAGTGCGTGCGTGTGTGTGTGTGTGTGTGTGTGTGTGTGTGTGTGTGTGTGTGTGTGTGTGTGTGTGTGTGTGTGTGAAGTATGCAGAAACAAACCTGAGTCATCCTTACATAATAGTCTAGAACAGACAAATCTATGCACTATGAGAAATAACAGTTATTGGTAATTTTTTTCTTGTTGTTGTTGCTGTTATTTTTGGTGTTGTTGTTGTTGTCCTTCTTCTTCTTCTTCTTCTTCTTCTTCTTCTTCTTCTTCTTCTTCTTCTTCTTCTTCTTCTTCTTCTTCTTCTTCTTCTTCTTCTTCTTCTTCTTCTTCTTCTTCTTCTTCTTCTACTCCTCCTCCTCCTCCTCCTCCTCCTCCTCCTCCTCCTCCTCCTCCTATGCAAGCGGCTAATATTCTTTGTGCCCATTTCTCTCTACCCCCAATGAAGCCGTACATCTTCAAGATACAATAATCTTCTTCTTCTTCTTTGCGTTCATCCGGAGTGTTTTTTCAGATGTGATTGCGGTGTGTCTGTTATGCGCCCTTGGGCCGAAACCCGTAGGCCGACACATCCGGCTATAGCGTGCCTTTTGACCAGATAGCATTCCTGGGAGACTCACTTTTTGCGGTACCATCCGCAACCCAGCTGACCAAGTTGGAACTATCGAAGACAACGGTCAACCCTTAAAGGAAGGCAGGGACAGTCCATAGCATTTTCCGCCATTCAAGGTTGCTTCCATAATTGCAGGGCCGACACATAGCGCCCTGGTGCTGGGCTCACCGAGGGAATCGTCACGTCCTGCTCATAGCTGCTTTAATCCCTCACTTCAATATATTGGGATTTCGTTCGCCCCGGGCCATTCCCGCACAAACCAGACAGGTCTGTAGACAGTATCCACTCATCGAGTTTTCGACACGGACATGTGCTTGTTGTTGCGCCTGTCAGAGCTGTTCCAGGCACGACGGACATTCGGAAAACTATCTAGTCAGAGCTGTTCCGAACAAGAGCGGCATTCCGAAACTAGGTAGTCAGAGCCGTTCCTAGCACGAGAGACATTCGGACAAGACATTTCACTCGGACGTAAATGCGTAGTGCCAATTTTTATTTTGCCACCCGTAGGCCGGCACTTCCGGCTTCGGCGGGCATTTTTTAATGAGGTTAGCCTTCCTCGAGTTTCGAGGCACGTTAGACTTATTTTTGTGATATCGCCCACATCTTAGCTGGTCAAGATAGAACGATAAAAGACATCACGGTCGACCCTCAATGGAAGGCAGGGGCAGACCATGGGCATTCCCTCGCTATCCAAGGAGGCTTCCATAGTTGCAGTTGCGGTGTACTCAACTATCGTCGGGTCAGTCTCCATTTTTCTCACTGACAGACGCAATATAAACAGAAAATATGAAAATGTCTACCGAGCCGGAAGTGCTGCATATTTTCATCACACACACACACACACACACACACACACACACGCACGCACGCACGCACACACACACACGCACGCGCGCACACACATGCACGCACACACACACACACACACCAACATCATGTGCCGTGCCGGGCGACTCAGGAGAGCCATGTCATTCTGTTTTTTTAATAGTTGCATATCCCTTACAGGACGTAGCAGTCAACACCAGAATGTTTCAGCTGCTGTTGGTGTTCTTGGCAAGATTACGCTCAGTAGTTTGCCATTGCTTTCTGAGCGACCGGTTCACATACCCCGTAAGTAACCAACGCGACGCGATCCGCTGCCGAATCTCGCGCAGCACTGTTCCTCGCGTGGATATACGACTATGAGCCTTTGCCCTCAGTGGTCCACAAAGTCCCACAGGAGTTGTGAAGTGTGATGATCATCTGTTGTCCCTGGTCAGACCAAGTGCAGCACTGGGGGAGGGGGAGGGGGGAATACTACACTTTGATCTTAACCAAAAGGCCGATTTTGATTTTGTTTTTTGTCAAACGTTTATTTCATGCAAAGCAATGTATACTTACAAGGTATACAACGGCGACGAAGTGATGCGTTTATTCTTCAGGGAGACGCTGTTTGGTGTTTTCCTGTGGATTATGTGGTGTGTGTGTGTGTGTGTGTGTGTGTGTGTGTGTGTGTGTGTGTGTGTGTGTGTGTGTGTGTGTGTGTGTGTGTTGTTTTTTTTCCGTTTATTGGAAGTGTTCAAAAGAAGCCACGGAAGACAGGTGGTGGATGAAATTTTGAGGTCAGCCGACAGATATTTGTTGGTTATGGTCTGGAGTTTCGCGACGGCAGTCAGAGGATCTCCTTCGTGAGACAATGACTGCGGTCACAGAACCAGTACGGTTACTGCCATAGAGGAAAGCACCGGCAAACTACCTCTTTAAAAGTGCCTAGTACATTATGATTCGCCTAAATGGCGAGTCATGACCACCCACACTTTCCGGCATGGCACATGACTGATTGATTGATTGATTGATATTACATAGCTACAAGCCCACATTGTTCTTCTTATTTTGCTATAACCATTATAATTGCTACCTCTGGCTGTTTTTTTCTCTCCACCAGAATTGAGTAAGCTATATTCCTCGGAAGTTATAATGCTCTCTGGTCTCAGATACATCTAACATGTAAATATTCAGGCTTCCCATTTCTTTATTAATGGTATCAAAGTTTGGGATGTGTGGTAAATTTTCTTTAAATTTTTGTGTGGCCCTAGAAGGCCAGTAAAAAAACCACAGAACCAAAACGGTTACTGCCATAGAGGAAAGCACCGGCAAACTACCTCTTTAAAAGTGCCTAGTACATTATGATTCGCCTAAATGGCGAGTCATGACCACCCACACTTTCCGGCATGGCACATGACTGATTGATTGATTGATTGATATCACATAGCTACAAGCCCACATTGTTCTTCTTATTTTGCTATAACCATTATAATTGCTACCTCTGGCTGTTTTTTTCTCTCCACCAGAATTGAGTAAGCTATATTCCTCGGAAGTTATAATGCTCTCTGGTCTCAGATACATCTAACATGTAAATATTCAGGCTTCCCATTTCTTTATTAATGGTATCAAAGTTTGGGATGTGTGGTAAATTTTCTTTAAATTTTTGTGTGGCCCTAGAAGGCCAGTAAAAAAATGCTTCCCCCCTCCAATTTTTTTTTTTTTTTTTTTTAATTTTTTTTTTAATTTTAGGGTTTGGCGGTCATCCCAGACTAGCTGGTTCCCCGCCTCCCCTGTTTTTGGCGTGGACCCTTAGTCCCACTGTGAGCTATTGCCCACAGTGGTCCACCGGGCCCACATTTAAAGTGATGCTAATGTGAGGTTGTTTTTTTTTTGATCACCCGGCCCCCGACCAGACCAGGCGCACTACTGCGGGGGATGCAGCAAATGCGCCTGATCTTAGCCAAGGGACCGAGATTGATCATCCCGGCCTCCGACCAGACCAAGCGCACTACTGGAGGCCAGCAAATACACTTGATCTTAGCCAAAAGGCCGAGAAGCGACATGTAAATATTTAGGCTTCCCATTTCTTTATTAATGGTATCAAAGTTTGGGATGTGTGGTAAATTTTCTTTAAATTTTTGTGTGGCCCTAGAAGGCCAGTAAAAAATGTTTCCCCCCTCCACACAGAGGGGGATGAGTTTTGTGTAACTACATATACATTGAAAGTACGAGACTAGAATTTAAGAAATAACTGTATAATTGTCAATTTGATTATAAAATGTAAGTACTAAAGATTATAACATACTTTATAAAGAATTTAAAAAACTTTCTTCACTTTATTACAGATTTAAATATCAAGTACATTTTTTCCATTAAAAAGAATAGAATAGGTATTTCAGAGTTATTTATTAATACTATAGCTTAGTATATTATTTCTTTGTTTTTAAATACTAGTAATCTCCCTTATAACAATATTAGATAATTATGTCCCTTACTCAATGCTTATTGTTATCCTTTACTTTGCAAACAGTTGCATGACGCGATCGGGTGTCACCTGTAGTACATGCTGCTCTCTACCGGACGAAGAGACTCCAATGGAATCCCCATTAACGTCGTTATCTATTTCGATTTCATTTACAGCATGATTTTCTTGAGAAAATACATCGGTGGTTTCCCTTTACCTCCCGCCAGTTTGTGTATCAATCAATCAATTAGGTACTGTCTCCACAATGAAGGCTGGCTGCAATTTATCACCAACACTGTTTCTCGCCTTGATTGTACATTCTGTCAGTGTTCTTCCATCTCTTGATGTTATCTTCCCACTTGTATCTATGTCTAAATCTTGCTCGCTTGCCTTCAACCTTGCCCTCATTTGGATTTTCTAAGAGTGTTATGTCTTTTAACGTTGCCGAAATATGTCACTTGCCTCTTGTTTATTTCTTTCATCAACTCTAGTTTCATTCCCAGTTTTTCTAGAGCCTCTGTGTTTGATTTTTTCCATGAAATACGACATATTCTTCGGTATATCCACATCTCCAGGGCATATATTCGACTTTCTAGTTGCTTATTTAACGTCCAGGCTTCCGCATCATACAATAGTGTTCAGTATACCTAACATTTGAAAATTGTCATTGTTAATGCGTTGTTAATCTCTCTAGATTTTAGTACTGATTTCACGCTGCTGAAAGTATATTTGGCCATTCCTGTTCTCTTTTTGATTTCTATTTCACTTCTGTCATCCCCATCATCATTAAGTGCTTTGCCAACTGGTGTGGAAAATTGTGCTGTTCAACATCTCGCAATTTCAATCCGAATGTGTACATTCCTGTGCTTTTACTATACAGTGATACAAAGAGTCAATAATTATTTATTATAATCTTCTTTTGTTGTCAGCCTTTATGTTGGTGATAACTACTTCCTATTATTTCAATACTTCTCACATTTTCTCTTCTCATAAAGTGCCCAAAATGTAGAAGACAATAGACTAGACCACAGGAAATAGGACACACACACACACACACACACACACACACACACACACACACACACACACACACACACACACACACACACACACACACACACACATTCACACACACAAACACACTCATACAAACTAACACACACACTCAGACATAACACACTCTCCCTCTCTCTCTCTCTTTCTCTCTCTCACACACACACACATACTCACACACACACACACACTCATACAAACTATCACACACACTCACACATAACACTCTCCCCCCCCCCCCCACACACACACACACACACGACAGATCCTTCAAGACAAGCATATTAAAACAGTGATTCTATTAAAATATATGACGTCAAGAACCAGAAGGTGTTGTTATTTTGAAGTGCTTCTTCTTCTGCTGCTGCGTTAATCCGGAGTTTCTTTATTTTTCGGACGTGACTGCATTGTGCCTGTTTACAGTAGAGCTGCCTTCTTGCGCCGTTAGGCCGACACATCCGACTTCTGCGGGCATTTGTAGACCGGGTTAACCTTCCCGGTGATTTTTGGCTACAAGAGAAGACCAGAGGGCGGGTCAGCTGTTTAAGAACTGACCTCGTTAGACCTCGCGGCCTCATAGAGGAGCTCCCGCATAAGTTCCCGAGAGGAGAGCTGGGAATCATCCACAGGTACCCCATTTTGAAGTTCAAATCACAACAATCAATTCGAATCACAACAAACACGTTTTCTTAAATAAAAAAAATATGGATGCTAACGACCTGTTTCACACTGCTAAATCTTTCTGCATCAATTTTAAGTAACCGAAGTTAACTAAACATTGCAGAAACATAAGAACTGGAACAAATAAAGCACTGTTTATACTGGGACATCCTTCTGGCACATGGGTGCCAGAATCGTTCCACTGTGACAGTAGACTGACACACGGCAGAGAAAACAGAGGACCTGCAACATGTGTACTTTTCACCGACTTCATTATGACATTTTCTGCGTTCGAAACACAGCTGCGTTGGTTTTTTACGAAATGGAATGGGTGCCGGTCGTTCAGTAAGCAATGAACTGAACGTAAACTTGCCAAGAGATCACAACAGCACAAAATGCTGGTGTTGACTGCGACGTCCTGTAATGAATATGCAACTTTTTAAAGGACCCATATAAATACCATGAATTTATTTCATATATTATAGTTCGATGATGACGACAAGATCATTTCTCCACCGATTGCCCCCCCCCCCCGCCCTGTTTATTCCCCTCCTCCAGCCACCACACACCCTAACATTGATTTTAAACAATAACTTTCAATAAGGAATAAAGCATGATATTTCACGGTTCAAATCTTCGTTATGAATAGTAATTTTAAGGCGATGACACTAGATGTTGTCATCTCCGCGATAAAGAATGAACATATCTATCTACTGATAAACAGATATCGGCATAGATTTCCCGTTACATGCCCTAACTGGCTTTGATGTAGTGTAGCAAGCGACTATGCCAGTGTATGAGTGTGTGTATGTGCGTGCTTGCGAGCGAGCGAGCGAGCGTGAGTGGTGTGTGTGTGTGTGTGTGTGTGTGTGTGTGTGTGTGTGTGTGTGTGTGTGTGTGTGTGTGTGTGTGTGTGTGTGTGAAGTATGCAGAAAAAACCTGAGTCATCCTTACATAATAGTCAAGAATAGACAAATCTATGCACTATGAGAAATAACAGTTATTGGTAATTTTTTTCTTGTTGTTGTTGCTGTTATTTTTGGTGTTGTTGTTGTTGTCCTTCTTCTTCTTCTTCTTCTTCTTCTTCTTCTTCTTCTTCTTCTTCTTCTTCTTCTTCTTCTTCTTCTTCTTCTTCTTCTTCTTCTTCTTCTTCTTCTTCTTCTTCTTCTTCTTCTTCTTCTTCTTCTTCTTCTACTCCTCCTCCTCCTCCTCCTCCTCCTCCTCCTCCTCCTCCTCCTCCTCCTCCTCCTCCTCCTATGCAAGCGGCTAATATTCTTTGTGCCCATTTCTCTCTACCCCCAATGAAGCCGTACATCTTCAAGATACAATAATCTTCTTCTTCTTCTTTGCGTTCATCCGGAGTGTTTTTTCAGATGTGATTGCGGTGTGTCTGTTATGCGCCCTTGGGCCGAAACCCGTAGGCCGACACATCCGGCTATAGCGTGCCTTTTTGACCAGATAGCATTCCTGGGAGACTCACTTTTTGCGGTACCATCCGCAACCCAGCTGACCAAGTTGGAACTATCGAAGACAACGGTCAACCCTTAAAGGAAGGCAGGGACAGTCAATAGCATTTTCCGCCATTCAAGGTTGCTTCCATAATTGCAGGGCCGACACATAGCGCCCTGGTGCTGGGCTCACCGAGGGAATCGTCACGTCCTGCTCATAGCTGCTTTAATCCCCCACTTCAATATATTGGGATTTCGTTCGCCCCGGGCCATTCCCGCACAAACCAGACAGGTCTGTAGACAGTATCCACTCATCGAGTTTTCGACACGGACATGTGCTTGTTGTTGCGCCTGTCAGAGCTGTTCCAGGCACGACGGACATTCGGAAAACTATCTAGTCAGAGCTGTTCCGAACAAGAGCGGCATTCTGAAACTAGGTAGTCAGAGCCGTTCCTAGCACGAGAGACATTCGGACAAGACATTTCACTCGGACGTAAATGCATAGTGCCAATTTTTATTTTGCCACCCGTAGGCCGGCACTTCCGGCTTCGGCGGGCATTTTTTAATGAGGTTAGCCTTCCTCGAGTTTCGAGGCACGTTAGACTTATTTTGTGATATCGCCCACATCTTAGCTGGTCAAGATAGAACGATAAAAGACATCACGGTCGACCCTCAATGGAAGGCAGGGGCAGACCATGGGCATTCCCTCGCTATCCAAGGAGGCTTCCATAGTTGCAGTTGCGGTGTACTCAACTATCGACGGGTCAGTCTCCATTTTTCTCACTGACAGACGCAATATAAACAGAAAATATGAAAATGTCTACCGAGCCGGAAGTGCTGCATATTTTCATCACACACACACACACACACACACACACACACGCACGCACGCACGCACACACACACACACGCACGCACGCACACACACACACACACGCACGCACGCACACACACACGCACGCACGCACGCGCGCACACACATGCACGCACACACACACACACACACACACACACCAACATCATGTGCCGTGCCGGGCGACTCAGGAGAGCCATGTCATTCTGTTTTTTTAATAGTTGCATATCCCTTACAGGACGTAGCAGTCAACACCAGAATGTTTCAGCTGCTGTTGGTGTTCTTGGCAAGATTACGCTCAGTAGTTTGCCATTGCTTTCTGAGCGACCGGTTCACATACCCCGTAAGTAACCAACGCGACGCGATCCGCTGCCGAATCTCGCGCAGCAGTGTTCCTCGCGTGGATATACGACTATGAGCCTTTGCCCTCAGTGGTCCACAAAGTCCCACAGGAGTTGTGAAGTGTGATGATCATCTGTTGTCCCTGGTCAGACCAAGTGCAGCACTGGGGGAGGGGGAGGGGGGAATACTACACTTTGATCTTAACCAAAAGGCCGATTTTGATTTTGTTTTTTGTCAAACGTTTATTTCATGCAAAGCAATGTATACTTACAAGGTATACAACGGCGACGAAGTGATGCGTTTATTCTTCAGGGAGACGCTGTTTGGTGTTTTCCTGTGGATTATGTGGTGTGTGTGTGTGTGTGTGTGTGTGTGTGTGTGTGTGTGTGTGTGTGTGTGTGTGTGTGTGTTGTTTTTTTTTCCGTTTATTGGAAGTGTTCAAAAGAAGCCACGGAAGACAGGTGGTGGATGAAATTTTGAGGTCAGCCGACAGATATTTGTTGGTTATGGTCTCAAGTTTCGCGACGGCAGTCAGAGGATCTCCTTCGTGAGACAATGACTGCGGTCACAGAACCAGTACGGTTACTGCCATAGAGGAAAGCACCGGCAAACTACCTCTTTAAAAGTGCCTAGTACATTATGATTCGCCTAAATGGCGAGTCATGACCACCCACACTTTCCGGCACATGACTGATTGATTGATTGATATCACATAGCTACAAGCCCACATTGTTCTTCTTATTTTGCTATAACCATTATAATTGCTACCTCTGGCTGTTTTTTTCTCTCCACCAGAATTGAGTAAGCTATATTCCTCGGAAGTTATAATGCTCTCTGGTCTCAGATACATCTAACATGTAAATATTCAGGCTTCCCATTTCTTTATTAATGGTATCAAAGTTTGGGACGTGTGGTAAATTTTCTTTAAATTTTTGTGTGGCCCTAGATGGCCAGTAAAAAAATGTTTCCCCCCTCCAAACAGAGGGGGGATGAGTTTTGTGTAACCAAATATACATTGAAAGTACGAGACTAGAATTTAAGAAATAACTGTATAATTGTCAATTTGATTATAAAATGTAAGTACTAAAGATTATAACATACTTTATAAAGAATTTAAAAAACTTTCTTCACTTTATTACAGATTTAAATATCAAGTACATTTTTTGCATTAAAAAGAATAGAATAGGTATTTCAGAGTTATTTATTAATACTAAATCTTAGTATATTATTTCTTTGTTTTTAAATACTAGTAATCTCCCTTATAACAATATTAGATAATTATGTCCCTTACTCAATGCTTATTGTTATCCTTTACTTTGCAAACAGTTGCATGACGCGATCGGGTGTCACCTGTAGCACATGCTGCTCTCTACCGGACGAAGAGACTCCAATGGAATCCTCATTAATGTCGTTATCTATTTCGATTTCATTTACAGCATGATTTTCTTGAGAAAATACAGCGGTGGTTTCCCTTTACCTCCCGCCAGTTTGTGTATCAATCAATCAATTAGGTACTGTCTCCACAATGAAGGCTGGCTGCAATTTATCACCAACACTGTTTCTCGCCTTGATTGTACATTCTGTCAGTGTTCTTCCATCTCTTGATGTTATCTTCCCACTTGTATCTATGTCTAAATCTTGCTCGCTTGCCTTCAACCTTGCCCTCATTTGGATTTTCTAAGAGTGTTATGTCTTTAACGTTGCCGAAATATGTCACTTGCCTCTTGTTTATTTCTTTCATCAACTCTAGTTTCATTCCCAGTTTTTCTAGAGCCTCTGTGTTTGATTTTTTCCATGAAATACGACATATTCTTCGGTATATCCACATCTCCAGGGCATATATTCGACTTTCTAGTTGCTTATTTAACGTCCAGGCTTCCGCATCATACAATAGTGTTCAGTATACCTAACATTTGAAAATTTTCATTGTTAATGCGTTGTTAATCTCTCTAGATTTTAGTACTGATTTCACGCTGTTGAAAGTATATTTGGCCATTCCTGTTCTCTTTTTGATTTCTATTTCACTTCTGTCATCCCCATCATCATTAAGTGCTTTGCCAACTGGTGTGGAAAATTGTGCTGTTCAACATCTCGCGATTTCAATCCGAATGTGTACATTCCTGTGCTTTTACTATACAGTGATACAAAGAGTCAATAATTATTTATTATAATCTTCTTTTGTTGTCAGCCTTTATGTTGGTGATAACTACTTCCTATTATTTCAATACTTCTCACATTTTCTCTTCTCATAAAGTGCCCAAAATGTCGAAGACAATAGACTAGACCACAGGAAATAGGACACACACACACACACACACACACACACACACACACACACACACACACACACACACACACACAGATACACACACACACATTCACACACACAAACACACTCATACAAACTATCACACACACTCAGACATAACACACTCTCCCTCTCTCTCTCTTTTTCTCTCTCTCACACACACACACATACTCACACACACACACTCATACAAACTATCACACACACTCACACATAACACTCTCCCCCCCCCCCCCCCACACACACACACACGACAGATCCTTCAAGACAAGCATATTAAAACGGTGATTCTATTAAAATATATGAGGTCAAGAACCAGAAGGTGTTGTTATTTTGAAGTGCTTCTTCTTCTGCTGCTGCGTTAATCCGGAGTTTCTTTATTTTTTGGACGTGACTGCATTGTGCCTGTTTACAGCAGAGCTGCCTTCTTGCGCCGTTAGGCCGACACATCCGACTTCTGTGGGCATTTGTTGACCGGGTTAACCTTCCCGGTGATTTTTGGCTACAAGAGAAGACCAGAGGGCGGGTCAGCTGTTTAAGAACTGACCTCGTTAGACCTCGCGGCCTCATAGAGGAGCTCCCGCATAAGTTCCCGAGAGGAGAGCTGGGAAACATCCACAGGTACCCCATTTTGAAGTTCAAATCACAACAATCAATTCGAATCACAACAAACACGTTTTCTTAAATAAAAAAAATATGGATGCTAACGACCTGTTTCACACTGCTAAATCTTTCTGCATCAATTTTAAGTAACCGAAGTTAACTAAACATTGCAGAAACATAAGAACTGGAACAAATAAAGCACTGTTTATACTGGGACATCCTTCTGGCACATGGGTGCCAGAATCGTTCCACTGTGACAGTAGACTGACACAAGGCAGAGAAAACAGAGGACCTGCAACATGTGTACTTTTCACCGACTTCATTATGACATTTTCTGCGTTCGAAACACAGCTGCGTTGGTTTTTTACGAAATGGAATGGGTGCCGGTCGTTCAGTAAGCAATGAACTGAACGTAAACTTGCCAAGAGATCACAACAGCACAAAATGCTGGTGTTGACTGCGACGTCCTGTAATGAATATGCAACTTTTTAAAGGACCCATATAAATACCATGAATTTATTTCATATATTATAGTTCGATGATGACGACAAGATCATTTCTCCACCGATTGCCCCCCCCCCCCCCCGCCCTGTTTATTCCCCTCCTCCAGCCACCACACACCCTAACATTGATTTTAAACAATAACTTTCAATAAGGAATAAAGCATGATATTTCACGGTTCAAATCTTCGTTATGAATAGTAATTTTAAGGCGATGACACTAGATGTTGTCATCTCCGCGATAAAGAATGAACATATCTATCTACTGATAAACAGATATCGGCATAGATTTCCCGTTACATGCCCTAACTGGCTTTGATGTAGTGTAGTGTCACAGCGCCAAACCAAGGCACTTAGTTTGGTCTGTGAAAACCGTACGGTCCTGGCCACGCCGGAAACGCCACTTTATCACAAAGACCGGAGGCCATTTTTCCTTGTAGCAGCCAGATCGGTGTGAAGGCAGGCCTTGGGGCCCTGTGTAGTTTTGTGGCCAGCCCGCCTTGAGACGAGATATGTGGGGTTTCCCATCTGTTCATCATTGAACAACATATGTCAGAGGAAAAAGCTGTAAGTCTAAAATGTTTAATTTAATAAATATTTGTTAAATCGCAGCACACACCATGTTACAGGCTTGAAAAGCGTTTGCGTGGGAAAACCGATGTGTGTGAACAAAGCTGTTAGGCAGAGTGGTAGGAACAATGAAATATAAATAGATAATGTAGATGAGTATTACTAAAGTGAGCTGTTCTACAGATCAATGTAACGTCCCTGAGGTTTTAGGAATATAACATTTAATACATAAGAGATGTCAGCAATCAGACAATGGTGATGTGAAATATGTAGAATAGGTCATTGATGGTGGTGAAGTACCATAGAGACTGATGTCATGTCATGCCAGCCATGCTGGCACAAGATTATTTTGTTGGGAATTATTTTACATGGTTATCCTATGGCATTAATGTGTTACTGTCTAAATAGATATGTGGGAGATTCACCAAAATATACAATGTGTGGGGTCATAAATTAGTTTATGGTAAAGACTGAAATAATGCCACATGGTGCCATGCAGGCCATGTTGGCATGGAAGGGAGTAAGTGCTTGTGAGGTTGCTAGAAATGAAGGTTACTGAACAACAGAGTGGTGAGAATCATATGTGTATGTGTATACAGCAGCAATATATGTTTACAGGATTATTCTGTGACAATGGTGAGCATCACATTGGATGTTTGGTCAAGTGTTGGGTATGAACACTCCAAAGCAACATGAGTAGGGGAAAATAACCATAATATATGTGTAATATTTATTACATGTGTAAAGCAGGGAAAAGTACTTACATGTTATATGTGGCAATGATGGGTTAATGGTTAAGCTAAGCAGTTAGAACATGTAGGTAATAAATAGAAGTGTAGGAAATAGTGTGTTGAATTGTAGGGACGCCATGCAGATTGATAGCCACTAGGCGTAGGAAATAATGCATCTTAATACGCGGGGTGCGTATCAGCAATCATAGTGTAATCGTAACTGCGAATGAAGTGTGGCTTTACTGAGGGAGAACAGGCAGGTGCATCTGGAACTGATATTGGTAAATGGGTTTCTCATTTAGCATTGAAGTCTGGTGTCACATCTGTTACCAGAATGCAGTAGTGTTTGTGCTAGTGTATCAAACTGGGAGTTTTATGTGTATTAAAACTGGGTGTTTGTTGTACCAGGGGAAGGGTGTGATTTATTGCTACGTACCACCTTCGCAAAGATATATGCACTTGCTATGCGACACGAAGCGTAAGAGAAGAAAATTTATAACCAGTGTATCGTAGGAAGAATGATGGGAAATAGAGGGCATAACTGCACATTTGCTGTCCACTCACAGATAAAAGTACACTGGTGTAGTTGGCATTAGTGTGTAATAATGACATAATATATATAGTACACTGTTTATTATATTAGTACTAATGTCCTGTATCCTGTCATGGGCATTGTTGTGCTTGGATCCTGTCTCATATGAATGAGGCACTGTGGCCACTATTTGGTGTACTTTCACTTAGTAATATTGTGTGTTTATTTTATGAGCTATCTTAGGGGCATCAGAGAGTCCCTAAATGAGTTCCTGTGTAATAAATGTTTATCTTTATCTTTAACTTTCTGTGAATGTTGTGATTCTTCTATGTGTAAGGTTACATTGTCACATTCTACAAATATGGTAATTCCACTGGGTATATGGGTCTGTTGCTTTTCATAGTTAGACATGTTTTGCTTGTTGGTTGTTAGTTGGTGATGCTAATCAAATGCTGTAACTTGCATGATATCATATGAGTGCTGGTATTCTTCATGCAAACTTGGGAATTGTTGGGGTAGTTGTCCAGTGAAGCCTCCGTGTTGAGGCAACTCTATGTCTGATGGTGGTGGAGTCCATAATGTTGTGTATTGTTGTATCGGTGTAGAGCGTACTGTCAGATGTGGAGCACAGGAGTACAACCTGTCAATATATGTTTTATATTAGGAAAAAGAGTACAGTGTGTTAGAAAAACAGTTGCCGGTGTGCATAACAGTACGTAGAGCATTAGACTGAGGATATAATAGGTGGTGTTTGATTGTGGCTCTATCATGGACTGAACATTGATAGTGTTCTATGAACATGTGGTTTATAGGGAATATTGTGTTGTCCTGTGTTACCGGTGACTTGGTACAAATTAATGTGTAGAATACTCTGTAAGGTGTGAACAGGGAACTGATTATGGGTTCCTTGGTAAAGGTAGCTATTTTGGTAGGCAGGGAAGGTAACCCAATTTGTCAGCACACAGATGTCATTCTGGTGTGTGTCAACTGAATCAGTGTTGAGATGTTGTGTTTGTTTGCAGTGTCTGATGTGTGTTAACCAAATGTGTTGTGATGTTGTGGCAGTTTGCAGTGGCTGATGTATGTACTCTGTTATTTGTAGCTATGTGTTTACAGCTGGACAAATGAGATCAATCTTCCACTGCTTGTGTGTGTAGGAGCTGTGTGGTGTAGTTACATTGAACTGAGAAGGTGGAGCAGATTGACATTGTTGCATTAGGTGTTCTGTCCTAGCAATATCAAGTGTAATCTCAGGACAGCAGTGGCACAACTGGAGAAAATAAAGTGGGTGATCTGATGTTGCAACATTGACTGTTGTATTTAACAATTAGAGATGTAGTCAACTTGAAGAAGGAGGCAGCAAAGAATGGTCATGACAAACATCAGGGGTTACCTCAGAATAACAAAATAGATAATTAGATGAAGGGACATTTATGACCTATGGGTTAATTCAAAGGTTATATTGCATGTGCTCATTGCTTCATGTGTTTAATATGTTGTCTTTACCATGATAATCATAGATTGTGTTTTCCATTGTTACAGGAGCGGCTGACTAGTTAGTGTCAGCAGGCCTGGGTTCTTGGTGGGATAGTAAATTGTGTCACAACTCTTGTTTATGTCGCGTCTTGGGGTTTATGTTGTGTAACCTATGTTTTTGTAGTGCCTTATTGTATGTGCAGTGTTGCTTGTGTCAAAGTTCTTTATAGTGTCAGTCTAACCAGCCATTGTTTTGCGTTCATCCGGAGTGTTTTTTCAGATGTGATTGCGGTGTGTCTGTTATGCGCCCTTGGGCCGAAACCCGTAGGCCGACACATCCGGCTATAGCGTGCCTTTTTGACCAGATAGCATTCCTGGGAGACTCACTTTTTGCGGTACCATCCGCAACCCAGCTGACCAAGTTGGAACTATCGAAGACAACGGTCAACCCTTAAAGGAAGGCAGGGACAGTCAATAGCATTTTCCGCCATTCAAGGTTGCTTCCATAATTGCAGGGCCGACACATAGCGCCCTGGTGCTGGGCTCACCGAGGGAATCGTCACGTCCTGCTCATAGCTGCTTTAATCCCTCACTTCAATATATTGGGATTTCGTTCGCCCCGGGCCATTCCCGCACAAACCAGACAGGTCTGTAGACAGTATCCACTCATCGAGTTTTCGACACGGACATGTGCTTGTCGTTGCGCCTGTCAGAGCTGTTCCAGGCACGACGGACATTCGGAAAACTATCTAGTCAGAGCTGTTCCGAACAAGAGCGGCATTCTGAAACTAGGTAGTCAGAGCCGTTCCTAGCACGAGAGACATTCGGACAAGACATTTCACTCGGACGTAAATGCGTAGTGCCAATTTTTATTTTGCCACCCGTAGGCCGGCACTTCCGGCTTCGGAGGGCATTTTTTAATGAGGTTAGCCTTCCTCGAGTTTCGAGGCACGTTAGACTTATTTTTGTGATATCGCCCACATCTTAGCTGGTCAAGATAGAACGATAAAAGACATCACGGTCGACCCTCAATGGAAGGCAGGGACAGACCATGGGCATTCCCTCGCTATCCAAGGAGGCTTCCATAGTTGCAGTTGCGGTGTACTCAACTATCGTCGGGTCAGTCTCCATTTTTGTCACTGACAGACGCAATATAAACAGAAAATATGAAAATGTCTACCGAGCCGGAAGTGCTGCATATTTTCATCACACACACACACACACACACACACGCACGCACACACACACACACGCACACACACACACACACACGCACGCACACACACGCACGCACGCACGCGCGCACACACATGCACGCACACACACACACACCAACATCATGTGCCGTGCCGGGTGACTCAGGAGAGCCATGTCATTCTGTTTTTTTAATAGTTGCATATCCCTTACAGGACGTAGCAGTCAACACCAGAATGTTTCAGCTGCTGTTGGTGTTCTTGGCAAGATTACGCTCAGTAGTTTGCCATTGCTTTCTGAGCGACCGGTTCACATACCCCGTAAGTAACCAACGCGACGCGATCCGCTGCCGAATCTCGCGCAGCCGTGTTCCTCGCGTGGATATACGACTATGAGCCTTTGCCCTCAGTGGTCCACAAAGTCCCATAGGAGTTGTGAAGTGTGATGATCATCTGTTGTCCCTGGTCAGACCAAGTGCAGCACTGGGGGAGGGGGAGGGGGAATACTACACTTTGATCTTAACCAAAAGGCCGATTTTGTTTTTGTTTTTTGTCAAACGTTTATTTCATGCAAAGCAATGTATACTTACAAGATGTACAATGGCGACGAAGTGATGCGTTTATTCTTCAGGGAGACACTGTTTGGAGTTTTCCTGTGGATTATGTGGCGTGTGTGTTTTTTGTTTTTTATTTTCGTTTATTGGAAGTGTTCAAAAGAGGCCTCGGAAGACAGGTGGTGGATGAAATTTTGAGGGCAGCCGACAGATATTTGTTGGTTATGGTCTCAAGTTTCGCGACGGCAGGCAGAAGATCGCCTTCGTGAGACAATGACTGCGGTCACAGAACCAGTACGGTTACTGCCATAGAGGAAAGCACCGGAAAACTACCTCTTTAAAAGTACCTAGTACATTATGATTCGCCTAAATGGCGAGTCATGACCACCCACACTTTCCGGCACATGATTACTGATTGATTGATTGATATCACATAGCTACAAGCCCACATTGTTCTTCTTATTTTGCTATAACCATTATAATTGTTACCTCGGGCTGTTTTTTTTTCTCTCCACCAGAATTGAGTAAGCTATATTCCTCGGAAGTTATAATGCTCTCTGGTCTCAGATACACCTAACATGTAAATATTCAGGCTTCTCAATTTCTTTATTAATGGATATCAAAGTTTGTGGGATGTGTATGGTAATTTTCTTTAAATATTTGTGTGGCTCTAGAAGGCCAGTAAAAAAATGTTTTCCCCCCTCCCAAACAGAGGGGGATGAGTTTAGAGATGTAACCAATAGTGTACATTGAAAGTACGAGACTAGAATTTAAGAAATAACTGTATAATTGTCAATTTGATTATACAATGTAAGTACTAAAGATTATAACATACTTTATAAAGAATTTAAAAAACTTTCTTCACTTTATTACAGATTTAAATATCAAGTACATTTTTTCCATTAAAAAGAATAGAATAGGTATTTCAGAGTTATTTATTAATACTATAGCTTAGTATATTATTTCTTTGTTTTTAAATACTAGTAATCTCCCTTATAACAATATTAGATAATTATGTCCCTTACTCAATGCTTATTGTTATCCTTTACTTTGCAAACAGTTGCATGACGCGATCGGGTGTCACCTGTAGCACATGCTGCTCTCTACCGGACGAAGAGACTCCAATGGAATCCTCATTAATGTCGTTATCTATTTCGATTTCATTTACAGCATGATTTTCTTGAGAAAATACAGCGGTGGTTTCCCTTTACCTCCCGCCAGTTTGTGTATCAATCAATCAATTAGGTACTGTCTCTACAATGAAGGCTGGCTGCAATTTATCACTAACACTGTTCTCTCGCCTTGATTGTACATTCTGTCAGTGTTCTTCCATCTCTTGATGTTATCTTCCCACTTGTATCTATGTCTAAATCTTGCTCGCTTGCCTTCAACCTTGCCCTCATTTGGATTTTCTAAGAGTGTTATGTCTTTTAAACGTGGCCGAAATATGTCACTTGCCTCTTGTTTATTTCTTTCATCAACTCTAGTTTCATTCCCAGTTTTTCTAGAGCCTCTGTGTTTGATTTTTTTCCATGAAATACGACATATTCTTCGGTATATCCACATCTCCAGGGCATATATTCGACTTTCTAGTTGCTTATTTAACTGTCCAGGCTTCCGCATTATACAATAGTGTTCAGTATACCTAACATTTGAAAATTGTCATTTTTAATGCGTTGTTAATCTCTCTAGATTTTAGTACTGATTTCACGCTGCTGAAAGTATATTTGGCCATTCCTGTTCTCTTTTTGATTTCTATTTCACTTCTGTCATCCCCATCATCATTAAGTGCTTTGCCAACTGGTGTGGAAAATTGTGCTGTTCAACATCTCGCGATTTCAATCCGAATGTGTACATTCCTGTGCTTTTACTATACAGTGATACAAAGAGTCAATAATTATTTATTATAATCTTCTTTTGTTGTCAGCCTTTATGTTGGTGATAACTACTTCCTATTATTTCAATACTTCTCACATTTTCTCTTCTCATAAAGTGCCCAAAATGTCGAAGACAATAGACTAGACCACAGGAAATAGGACACACACACACACACACACACACACACACACACACACACACACACACACACACACACACACACACACAGAGAGAGAGATACACACACATTCACACACACAAACACACTCATACAAACTAACACACACACTCAGACATAACACACTCTCTCTCTCTCTCTTTCTCTCTCTCACACACACACACACAAAATCACACACACACACACACACTCATACAAACTATCACACACACTCACACATAACACTCTTCCCCCCCCCCCCCCACACACACACACACACACGACAGATCCTTCAAGACAAGCATATTAAAACGGTGATTCTATTAAAATATATGAGGTCAAGAACCAGAAGGTGTTGTTATTTTGAAGTGCTTCTTCTTCTGCTGCTGCGTTAATCCGGAGTTTCTTTATTTTTCGGACGTGACTGCATTGTGCCTGTTTACAGCAGAGCTGCCTTCTTGCGCCGTTAGGCCGACACATCCGACTTCTGCGGGCATTTGTTGACCGGGTTAACCTTCCCGGTGATTTTTGGCTACAAGAGAAGACCAGAGGGCGGGTCAGCTGTTTAAGAACTGACCTCGTTAGACCTTGCGGCCTCATAGAGGAGCTCCCGCATAAGTTCCCGAGAGGAGAGCTGGGAATCATCCACAGGTACCCCATTTTGAAGTTCAAATCACAACAATCAATTCGAATCACAACAAACACGTTTTCTTAAATAAAAAAAATATGGATGCTAACGACCTGTTTCACACTGCTAAATCTTTCTGCATCAATTTTAAGTAACCGAAGTTAACTAAACATTGCAGAAACATAAGAACTGGAACAAATAAAGCACTGTTTATACTGGGACATCCTTCTGGCACATGGGTGCCAGAATCGTTCCACTGTGACAGTAGACTGACACACGGCAGAGAAAACAGAGGACCTGCAACATGTGTACTTTTCACCGACTTCATTATGACATTTTCTGCGTTCGAAACACAGCTGCGTTGGTTTTTACGAAATGGAATGGGTGCCGGTCGTTCAGTAAGCAATGAACTGAACGTAAACTTGCCAAGAGATCACAACAGCACAAAATGCTGGTGTTGACTGCGACGTCCTGTAATGAATATGCAACTTTTTAAAGGACCCATATAAATACCATGAATTTATTTCATATATTATAGTTCGATGATGACGACAAGATCATTTCTCCACCGATTGCCCCCCCCCCGCCCTGTTTATTCCCTCCTCCAGCCACCACACACCCTAACATTGATTTTAAACAATAACTTTCAATAAGGAATAAAGCATGATATTTCACGGTTCAAATCTTCGTTATGAATAGTAATTTTAAGGCGATGACACTAGATGTTGTCATCTCCGCGATAAAGAATGAACATATCTATCTACTGATAAACAGATATCGGCATAGATTTCCCGTTACATGCCCTAACTGGCTTTGATGTAGTGTAGCAAGCGACTATGCCAGTGTATGAGTGTGTGTATGTGCGTGCTTGCGAGCGAGCGAGCGTGAGTGCGTGCGTGTGTGTGTGTGTGTGTGTGTGTGTGTGTGTGTGTGTGTGTGTGTGAAGTATGCAGAAACAAACCTGAGTCATCCTTACATAATAGTCTAGAATAGACAAATCTATGCACTATGAGAAATAACAGTTATTGGTAATTTTTTTCTTGTTGTTGTTGCTGTTATTTTTGGTGTTGTTGTTGTTGTCCTTCTTCTTCTTCTTCTTCTTCTTCTTCTTCTTCTTCTTCTTCTTCTTCTTCTTCTTCTTCTTCTTCTTCTTCTTCTTCTTCTTCTTCTTCTTCTTCTTCTTCTTCTTCTTCTTCTTCTACTCCTCCTCCTCCTCCTCCTCCTCCTCCTCCTCCTCCTCCTCCTCCTCCTCCTCCTCCTCCTCCTCCTATGCAAGCGGCTAATATTCTTTGTGCCCATTTCTCTCTACCCCCAATGAAGCCGTACATCTTCAAGATACAATAATCTTCTTCTTCTTCTTTGCGTTCATCCGGAGTGTTTTTTCAGATGTGATTGCGGTGTGTCTGTTATGCGCCCTTGGGCCGAAACCCGTAGGCCGACACATCCGGCTATAGCGTGCCTTTTGACCAGATAGCATTCCTGGGAGACTCACTTTTTGCCGTACCATCGTCAACCCAGCTGACCAAGTTGGAACTATCGAAGACAGCGGTCAACCCTTAAAGGAAGGCAGGGACAGTCCATAGCATTTTCCGCCATTCAAGGTTGCTTCCATAATTGCAGGGCCGACACATAGCGCCCTGGTGCTGGGCTCACCGAGGGAATCGTCACGTCCTGCTCATAGCTGCTTTAATCCCTCACTTCAATATATTGGGATTTCGTTCGCCCCGGGCCATTCCGCACAAACCAGACAGGTCTGTAGACAGTATCCACTCATCGAGTTTTCGACACGGACATGTGCTTGTTGTTTCGCCTGTCAGAGCTGTTCCAGGCACGACGGACATTCGGAAAACTATCTAGTCAGAGCTGTTCCGAACAAGAGCGGCATTCTGAAACTAGGTAGTCAGAGCCGTTCCTAGCACGAGAGACATTCGGACAAGACATTTCACTCGGACGTAAATGCGTAGTGCCAATTTTTATTTTGCCACCCGTAGGCCGGCACTTCCGGCTTCGGCGGGCATTTTTTAATGAGGTTAGCCTTCCTCGAGTTTCGAGGCACGTTAGACTTATTTTTGTGATATCGCCCACATCTTAGCTGGTCAAGATAGAACGATAAAAGACATCACGGTCGACCCTCAATGGAAGGCAGGGGCAGACCATGGGCATTCCCTCGCTATCCAAGGAGGCTTCCATAGTTGCAGTTGCGGTGTACTCAACTATCGTCGGGTCAGTCTCCATTTTTCTCACTGACAGACGCAATATAAACAGAAAATATGAAAATGTCTACCGAGCCGGAAGTGCTGCATATTTTCATCACACACACACACACACACACACACACACACACACACACACACACACACACACACACACACACACACACGCACGCACGCACGCACGCACACACACACACGCACGCACACACACACACACGCACGCACGCACACACACACGCACGCACGCACGCGCGCACACACATGCACGCACACACACACACACACACCAACATCATGTGCCGTGCCGGGCGACTCAGGAGAGCCATGTCATTCTGTTTTTTTAATAGTTGCATATCCCTTACAGGACGTAGCAGTCAACACCAGAATGTTTCAGCTGCTGTTGGTGTTCTTGGCAAGATTACGCTCAGTAGTTTGCCATTGCTTTCTGAGCGACCGGTTCACATACCCCGTAAGTAACCAACGCGACGCGATCCGCTGCCGAATCTCGCGCAGCAGTGTTCCTCGCGTGGATTATTCGACTATGAGCCTTTGCCCTCAGTGGTCCACAAAGTCCCACAGGAGTTGTGAAGTGTGATGATCATCTGTTGTCCCTGGTCAGACCAAGTGCAGCACTGGGGGAGGGGGAGGGGGGAATACTACACTTTGATCTTAACCAAAAGGCCGATTTTGATTTTGTTTTTTGTCAAACGTTTATTTCATGCAAAGCAATGTATACTTACAAGGTATACAACGGCGACGAAGTGATGCGTTTATTCTTCAGGGAGACGCTGTTTGGTGTTTTCCTGTGGATTATGTGGTGTGTGTGTGTGTGTGTGTGTGTGTGTGTGTGTGTGTGTGTGTGTGTGTGTGTGTGTGTGTGTGTGTGTGTGTGTGTGTGTGTTGTTTTTTTTTCCGTTTATTGGAAGTGTTCAAAAGAAGCCACGGAAGACAGGTGGTGGATGAAATTTTGAGGTCAGCCGACAGATATTTGTTGGTTATGGTCTCAAGTTTCGCGACGGCAGTCAGAGGATCTCCTTCGTGAGACAATGACTGCGGTCACAGAACCAGTACGGTTACTGCCATAGAGGAAAGCACCGGCAAACTACCTCTTTAAAAGTGCCTAGTACATTATGATTCGCCTAAATGGCGAGTCATGACCACCCACACTTTCCGGCATGGCACATGACTGATTGATTGATTGATTGATATCACATAGCTACAAGCCCACATTGTTCTTCTTATTTTGCTATAACCATTATAATTGCTACCTCTGGCTGTTTTTTTCTCTCCACCAGAATTGAGTAAGCTATATTCCTCGGAAGTTATAATGCTCTCTGGTCTCAGATACATCTAACATGTAAATATTCAGGCTTCCCATTTCTTTATTAATGGTATCAAAGTTTGTGATGTGTGGTAAATTTTCTTTAAATTTTTGTGTGGCCCTAGAAGGCCAGTAAAAAAACCACAGAACCAAAACGGTTACTGCCATAGAGGAAAGCACCGGCAAACTACCTCTTTAAAAGTGCCTAGTACATTATGATTCGCCTAAATGGCGAGTCATGACCACCCACACTTTCCGGCACATGACTGATTGATTGATTGATATCACATAGCTACAAGCCCACATTGTTCTTCTTATTTTGCTATAACCATTATAATTGCTACCTCTGGCTGTTTTTTTCTCTCCACCAGAATTGAGTAAGCTATATTCCTCGGAAGTTATAATGCTCTCTGGTCTCAGATACATCTAACATGTAAATATTCAGGCTTCCCATTTCTTTATTAATGGTATCAAAGTTTGGGATGTGTGGTAAATTTTCTTTAAATTTTTGTGTGGCCCTAGAAGGCCAGTAAAAAAATGTTTCCCCCCTCCAAACAGAGGGGGGATGAGTTTTGTGTAACTAAATATACATTGAAAGTACGAGACTAGAATTTAAGAAATAACTTTATAATTGTCAATTTGATTATAAAATGTAAGTACTAAAGATTATAACATACTTTATAAAGAATTTAAAAAACTTTCTTCACTTTATTACAGATTTAAATATCAAGTACATTTTTTCCATTAAAAAGAATAGAATAGGTATTTCAGAGTTATTTATTAATACTAAATCTTAGTATATTATTTCTTTGTTTTTAAATACTAGTAATCTCCCTTATAACAATATTAGATAATTATGTCCCTTACTCAATGCTTATTGTTATCCTTTACTTTGCAAATAGTTGCATGACGCGATCGGGTGTCACCTGTAGCACATGCTGCTCTCTACCGGACGAAGAGACTCCAATGGAATCCTCATTAATGTCGTTATCTATTTCGATTTCATTTACAGCATGATTTTCTTGAGAAAATACAGCGGTGGTTTCCCTTTACCTCCCGCCAGTTTGTGTATCAATCAATCAATTAGGTACTGTCTCCACAATGAAGGCTGGCTGCAATTTATCACCAACACTGTTTCTCGCCTTGATTGTACATTCTGTCAGTGTTCTTCCATCTCTTGATGTTATCTTCCCACTTGTATCTATGTCTAAATCTTGCTCGCTTGCCTTCAACCTTGCCCTCATTTGGATTTTCTAAGAGTGTTATGTCTTTTAACGTTGCCGAAATATGCCTCTTGCCTCTTTTTTATTTCTTTCATCAACTCTAGTTTCATTCCCAGTTTTTCTAGAGCCTCTGTGTTTGATTTTTTCCATGAAATACGACATATTCTTCGGTATATCCACATCTCCAGGGCATATATTCGACTTTCTAGTTGCTTATTTAACGTCCAGGCTTCCGCATCATACAATAGTGTTCAGTATACCTAACATTTGAAAATTTTCATTGTTAATGCGTTGTTAATCTCTCTAGATTTTAGTACTGATTTCACGCTGTTGAAAGTATATTTGGCCATTCCTGTTCTCTTTTTGATTTCTATTTCACTTCTGTCATCCCCATCATCATTAAGTGCTTTGCCAACTGGTGTGGAAAATTGTGCTGTTCAACATCTCGCGATTTCAATCCGAATGTGTACATTCCTGTGCTTTTACTATACAGTGATACAAAGAGTCAATAATTATTTATTATAATCTTCTTTTGTTGTCAGCCTTTATGTTGGTGATAACTACTTCCTATTATTTCAATACTTCTCACATTTTCTCTTCTCATAAAGTGCCCAAAATGTCGAAGACAATAGACTAGACCACAGGAAATAGGACACACACACACACACACACACACACACACACACACACACACACACACACACACACACACACACACACACACACAGATACACACACACACATTCACACACACAAACACACTCATACAAACTATCACACACACTCAGACATAACACACTCTCCCTCTCTCTCTCTTTTTCTCTCTCTCACACACACACACACATACTCACACACACACACTCATACAAACTATCACACACACTCACACATAACACTCTCTCCCCCCCCCCCCACACACACACACACGACAGATCCTTCAAGACAAGCATATTAAAACGGTGATTCTATTAAAATATATGAGGTCAAGAACCAGAAGGTGTTGTTATTTTGAAGTGCTTCTTCTTCTGCTGCTGCGTTAATCCGGAGTTTCTTTATTTTTCGGACGTGACTGCATTGTGCCTGTTTACAGCAGAGCTGCCTTCTTGCGCCGTTAGGCCGACACATCCGACTTCTGCGGGCATTTGTTGACCGGGTTAACCTTCCCGGTGATTTTTGGCTACAAGAGAAGACCAGAGGGCGGGTCAGCTGTTTAAGAACTGACCTCGTTAGACCTCGCGGCCTCATAGAGGAGCTCCCGCATAAGTTCCCGAGAGGAGAGCTGGGAATCATCCACAGGTACCCCATTTTGAAGTTCAAATCACAACAATCAATTCGAATCACAACAAACACGTTTTCTTAAATAAAAAAAATATGGATGCTAACGACCTGTTTCACACTGCTAAATCTTTCTGCATCAATTTTAAGTAACCGAAGTTAACTAAACATTGCAGAAACATAAGAACTGGAACAAATAAAGCACTGTTTATACTGGGACATCCTTCTGGCACATGGGTGCCAGAATCGTTCCACTGTGACAGTAGACTGACACACGGCAGAGAAAACAGAGGACCTGCAACATGTGTACTTTTCACCGACTTCATTATGACATTTTCTGCGTTCGAAACACAGCTGCGTTGGTTTTTTACGAAATGGAATGGGTGCCGGTCGTTCAGTAAGCAATGAACTGAACGTAAACTTGCCAAGAGATCACAACAGCACAAAATGCTGGTGTTGACTGCGACGTCCTGTAATGAATATGCAACTTTTTAAAGGACCCATATAAATACCATGAATTTATTTCATATATTATAGTTCGATGATGACGACAAGATCATTTCTCCACCGATTGCCCCCCCCCCTGTTTATTCCCCTCCTCCAGCCACCACACACCCTAACATTGATTTTAAACAATAACTTTCAATAAGGAATAAAGCATGATATTTCACGGTTCAAATCTTCGTTATGAATAGTAATTTTAAGGCGATGACACTAGATGTTGTCATCTCCGCGATAAAGAATGAACATATCTATCTACTGATAAACAGATATCGGCATAGATTTCCCGTTACATGCCCTAACTGGCTTTGATGTAGTGTAGCAAGCGACTATGCCAGTGTATGAGTGTGTGTATGTGCGTGCTTGCGAGCGAGCGAGCGTGAGTGCGTGCGTGTGTGTGTGTGTGTGTGTGTGTGTGTGTGTGTGTGTGTGTGTGTGTGTGTGAAGTATGCAGAAACAAACCTGAGTCATCCTTACATAATAGTCTAGAATAGACAAATCTATGCACTATGAGAAATAACAGTTATTGGTAATTTTTTCTTGTTGTTGTTGCTGTTATTTTTGGTGTTGTTGTTGTTGTCCTTCTTCTTCTTCTTCTTCTTCTTCTTCTTCTTCTTCTTCTTCTTCTTCTTCTTCTTCTTCTTCTTCTTCTTCTTCTTCTTCTTCTTCTTCTTCTTCTTCTTCTTCTTCTTCTACTCCTCCTCCTCCTCCTCCTCCTCCTCCTCCTCCTCCTCCTCCTCCTCCTCCTCCTATGCAAGCGGCTAATATTCTTTGTGCCCATTTCTCTCTACCCCCAATGAAGCCGTACATCTTCAAGATACAATAATCTTCTTCTTCTTCTTTGCGTTCATCCGGAGTGTTTTTTCAGATGTGATTGCGGTGTGTCTGTTATGCGCCCTTGGGCCGAAACCCGTAGGCCGACACATCCGGCTATAGCGTGCCTTTTTGACCAGATAGCATTCCTGGGAGACTCACTTTTTGCCGTACCATCGTCAACCCAGCTGACCAAGTTGGAACTATCGAAGACAACGGTCAACCCTTAAAGGAAGGCAGGGACAGTCCATAGCATTTTCCGCCATTCAAGGTTGCTTCCATAATTGCAGGGCCGACACATAGCGCCCTGGTGCTGGGCTCACCGAGGGAATCGTCACGTCCTGCTCATAGCTGCTTTAATCCCTCACTTCAATATATTGGGATTTCGTTCGCCCCGGGCCATTCCCGCACAAACCAGACAGGTCTGTAGACAGTATCCACTCATCGAGTTTTCGACACGGACATGTGCTTGTTGTTTCGCCTGTCAGAGCTGTTCCAGGCACGACGGACATTCGGAAAACTATCTAGTCAGAGCTGTTCCGAACAAGAGCGGCATTCTGAAACTAGGTAGTCAGAGCCGTTCCTAGCACGAGAGACATTCGGACAAGACATTTCACTCGGACGTAAATGCGTAGTGCCAATTTTTATTTTGCCACCCGTAGGCCGGCACTTCCGGCTTCGGCGGGCATTTTTTAATGAGGTTAGCCTTCCTCGAGTTTCGAGGCACGTTAGACTTATTTTTGTGATATCGCCCACATCTTAGCTGGTCAAGATAGAACGATAAAAGACATCACGGTCGACCCTCAATGGAAGGCAGGGGCAGACCATGGGCATTCCCTCGCTATCCAAGGAGGCTTCCATAGTTGCAGTTGCGGTGTACTCAACTATCGTCGGGTCAGTCTCCATTTTTCTCACTGACAGACGCAATATAAACAGAAAATATGAAAATGTCTACCGAGCCGGAAGTGCTGCATATTTTCATCACACACACACACACACACACACACACACACACACACACACACACACACGCACGCACGCACGCACGCACGCACACACACACACGCACGCACACACACACGCACGCACGCACACACACACGCACGCACGCACGCGCGCACACACATGCACGCACACACACACACACACACCAACATCATGTGCCGTGCCGGGCGACTCAGGAGAGCCATGTCATTCTGTTTTTTTAATAGTTGCATATCCCTTACAGGACGTAGCAGTCAACACCAGAATGTTTCAGCTGCTGTTGGTGTTCTTGGCAAGATTACGCTCAGTAGTTTGCCATTGCTTTCTGAGCGACCGGTTCACATACCCCGTAAGTAACCAACGCGACGCGATCCGCTGCCGAATCTCGCGCAGCAGTGTTCCTCGCGTGGATTATTCGACTATGAGCCTTTGCCCTCAGTGGTCCACAAAGTCCCAAAGGAGTTGTGAAGTGTGATGATCATCTGTTGTCCCTGGTCAGACCAAGTGCAGCACTGGGGGAGGGGGAGGGGGGAATACTACACTTTGATCTTAACCAAAAGGCCGATTTTGATTTTGTTTTTTGTCAAACGTTTATTTCATGCAAAGCAATGTATACTTACAAGGTATACAACGGCGACGAAGTGATGCGTTTATTCTTCAGGGAGACGCTGTTTGGTGTTTTCCTGTGGATTATGTGGTGTGTGTGTGTGTGTGTGTGTGTGTGTGTGTGTGTGTGTGTGTGTGTGTGTGTGTGTGTGTGTGTGTGTTGTTTTTTTTCCGTTTATTGGAAGTGTTCAAAAGAAGCCACGGAAGACAGGTGGTGGATGAAATTTTGAGGTCAGCCGACAGATATTTGTTGGTTATGGTCTCAAGTTTCGCGACGGCAGTCAGAGGATCTCCTTCGTGAGACAATGACTGCGGTCACAGAACCAGTACGGTTACTGCCATAGAGGAAAGCACCGGCAAACTACCTCTTTAAAAGTGCCTAGTACATTATGATTCGCCTAAATGGCGAGTCATGACCACCCACACTTTCCGGCATGGCACATGACTTATTGATTGATTGATTGATATCACATAGCTACAAGCCCACATTGTTCTTCTTATTTTGCTATAACCATTATAATTGCTACCTCTGGCTGTTTTTTTCTCTCCACCAGAATTGAGTAAGCTATATTCCTCGGAAGTTATAATGCTCTCTGGTCTCAGATACATCTAACATGTAAATATTCAGGCTTCCCATTTCTTTATTAATGGTATCAAAGTTTGGGATGTGTGGTAAATTTTCTTTAAATTTTTGTGTGGCCCTAGAAGGCCAGTAAAAAAACCACAGAACCAAAACGGTTACTGCCATAGAGGAAAGCACCGGCAAACTACCTCTTTAAAAGTGCCTAGTACATTATGATTCGCCTAAATGGCGAGTCATGACCACCCACACTTTCCGGCACATGACTGATTGATTGATTGATATCACATAGCTACAAGCCCACATTGTTCTTCTTATTTTGCTATAACCATTATAATTGCTACCTCTGGCTGTTTTTTTCTCTCCACCAGAATTGAGTAAGCTATATTCCTCGGAAGTTATAATGCTCTCTGGTCTCAGATACATCTAACATGTAAATATTCAGGCTTCCCATTTCTTTATTGATGGTATCAAAGTTTGGGATGTGTGGTAAATTTTCTTTAAATTTTTGTGTGGCCCTAGAAGGCCAGTAAAAAAATGTTTCCCCCCTCCAAACAGAGGGGGGATGAGTTTTGTGTAACCAAATATACATTGAAAGTACGAGACTAGAATTTAAGAAATAACTGTATAATTGTCAATTTGATTATAAAATGTAAGTACTAAAGATTATAACATACTTTATAAAGAATTTAAAAAACTTTCTTCACTTTATTACAGATTTAAATATCAAGTACATTTTTTCCATTAAAAAGAATAGAATAGGTATTTCAGAGTTATTTATTAATACTAAATCTTAGTATATTATTTCTTTGTTTTTAAATACTAGTAATCTCCCTTATAACAATATTAGATAATTATGTCCCTTACTCAATGCTTATTGTTATCCTTTACTTTGCAAACAGTTGCATGACGCGATCGGGTGTCACCTGTAGCACATGCTGCTCTCTACCGGACGAAGAGACTCCAATGGAATCCTCATTAATGTCGTTATCTATTTCGATTTCATTTACAGCATGATTTTCTTGAGAAAATACAGCGGTGGTTTCCCTTTACCTCCCGCCAGTTTGTGTATCAATCAATCAATTAGGTACTGTCTCCACAATGAAGGCTGGCTGCAATTTATCACCAACACTGTTTCTCGCCTTGATTGTACATTCTGTCAGTGTTCTTCCATCTCTTGATGTTATCTTCCCACTTGTATCTATGTCTAAATCTTGCTCGCTTGCCTTCAACCTTGCCCTCATTTGGATTTTCTAAGAGTGTTATGTCTTTTAACGTTGCCGAAATATGCCTCTTGCCTCTTTTTTATTTCTTTCATCAACTCTAGTTTCATTCCCAGTTTTTCTAGAGCCTCTGTGTTTGATTTTTTCCATGAAATACGACATATTCTTCGGTATATCCACATCTCCAGGGCATATATTCGACTTTCTAGTTGCTTATTTAACGTCCAGGCTTCCGCATCATACAATAGTGTTCAGTATACCTAACATTTGAAAATTTTCATTGTTAATGCGTTGTTAATCTCTCTAGATTTTAGTACTGATTTCACGCTGTTGAAAGTATATTTGGCCATTCCTGTTCTCTTTTTGATTTCTATTTCACTTCTGTCATCCCCATCATCATTAAGTGCTTTGCCAACTGGTGTGGAAAATTGTGCTGTTCAACATCTCGCGATTTCAATCCGAATGTGTACATTCCTGTGCTTTTACTATACAGTGATACAAAGAGTCAATAATTATTTATTATAATCTTCTTTTGTTGTCAGCCTTTATGTTGGTGATAACTACTTCCTATTATTTCAATACTTCTCACATTTTCTCTTCTCATAAAGTGCCCAAAATGTCGAAGACAATAGACTAGACCACAGGAAATAGGACACACACACACACACACACACACACACACACACACACACACACACACACACACACACACACACACAGATACACACACACACATTCACACACACAAACACACTCATACAAACTATCACACACACTCAGACATAACACACTCTCCCTCTCTCTCTCTTTTTCTCTCTCTCACACACACACACACACATACTCACACACACACACTCATACAAACTATCACACACACTCACACATAACACTCTCCCCCCCCCCCCCCCCACACACACACACACACGACAGATCCTTCAAGACAAGCATATTAAAACGGTGATTCTATTAAAATATATGAGGTCAAGAACCAGAAGGTGTTGTTATTTTGAAGTGCTTCTTCTTCTGCTGCTGCGTTAATCCGGAGTTTCTTTATTTTTCGGACGTGACTGCATTGTGCCTGTTTACAGCAGAGCTGCCTTCTTGCGCCGTTAGGCCGACACATCCGACTTCTGTGGGCATGTGTTGACCGGGTTAACCTTCCCGGTGATTTTTGGCTACAAGAGAAGACCAGAGGGCGGGTCAGCTGTTTAAGAACTGACCTCGTTAGACCTCGCGGCCTCATAGAGGAGCTCCCGCATAAGTTCCCGAGAGGAGAGCTGGGAATCATCCACAGGTACCCCATTTTGAAGTTCAAATCACAACAATCAATTCGAATCACAACAAACACGTTTTCTTAAATAAAAAAAATATGGATGCTAACGACCTGTTTCACACTGCTAAATCTTTCTGCATCAATTTTAAGTAACCGAAGTTAACTAAACATTGCAGAAACATAAGAACTGGAACAAATAAAGCACTGTTTATACTGGGACATCCTTCTGGCACATGGGTGCCAGAATCGTTCCACTGTGACAGTAGACTGACACACGGCAGAGAAAACAGAGGACCTGCAACATGTGTACTTTTCACCGACTTCATTATGACATTTTCTGCGTTCGAAACACAGCTGCGTTGGTTTTTTACGAAATGGAATGGGTGCCGGTCGTTCAGTAAGCAATGAACTGAACGTAAACTTGCCAAGAGATCACAACAGCACAAAATGCTGGTGTTGACTGCGACGTCCTGTAATGAATATGCAACTTTTTAAAGGACCCATATAAATACCATGAATTTATTTCATATATTATAGTTCGATGATGACGACAAGATCATTTCTCCACCGATTGCCCCCCCCCCCCCTGTTTATTCCCCTCCTCCAGCCACCAGACACCCTAACATTGATTTTAAACAATAACTTTCAATAAGGAATAAAGCATGATATTTCACGGTTCAAATCTTCGTTATGAATAGTAATTTTAAGGCGATGACACTAGATGTTGTCTCTCCGCGATAAAGAATGAACATATCTATCTACTGATAAACAGATATCGGCATAGATTTCCCGTTACATGCCCTAACTGGCTTTGATGTAGTGTAGCAAGCGACTATGCCAGTGTATGAGAGTGTGTATGTGCGTGCTTGCGAGCGAGCGAGCGTGCGTGCGTGCGTGTGTGTGTGTGTGTGTGTGTGTGTGTGTGTGTGTGTGTGTGTGTGGGTGTGTGTGTGTGTGTGAAGTATGCAGAAACAAACCTGAGTCATCCTTACATAATAGTCTAGAATAGACAAATCTATGCACTATGAGAAATAACAGTTATTGGTAATTTTTTCTTGTTGTTGTTGCTGTTATTTTTGGTGTTGTTGTTGTTGTCCTTCTTCTTCTTCTTCTTCTTCTTCTTCTTCTTCTTCTTCTTCTTCTTCTTCTTCTTCTTCTTCTTCTTCTTCTTCTTCTTCTTCTTCTTCTTCTTCTTCTTCTTCTCCTCCTCCTCCTCCTCCTCCTCCTCCTCCTCCTATGCAAGCGGCTAATATTCTTTGTGCCCATTTCTCTCTACCCCCAATGAAGCCGTACATCTTCAAGATACAATAATCTTCTTCTTCTTCTTTGCGTTCATCCGGAGTGTTTTTTCAGATGTGATTGCGGTGTGTCTGTTATGCGCCCTTGGGCCGAAACCCGTAGGCCGACACATCCGGCTATAGCGTGCCTTTTTGACCAGATAGCATTCCTGGGAGACTCACTTTTTGCGGTACCATCCGCAACCCAGCTGACCAAGTTGGAACTATCGAAGACAACGGTCAACCCTTAAAGGAAGGCAGGGACAGTCCATAGCATTTTCCGCCATTCAAGGTTGCTTCCATAATTGCAGGGCCGACACATAGCGCCCTGGTGCTGGGCTCACCGAGGGAATCGTCACGTCCTGCTCATAGCTGCTTTAATCCCTCACTTCAATATATTGGGATTTCGTTCGCCCCGGGCCATTCCCGCACAAACCAGACAGGTCTGTAGACAGTATCCACTCATCGAGTTTTCGACACGGACATGTGCTTGTTGTTGCGCCTGTCAGAGCTGTTCCAGGCACGACGGACATTCGGAAAACTATCTAGTCAGAGCTGTTCCGAACAAGAGCGGCATTCTGAAACTAGGTAGTCAGAGCCGTTCCTAGCACGAGAGACATTCGGACAAGACATTTCACTCGGACGTAAATGCGTAGTGCCAATTTTTATTTTGCCACCCGTAGGCCGGCACTTCCGGCTTCGGAGGGCATTTTTTAATGAGGTTAGCCTTCCTCGAGTTTCGAGGCACGTTAGACTTATTTTTGTGATATCGCCCACATCTTAGCTGGTCAAGATAGAACGATAAAAGACATCACGGTCGACCCTCAATGGAAGGCAGGGGCAGACCATGGGCATTCCCTCGCTATCCAAGGAGGCTTCCATAGTTGCAGAGCCGGCACATATTGCTCGGAGGCTGGGTTCAACAGAGGAGTTGCCTCGTCCTGCTCATGGCTGCTTCAGTTCCTCACTTCCATGTATTGGGCATCTCGCTTGCCACTGGTCGCTCAAGCACACACCAGGAACGGTCAGTCTGCAGGCGACATACACTAGGTAAGCTTTCGCTTGGGACTTCGCACCACACAAAGAATTCGCTAGCCGTGCGTTTCATTTCGTGTTATTGGGAAGTTTTCCCATCTTTGTCTACTCTCTACGAGTGAGAAACAGACTGTTTTCGTAACCATTTCATTAGACTGGGGGACTTCATCAACCTCTTTGTACTCGCTCACGAGGTAGGCTACATGTGCTGCCGGCTCAGCACCTTACCTCCGTTCAGCAGTCAGCGAGAGACGGGCAGGCCCTCTCATCTGGGGATCCATCATATCCCACAGCTGAGAGCCTTCGGACAGGTATCTGAACTGAGCATGTAGCGTGCTCAGTATCTCACCTCCATTTCTCGGTAGGTGAGTATCGACCGGGCTCTCTCATCCACGGGTAGTAGCTTAGAGGCGTTCAGCTACATTTCTCAGATGGAGGCCTTTGTGTAAGTGTCTGGACCAAGTTTGTAGCTTCGTGCGCCTGAGTTTAAATTTTGACTGCTATCCTCAGTCTACCTGCAGAGCAGCAGGTTGTGTCTCTCTTAGTCTGGTCCCTATCCCAAGAGCTGTCCAATATGTAGTTTATATCCATTAGCACAGCGCTTGGGGTCAGCGGGACACTCAAGCTCCCCCACCTAGGCAAGGTGGAGACACATCGGGGGAGAGATACAATAATGAAACATTTTATAACCACTAGCCATGTCCATAATTCAGACCCACAAATGTGGAACTATTTTTGCCTTGTCCAGTAATTAAGCCAAGAAACTGTATACCTCTATCTATGTCAGATGTTCGCAAAACCGTGTCTGGACTTCAACGAAATCTGTGCTAGACGAAGGTCGGATACAGAAATATATTAGTATGCTAAGTTCTTAAATATCGGCTCCGTGGCCTAAAGGCTTGCGAACGCGATTCGTGGGCCGCTTACCACGCGTTCGAAACGCGGCGGCGACCGATTTGGCAGCAGACCGTGTCGCGCTGGGGCTTTAACATGTTGGTATGGGAGCCGGTCGTTCAGAAAGCAATGACAAACTACTGAACATAAAACTTGCCAAGACATTAACAATAGTAGTAAAATCCTGGTGTTGATAGCGATGTCCTGTAAATAGAATATGCAAAAAAAAAAAAAAATAATAATAATAAGTTCTTAAATATCAAATGAGGTATATTTTTCCAACATGTAATGTTATTTTCCTACACGCAACATAAAATTTCCGCAAGTTCACAAGTAACACTAAAACTTTCCACGTTTAGCTCCGTTTCCCGCTAAAATAAGATTGTGTTCGACAATGTTTACAAACAATAGTTACACAGGTCAAGGTCTACGTTCATAGGATAAAGCGTATGTAAGATACGCACTTGGTTTATGACCTTGACATAGCTTTCATGTAATTCTTTGTGTAAATTTCCATGAGCTGATAATGTGTCTCGCTCTGCCGCTGGTGGGGCACGCTAGCACGATGAGTCGTTGTCGTTCCTTGCAGGGCAACACAAAAAAAGGGGGGGGGGGGAAGACATATTGTTCTGATGACTTCAGATGTGGCCACTGCCACCAGACGTATTGAGTTCAGTCAGGCAAACAGCTGCCTTCCCGACAAACTAACTGACATCCGTCCCCGCACAGCCACAGGTTTGGTTTGCTCTGCATAACAGGTGTGGGAATTGTTCTTATACTTTGCATGGCTCTGGGTTTCGCCTGCCATGCCCTGTCGTCAATCATGACTCTGACTTCCTGGATGAAGAGTGGGTGACCTTTGTATAACGGTGGAGTATTTTATTGTGATACTCTTCAATCAGTGAGTTAGTCTTTAACGTGCACTGACATAAGGAGTTTGGTCCTTTAAAGATGACAAGATAAGGCCACCCGTACGTTGACTTGCACTGCTCAGCTGTTGTCTGAGCTCATTTCGGACAGATTCCACTGCGCTGACTCTCCTTCTGAGTTGGCTATCCCTGGGTATTTTGTTGTAGTGGGTTTTCCTGTATTCTTGTAGCAAGGTGGTTTGGCCGGTGTACTTTACACAAGAGTTTCTAACTGAACAGACTTAGTAGAAACCTCGCCGACAGATAGTTCAGACAATTTACCAACCAGCTATGAGATAAGTAGCCTAGTAAAGGAACACTTACTGAGACAACTATCGAGCAGGCAATCACGAACTACTGACTGTAAGCGACAAATCTATGTATACGATCTCACTATGTAGTAGAACCTGACACCAACGAGACAAAGGTCACATGGAATCTCCTGGGAGCTCCCGGACAAAGCTGGAAGGTCCCAGAAAATTCTGGAAACATATCCTTGCCAGACGACGCCATTTTTGTGATAGCTAGAAAAGAAGGAGGAAGAAGAGAGAGTAGGGAGGAGAGAGAGGAGAGAAAGAAGAGGGAATTGAGGGAAACGATATAAATAGTGCATAGCATAAAAGTTCGTTCCTCAGTCGAACTCTGCCTACTACACACTACCTTTGATAGTAAAGAAAGAGGGAGAACAAGGGAGAAGGAGAAAAAAGAGGATGAGAGTGAGGGATACGACAGATGTAGGTTCGTGTCTCCGCGTGAGAACAATAGTTAATTACTATTGCACCATCAATGTCTCGTGGTGTATGTCATCAGGTTATAGAAGAGATGTACAACCCACCTCACAAAGTCTCTAAACTACTATAATCTACACAATCTCAGACTGACAAGTCGAAATAAAAGGCAACTCAAACATATTTATTTTCTTCTGAACGGTAACAGAGTGACAATCTACAGCATAATCATATAAAGTGACCAGTACATGCATTGAAGACACATCTATGTATAATCGACTCAAAAAAAAAACAACACAATACTGCATGACGCCACAAGGGGAGGTAGATAATGTAATAAACTATACAACCAGATGTTAGAGAAATACTACCTACAATCACCTCCTAACCGCATGAAGAAAAGGACTAAAGCTAGGAATTACACCGGCCTTTGTTTCATAACTATCTCTCCATGGGCTTATTAGTGGTACATGTGTTCAGCCCAAATACCCATTGATCCACAGATTGATCTATCAACCCATATACCCAGGGATTTAATTCGCTCCCATCCAACTTGTTCAGCGGGTAACTGTTTATTCAGCTATGCCTGGTTTATCCAGGCGACTCCAGTTTTCCCAGACAATGTCTGAAACATTATAAAACAATACCCGTGAGTTTTATGTCACAATCAACCTTAGTCTTTCACTACCTACAAAGTCCTTAACATCTATTGCTTCTCTATCTATGCTAATATTAATATATCTTAGCCATAACATAAATTAAGAACCTTATTGTGAACACATATGTTTAACTAATATCATTATCGCCTATTTCCCGACGTGCCGCCTACAGCCAACATTAAGTATTTAACCATTTACCGGAAGATTTGAACTCGCGGCCTGTACCACGCCAGGCCAGCCTTAACTACACAACAGCAGAAGCGCGACCTCCTTTCACCTATGTCCAGCGAACAAAAGACAACATTCCTTCCTGTGTCCGTCCCGTCTCCGGCCGACGATCTCACCTATTGTCTGGTTGACCTAGTGATCGCGAGTGCCTTGCCATCTTCTTCTGCCGTCTGCTGTGTTTGGTCGCTGTGTTTATATCCTTGCAATACTGCCATCTCCGCGTATTTAAATGCCGTGTTGACCCGCCTAGTTATCATTAATCTTTTAGTCCAATTACTTAATTTACATGCACATATACATTTTATCCACACTCTGCTTATCTAACCGATTAATCTGACTCCAATCACTCTATTTCGGCCATTTAAACATAGGTCCTATGCAGGGCGTCGCATTCAGTCCTGATCCTTGGTCGACTGCTCATAATTATTTGGTAAGTTTACCTATGGTAGTTTGCTATAGCTCTCTAAACTAAGGTACCTGATTTATAATATACAATTAAACTAATTAGGTCTAAGTCTTATGTCAACTTACATTCAACTTCTGCCATCCAGTGGGTTTTCTGGTCGTCCTTCTGGGTTTCATTTGTCTCGGCCCAATCAATCGCTTGTCGTGGATCCCACTTGACCTTATTGTCCTATCTGACCTTTAGTCTCCTGCGTGGTTCCAACCGCAGTGTCCCTGGCTATGGTCGTCCTGTTTGACGTTTAGCCATCTACTGCAACTAACGAGCGGTCTCCTTAGCTGGCGGTCCTCTTAACTCAAGTGGCTTTCTTGCACTTTAACGACCCTCGGACTCTGCGTGTCTTTCCCTTCTTTGGCTTATCTGCCTTGGGTAGGTTCCGTTCACAGATCCTTAGTCGTTCTCACTCCTATCAGTGGTTCAGACGAGTTCTAGCATGGGCGCTTGTCCGTCTTCCTTCACTTCCTCCTCCTACAGATACTATACAGACTTGGGCACGGATTAGCCACAATTTCTGAAGTCCTGTTACTATGTTCATTGGGCTGCCCCAAGAGGGCTCAGGCCTCCGCCGCTCCCGGAGTCCACTATTAACTGTCCTCTCTCCTGCTCGACTCTTCCCCAACTGACTGGATCCCAAAGTATATATTACTTCTCGAGTTGGCGCCTTTCTTGAATCACGTGACGTCGCTGTCCCTTGTCATCCAATCAGTACTTCGCGTACTCTGCTTAATTTGCATCTTATTACAATTCTAACTCTCTCCACTCCGCTACGACCTTGTTCCTGAGTTTATCGTCCTTGTTTGAGTTCATGCTCTTTAAATTAGATTTCCCAGCTCAAGCACGTTCCCACTGCTATAAATCTGCCCCTCCGTTGTATTTCTTGCCCAAACTGACAGTTCCCGACAAAGCCTATGCTAAGTTTGGCTTCATGTTTCCTGAATTTCTTATTCCACTAACAACGAAAGGTAAACTGTCGGTTAGCAGGCCGTGATCAAGTCAGCGCCCGGTCACTCACTAATTTTGAACTTATAATGGTCGGTGAACTCTCTGTTTCAAAAAGGCGGTATGTGAGAACCATTTTTCCATACTGTCTCATACTGATAAACAGATATCGGCATAGATTTCCCGTTACATGCCCTAACTGGCTTTGATGTAGTGTAACAAGCGACTATGCCAGTGTATGAGTGTGTGTATGTGCGTGCTTGCGAGCGAGCGTGCGTGCGGGCGGGCGTTCGTGTGTGAAGTATGCAGAAAATGTGTGTGTGTGTGTGTGTGAAGTATGCAGAAGCAAACCTGAGTCATCCTTACATAATAGTCTAGAATAGACAAATCTATGCACTATGAGAAATAACAGTTATTGGTAATTTGTTTCTTGTTGTTGTTGCTGTTATTTTTGGTGTTGTTGTTGTTGTCCTTCTTCTTCTTCTTCTTCTTCTTCTTCTTCTTCTTCTTCTTCTTCTTCTTCTTCTTCTTCTTCTTCTTCTTCTTCTTCTTCTTCTTCTTCTTCTTCTTCTTCTACTCCTCCTCCTCCTCCTATGCAAGCGGCTAATATTCTTTGTGCCCATTTCTCTCTACCCCCAATGAAGCCGTACATCTTCAAGATACAATAATCTTCTTCTTCTTCTTTGTGTTCATCCGGAGTGTTTTTTCAGATGTGATTGCGGTGTGTCTGTTATGCGCCCTTGGGCCGAAACCCGTAGGCCGACACATCCGGCTATAGCGTGCCTTTTTGACCAGATAGCATTCCTGGGAGACTCACTTTTTGCGGTACCATCCGCAATCCAGCTGACCAAGTTGGAACTATCGAAGACAACGGTCAACCCTTAAAGGAAGGCAGGGACAGTCCATAGCATTTTCCGCCATTCAAGGTTGCTTCCATAATTGCAGGGCCGACACATAGCGCCCTGGTGCTGGGCTCACCGAGGGAATCGTCACGTCCTGCTCATAGCTGCTTTAATCTCTCACTTCAATATATTGGGATTTCGTTCGCCCCGGGCCATTCCCGCACAAACCAGACAGGTCTGTAGACAGTATCCACTCATCGAGTTTTCGACACGGACATGTGCTTGTCGTTGCGCCTGTCAGAGCTGTTCCAGGCACGACGGACATTCGGAAAACTATCTAGTCAGAGCTGTTCCGAACAAGAGCGGCATTCTGAAACTAGGTAGTCAGAGCCGTTCCTAGCACGAGAGACATTCGGACAAGACATTTCACTCGGACGTAAATGCGTAGTGCCAATTTTTATTTTGCCACCCGTAGGCCGGCACTTCCGGCTTCGGCGGGCATATTTTAATGAGGTTAGCCTTCCTCGAGTTTCGAGGCACGTTAGACTTATTTTTGTGATATCGCCCACATCTTAGCTGGTCAAGATAGAACGATAAAAGACATCACGGTCGACCCTCAATGGAAGGCAGGGGCAGACCATGGGCATTCCCTCGCTATCCAAGGAGGCTTCCATAGATGCAGAGCCGGCACATATTGCTCGGAGGCTGGGTTCAACCGAGGAGTTGCCTCGTCCTGCTCATGGCTGCTTCAGTTCCTCACTTCCATGTATTGGGCATCTCGCTTGCCACTGGTCGCTCAAGCACACACCAGGAACGGTCAGTCTGCAGGCGACATACACTAGGTAAGCTTTCGCTTGGGACTTCGCACCACACAAAGAATTCGCTAGCCGTGCGTTTCATTTCGTGTTATTGGGACGTTTTCCCATCTTTGTCTACTCTCTACGAGTTAGAAACAGACTGTTTTTCGTAACCATTTCATTAGACTGGGGGACTTCATCAACCTCTTTGTACTCGCTCACGAGGTAGGCTACATGTGCTGCCGGCTCAGCACCTTACCTCCGTACAGCAGTGAGGGAGAGACGGGCAGGCCCTCTCATCTGGGGATCCATCATATCCCACAGCTGAGAGCCTTCGGACAGGTATCTGAACTGAGCATGTAGCGTGCTCAGTATCTCACCTCCATTTCTCGGTAGGTGAGTATCGACCGGGCTCTCTCATCCACGGGTAGTAGCTTAGAGGCGTTCAGCTACATTTCTCAGATGGAGGCCTTTGTGTAAGTGTCTGGACCAAGTTTGTGGCTTCGTGCGCCTGAGTTTAAATTTTGACTGCTATCCTCAGTCTACCTGCAGAGCAGCAGGTTGTGTCTCTCTTAGTCTGGTCCCTATCCCAAGAGCTGTCCAATATGTAGTTTATATCCATTAGCACAGCGCTTGGGGTCAGCTGGGACACTCAAGCTCCCCCACCTAGGCAAGGTGGAGACACATCGGGGGAGAGATACAATAATGAAACATTTTATAACCACTAGCCATGTCCATAATTCAGACCCACAAATGTGGAACTATTTTTGCCTTGTCCAGTAATTAAGCCAAGAAACTGTATACCTCTATCTATGTCAGATGTTCGCAAAACCGTGTCTGGACTTCAACGAAATCTGTGCTAGACGAAGGTCGGATACAGAAATATATTAGTATGCTAAGTTCTTAAATATCGGCTCCGTGGCCTAAAGGCTTGCGAACGCGATTCGTGGGCCGCTTACCACGCGTTCGAAACGCGGCGGCGACCGATTTGGCAGCAGACCGTGTCGCGCTGGGGCTTTAACATGTTGGTATGGGAGCCGGTCGTTCAGAAAGCAATGACAAACTACTGAACATAAAACTTGCCAAGACATTAACAATAGTAGTAAAATCCTGGTGTTGATAGCGATGTCCTGTAAATAGGATATGCCAAAAAAAAAAAAATAATAATAATAAGTTCTTAAATATCAAATGAGGTATATTTTTCCAACATGTAATGTTATTTTCCTACACGCAACATAAAATTTCCGCAAGTTCACAAGTAACACTAAAACTTTCCACGTTTAGTTCCGTTTCCCGCTAAAATAAGATTGTGTTCGACAATGTTTACAAACAATAGTTACACAGGTCAAGGTCTACGTTCATAGGATAAAGCGTATGTAAGATACGCACTTGGTTTATGACCTTGACATAGCTTTCATGTAATTCTTTGTGTAAATTTCCATGAGCTGATAATGTGAATGAGGGTATATTAGCTCAGTGAACCTGCTAGCCTTATGGTAATTCAAATTCTCTTGAGTAGGAACGATTACGAGGCGCAACAATTCATACACTACAATTAGCGCCCAAGTGGTGTAATTATATACACGGATGGCTCAGTCCTAAGAGACAATATACGTGCCTGTAACGTAGCGTCAGCTACAATGATAAGGAATATATCAAAGTTGCTGCGGATAGACTTTCTAAGAATAGAAAACTAAGTCACTGGAGAAGACAAGACAGAATAGCTCGTAATTCTAGACGAAGTAAAGGTCCCAGAACAAGTCTAATCTTCTGACAGTGTTCAGGCAGACAGGAATGGCGTACAACTATACTGGTTTGATACAGACAGTCTGCCAAGGTTGTCTAGCTACGTTGCCTGAAATAAAACAAAGCTCGATCCCCCAACTCTAATCACTCTCACCGACACGGAGAAAGACAGAGTAAAATATTTAAAAGAGACAAACTTTCATATCTTCTCACTCTGCTATGACTATGGTTACTTAGGTAACAACTAGAGTTTGTATCATTAAAATCACATTTAATATATGATAACACTTTGGGTGCTCCACTGGAGGCAGCCCTGTACATAAAAAGGATGGTACACTTCCCTCTATTCTATTGAATATCTAATATTATGGTTTGAATCTACTAAACTGTATAATCATTGAAGTAACTCTTTGGCCTGTAGTATATTTTGAGTTGAATGATAATGGTGGTGGTGGTGGCCAACGGTAAGTTTGGCCACTTATCTTCTGGTTCTCCGGCTTACACAGTGAGTGTAAACCCTAGTTATTAGGCATAAGTTATATGGTGAGTGATGCTCCACAATGAGTCAGTCACACAGGTTGGCGCATCTAAAGCTTGACGCTGAAGGTGTCAAATCTGTGAAATATAGTGAGAGTACGTGACTCTTCTGTCGAGACATCTGTAAGCATCGACCCTGGATTGTTCCTGATGGCCAATAACATCTCATACAAAATTGCAGAAACAAAATAGCATGAGCTATCTGTCCCTGCTCCCTAGCATTCCCTATCCTAGGATAAATAGAAAATCACTGACTTAAGGAAAACAGCTAAATAAAAATCATTCTATGCTTCCTTACAAGTGAATATAATAATTATTCAGTAATAATTAACCATATAATCATATAATGCATATCATAAGTATATTATTAAAATACAATAATTACAAAGTAATCTAGAGATAGATACATATACAATATATTAAACAGATTACATATTATACATATTTATGTTCAAATTCTGACGCTATATTCCTAGCCTATATTTAATATAATGGTTCTATGTAACGTATATTTTAAAATACACAGTTTATGTAATTATCATAATAGAATATGATAGGCTGAAAGTTAATGGAGTGGCAGGCAAGATCAGGACTGCGAATTGGTGAGAAATCACCGATAAGAATTAACGAACATGCCTAGGATCTACCACATTAGTATTTGACAATCGTACACATGTTTAGTAAGATTTCCTATTTTCGCGGCATCGAAATATTCATTATTATCTCTAAGTATTCGCAATCACTATCACATCCTCGAAATATCATCACTAGGAACTGCCTCGTGTTATTCCTAAACTAACGGCTCGATTAGTATGGCCTAGTCTACTGCTATACGGACTAATCGAAATTTGGGTTCTATCCGACTTTATCAAGTTTACAACTATCTCACATCGTGTACACCTCTCTAAACCTCATGCAAAGGTAATTTTCTACACAATTACGTTTTACCCTTTTCCCTGCGTGCTTAGTAAACTATCTGTACGAAGTTTCTGATCATGATTTTCAAATTGATCATTTACTATTGGGAGAACGACAGATAGATAGGCCTTGAAAAACCAAATCTAACGGTACCTCAATGAGTTGTGTATCTCGATTCTAAGCTGAGTTATGTAAATTTGAGTGTCGTGACCTTTGGACTAAAATTTTCACAAAAGAGTGCTCACTAAAGGAATTTTTTGCGTCCTGGTCAAAATGAGAACCTTGATTATCAAATGTTGGTTTTGTTTGTAAACGAACATCTTAGCAACCATACATCACTGCGATCGGGATTGTAAGGCCTAACTGGTCATGTTATTTATTTTTGATATGATGTCTGGTGACCTAATTAGGAAGTAAAAATGGCCGCTAATTAATTATTAAATCAGAATTTAGCTTGCGTTGTATTTTATCTTCAAAAATTACAAGTTATGCATGTTGTTATGCGGAATGATGTTACGTACCTAATGGTAACTATGGTTTTTTGATGATGTTTGTGGTGACCTAATTAGGAATTAAAAATGGCCGCTAATTAATTACTATTTCACAAATTAGCCTATGTTTTCTTAAATTAAGCTTTAAAAAATTATAAGATGAATTTGGTATTATGCGGAATGATGCTACAGACCTTATGGTCTCTTTGCTGTGTCAGTATGATGTGTGGTGACCTAATTAGGAATTAAAAATGGCCGCTAATTAATTACTATTTCACAAATTAGCCTGTTTTCTTACATTAAGCTTTAAAAAATTATAAGATGAATTTGGTATTATGCGGAATGATGCTACAGACCTTATGGTCTCTTTGCTGTGTCAGTATGATGTGTGGTGACCTAATTAGCAATTAAAAATGGCCGCTAATTAATTACTATTTCACAAATTAGCCTTCGATTTCTTAATTTAAGCTTCAAAAAATTATGAAATGAATTTGGTATTATGTGGAATGATGCTACAGACCTTATGGTCTCTTTGCTGTGTCAGTATGATGTGTGGTGACCTAATAGCAATTAAAAATGGCCACCGATAATTACTGCAGTGATGAATAGTTGTTATGAGGTTCGTTTAAAATAAAATTACTAAATTTGCATAAGTGTCAACAGACGAAAATGTACTAAACTAAAAGAGATTTCTTTTCAGTTAGTAATCTTTATTAATACTATATAACATATCTAATACATATGCATAATGTGGTAGAGTTTCTGGAATCAACAGGTATCATCAGTTGAATGAAAATGACGATCCTGAAAAGAAAGTGAAAAAAAAAAAGATTAATAAAATGCTGTAAAATAACATGAAGAAGTTATTATACATTATCATTATTTGTGCATTTCAGATTTCTGTATGTCTTTTTCAGTTTGCATCCAACTATACAGGAAGTGCACACAAGTAACCTAACTATGAATGTCCTGGCAGACAGTAAAGCAATAACGTAGTTCGAGACAGAGACAAGTAATAACTGAATCTACAACCATGGGCAGGATGTGTGAACAGCAAATTAAAAGACATTTGGCAAATAAGAACACTATGCAGAAAGCCAAAGAAGAATAATAAACCGAGCATTTATGGACTGAATTGTTCAATGTGCAATAGAAAATTAAAGGTATATTTATTTTTAAAATGTTTTACATTATAATAAATTGATCTTAAAATTATAAAGATAGATAACATGAAGAAGTTATAAATTATTAATTATTAAATGTAAATCTGACGAGAAAAGTAAAAGAAATTAATGACACTGTATATGTATTAAAAAACCTTTCTTTTACAGTATAATAAATAGATATTAAAACTATAAGGGTATAAATTCAACTCACCGTAGAAAAATGTCCTTAATTAGAGAAATACTACCTCTGTTGGCGACTGACCTGTCTTGGCATTCAATATCTCTTCTGTCTTCCAGAACCTGAAAAGAGAAAATAAAAAGATTACTAAATCTGAAAAAATAACAAAAATGCTGTAAAATAACATGAAGAATTTATACATTATTAATTGTGAACTGTAAATATGAGGAGAAAAGAAAAAGAAATTAAAGGTATATTTATTTAAAAAATGTTTTACATTATAATAAATTGATCTTAAAATTATAAAGATAGATAACATGAAGAAGTTATAAATTATTAATTATTAAATTTAAATCTGACAAGAAAAGAAACTGTCTCTGTGGCTAAGGGCTTGCGAACGCGGTTTGTGAGCCTGTATACCCGGGTTCGAAACACAGTGGTGCTGGTTTTTTTCGAAAAAGGTATAGGGGCCGGTCGTTCAGAAAGCAATGGCAAACTACTGAACGTAACACTTGCCTAGTACATCAACAGCAGCTGAAAATGCTGGTGTTGACTGCAAATTCCCGTAAGGGGTACGCAACAAATTTTTAATTTTAATATGTATTAAAAAACCTTTGTTTTACAGTATAATAAATAGAAATTAAAACTATAAAGGTATAAATTCAACTCACCGTAGAAAAATGTCCTTAATTAGAGAAATACTACCTCTGTGTTGGCGACTGACCTGTCTTGGCATTCAATATCTCTTCTGCCTTCCAGAACCTGAAAAGAGAAAATAAAAAGATTACTAAATCTGAAAAAATAACAAAAATGCTGTAAAATAACATGAAGAATTTATACATTATTAATTGTGAACTGTAAATATGAGGAGACAAGAAAAAGAAATTAAAGGTATATTTATTTTAAAAATGTTTTACATTATAATAAATTGATCTTAAAATTATAAAGATAGATAACATGAAGAAGTTATAAATTATTAATTATTAAATTTAAATCTGACAAGAAAAGAAACTGTCTCTGTGGCTAAGGGCTTGCGAACGCGGTTTGTGAGCCGTATACCCGGGTTCGAAACACAGTGGTGCTGGTTTTTTTCGAAAAAGGTATAGGGGCCGGTCGTTCAGAAAGCAATGGCAAACTACTGAACGTAACACTTGCCTAGTACATCAACAGCAGCTGAAAATGCTGGTGTTGACTGCAACGTCCCGTAGGGGTACGCAACAAATTTTTAATTTTAATATGTATTAAAAAACCTTTGTTTTACAGTATAATAAATAGATATTAAAACTATAAAGGTATAAATTCAACTCACCAGTAGAAAAATGTCCTTAATTAGAGAAATACTACCTCTGTGTTGGCGACTGACCTGTCTTGGCATTCAATATCTCTTCTGCCTTCCAGAACCTGAAAAGAGAAAATAAAAAGATTACTAAATCTGAAAAAAATAACAAAAATGCTGTAAAATAACATGAAGAATTTATACATTATTAATTGTGAACTGTAAATATGAGGAGACAAGAAAAAGAAATTAAAGGTATATTTATTTTAAAAATGTTTTACATTATAATAAATTGATCTTAAAATTATAAAGATAGATAACATGAAGAAGTTATAAATTATTAATTATTAAATTTAAATCTGACAAGAAAAGAAATTGTCTCTGTGGCTAAGGGCTTGTGAACGCGGTTTGTGAGCCGTATACCCGGGTTCGAAACACAGTGGTGCTGGTTTTTTTCGAAAAAGGTATAGGGGCCGGTCGTTCAGAAAGCAATGGCAAACTACTGAACGTAACACTTGCCTAGTACATCAACAGCAGCTGAAAATGCTGGTGTTGACTGCAAATTCCCGTAAGGGGTACGCAACAAATTTTTAATTTTAATATGTATTAAAAAACCTTTGTTTTACAGTATAATAAATAGAAATTAAAACTATAAAGGTATAAATTCAACTCACCATAGAAAAATGTCCTTAATTAGAGAAATACTACCTCTGTTGGCGACTGACCTGTCTTGGCATTCAATATCTCTTCTGTCTTCCAGAACCTGAAAAGAGAAAATAAAAAGATTACTAAATCTGAAAAAATAACAAAAATGCTGTAAAATAACATGAAGAATTTATACATTATTAATTGTGAACTGTAAATATGAGGAGAAAAGAAAAAGAAATTAAAGGTATATTTATTTTAAAAATGTTTTACATTATAATAAATTGATCTTAAAATTATAAAGATAGATAACATGAAGAAGTTATAAATTATTAATTATTAAATTTAAATCTGACAAGAAAAGAAACTGTCTCTGTGGCTAAGGGCTTGCGAACGCGGTTTGTGAGCCGTATACCCGGGTTCGAAACACAGTGGTGCTGGTTTTTTCGAAAAAGGTATAGGGGCCGGTCGTTCAGAAAGCAATGGCAAACTACTGAACGTAACACTTGCCTAGTACATCAAAAGCAGCTGAAAATGCTGGTGTTGACTGCAACGTCCCGTAAGGGGTACGCAACAAATTTTTAATTTTAATATGTATCAAAAAATCTGTTTTACAGTATAATAAATAGATATTAAAACTATAAAGGTATAAATTCAACTCACCATAGAAAAATGTCCATCCACCATCAACAGCCGAGCAATGTAGCCCTTTTTTTATGGGATATTCAGCTTCGAACACTGACAGATGTGCTCTCAGATGATCAAGATTTATTTTTTATTTTGCCATGACAAATCTAAGGAGAAATTAAAATAATGAAATTATTATATATTGCTACTCTGTTTAACTGTATGTTTTGATTCTAAATCTAAATCTCCAGTGTTTACATAGAAACAGACACTGGTCCTACTATCTGAGCTGCCGAAGGAATTTTTGCCAATCTTAAGTATGTAACCACCTTGGTCTCACAAAAATTTTTATTTCCACACACCAGTATAAGCGTAATGTGTTGAAACTCCATAGTTGTGTGTAAAATTGGACAAAGAATCCATAAATGCATGTTAAAGTATTGTTAAATAGATAATTAATAGATAAATGCAACTGAAAGCCAGTCAAAGTCAGTCAAAAAAATGCCAGTCATTGACCCTGGATGGGTTTTAATTTCAAAAATTTTAAACCATACTGCATGATGAACAATAATTAAAGCAACCAAATTAATTATTAAAAGCATTTAAAAGTAAACTGTTATTCTGTTTAATTTTATCATTCAAAATTGCCTGTGTTCTATTAATTAAAAAAACACACAGGTCAAATATGCTGTGATTTCCGCCATTGTGCATTTTCTTATCAAAAATAGCCAGACCGAGCACACACACATTAAAATTTTTTTCCCCCCCCATGGCCAGCAATGTGAATCTTGTTGAAAGTTGACACTTCTTTGTAAAAATGGGCTCGGAATTCAAAAATGCACTCTAAATGCATGTAATATCGATAATAGACACACTATTAATATAAACTCTCTTACCATTTGGAGAAAATTAGAATTGTGCTTCGTGTAGGACCACTAAAATTCTTCTGACAGTGCAGAATCAAGGATTAACCATGTGACAACTCGTTAAAGTTGTCATTCGCGATTTTCGTCCCAGTTTTGAATTAATCCAATTTGAAATAAGACAAGGGTAGTTTCGTATACAGCTGTTTACAGCCACAGGAAGTTGTCTGTGAACCAAACGACCTTGAACTTTCGGAAAACAGCGTCCTTCCCTAGCAACGAATAACCTAGAAGTATAATATACGCGATCGAGTTTAGTCGGTAAAATAATTATTATGGTAAATAATTAGGTATAATAACCTATTATCGGCGGTTTCCAACTTTAACTACACACGGAAATCTCGGGCGCACACGGCAATATATTTTATCGATACACATAACTATTCCTTACCCTTCTAATCTACTGACCGAACTTGTCAGTTACAAAACCTTTGCTCTAGGTATCTCTCTAATATATTTTAAATATATTTATGGCCGTAATACGTGCCAAAGATAAAACTCTTAACACTTTGTAAGTATTCTATAGAGCCTAGCGACTACCAGATTGTTTCTACACCGACGTCTGGATTGCGAAAGAACGAGTTTAGCTATTTTTCTCCTGACCGGAAGTGGTCGTGCCAGGGAGTTCGTTTCCTTTAATTTATCCGACCAAACTGTGCAATAGTCGTAGCCAAATTTGTAGATTTGGCTGGGTACACTACTTTGTAAATTCAGCCTCTCCCCCGATCCTAATGTACCGTATTACTTCCCACTAGAGTAATAACATTAAATAGCAGTTGATTTAAACTATAGACATGTACTGTTTATACATATATATATAGGAATAAAACTAATATAGGTTCTTCTATAATTACATAAGGGTTTTTAAAAGAATTTACTCCAATTTAAGCAAAAGATGATGAGGAAGCTGGGGACTTCGTCACAGTGCCTGAAGTTCAAGGTGGTGATTAATGGGCTGTGTTTAGTTTTAGTTTTTAGTTTAGTCGTTGGATCAACATCACGGCATACGGTTTAACCCATAAGTGCTCCGTTTTCCTCCTAACTCAAACCTGAGTCTGGAGATACACAGCTCAATGCACGAACTTCGTTGCATCGGCGAGGATCCTGAAATACTTTGGGTAGATTTTTAACTCGAAATTTTGCCCGCGCAGCGCCGTTAGGCTACTCTTTTTCGATTTCCAACTGCCAAGGGATTTTTTACGTCCGCAAAAATACACACGGGCGTCCGATCTCACTACCCATAGACCAGGGGAAATTTTATTACTGGAAGTCCAGGTGGATTTATTAAATAAATCTCGGTCCTCACCGGGGCCTGAACCCGAGACCTCCAGCACTCGAGGCGGACACCATACCTCGAGACCACTCAGCCCCCCCCCCCTTTGTGCTGTGTTTATTGCAGGAGAGCCTGGCATATGATACTACATCTAGTCTTAGAATGGGGGATGGAGGAAGTTACTGCGTTGTTGCGCTGACTGGAGAATAAACAATATATATATGTGGTGAATGTAACGTCCTCACGAAGCCTTCTCAGCAGGGTGAAAACTGGTATGCTTGGTACAGAGTGGTATGCTTTAATTTAACAATCTAAGATAGCCAGCTCCGTGGCGTAGGTGTTACGGACGCAGTTCGTAATCCCGCATACCACATTCGAAACACAGCTGCGGGCGATTTGGCAGCAGATCGTCTTGAGTTGGTTTTTTATGAAAGCAATGGCAAACTACTGAACGTAAACTTGCATAGGAATCACGAACATCCAAAAATGCTGGGGTTGACTTCTACGTCCTGTAAATGATATGCAACTACCTTTAAAAAAAAGATAGGGAGACTCCGTTGGATCTTTTCCTAAGGGCATGCTGGTGTCTTGGGAAATGAGTAGGCGGGTAAACTGGCTGGATCAGCACCTTTAGGTGAAGTATTGATACACTATAATGCAGATGTGGTCAAGGTCCTTTGGAATCGCTATTTAGCGTGGAAGAACAGATAATTATTGCCTGGAGAGAATGGTGTGGCAGGGAGTTGCCAGAGGATCTGACCGGCACTCGGTTCTCCACAGGAAGGCCAGATGTACACATAATAAGATTGCAGCTGGTACCATTAGTAATCGGATTCTTCGCTGATTGTTGAAGCTGAGGTCGGGGCGCATGGGGATGTCCCTAGTGCTATGATGTTGGTTCTTCACTCAACTCAACTGGTGTCAACACTTGAGACCTTTTCATAACAGGCATGACTCCCGGGTGGACCCCGCCTAAAACGGGTGGCCAGAAATGTCCTAGGAAATAAAGGCGTAAGGTGTAATATCGATCTAAAGATGCTTTTAATGACCACTATCCTAATTTGTGTACACGGACAAAGAAGGGCATTAAGATATCCCCCCCCCCCCCCAAAAAAAAAAAAACACAAAAAAACTCACAGTAGAATTCATTTGAGCAAATTAAGAGCTTTCGGGAGGACGGAAGGACGGGCAGACAAATAGGCAGACATACAGGTAGGAAGGTTTATATATATATATATATATATATATATATATATATATATATATATATATATATATATATATATACATATATGTGTGTGTGTGTGTGTGCGCACGCACACACACACACACACACACACACACTACAACAACTAATGGAAATACACAAACAAATAAGAAAACTGACATATACAAAGCAAGTTCCCTAACACACAATACCCACAACCACAAAAGACAAATACACAAAACTTCCTGTAGCATTATGCTGTAATGCTGGTGTCCTTTAAATTACACTCATTGTCTGTTCCAACTATTACAACAGCTTTAACGAGAACCGCAATTCAACAATTCAATGTCTATACAAATGACGGTAGCTGCAATGATGATCCACATCATATTTCCTTTAATATGGTTGATTAGTCAGACATGCCAATAATGAATAATTATATGGCGGCTCCCATATGGCTGGGAGGATCCGTCAAAACATGATAATTAAATAATGATTGCAACATACCGTGTTGTCCGACAAATCACACCTCATTACCTTAGTAATTAACAGAGGAATATTTGATCGTGGTCATTCACTAACCGTAGATATTTAAGTTCCTTTGACTGACGTGCTAATTCTGTGACCTTTTTGCCTACAAGCTGATCGGCCAGTTGTGATGCCAAATATTCTCTCAATTTCCTCAGTGCCACGTATTCATTCTTGGCCGTCCTTCATAATCTCCATTGTACCGTTGTTCTTTATCTTGAGTAACCATGCTGTGTCATGTCTAGGATGCCATTTCAGTTTAATCTTCTCAATATCGTGATGTTGTCCTTGTGTTTGATTTCCTCCATTCCTGTTTGTAAATTCTTCTCTCTCTATAGCAACCTAAAGTAGTCCCCGTGACGTCATCTAGTGACCATGTATTCTTACGCTGTACGGTGATTTATTTTTATTTGTGTGCTACTATTTTCTTACTCCATGGCCGAGGGGTTAGCAGCTTTCTCCGCTAACCCCGAATACTCTCGTCACGTGACGCGACAAGAATTAGCAGTGGTTCGAATCGCAAAAGTGACTTATGAGAGTATGGAGCCGGTCGCTCAGAAAGTCGTGGCGTGCTGATGAGCGTAATCTAGCCTAGAAATCAACATACAGCTGAAAGATGCTGGTGTTGACCGCAATATCCTGAAACAGGATGGAAAAGCGAAAAAAAAAAAAAAAAAAAAAAAAAAAAAAAACTATTTTCTTATCCAATCTAAATATTGACTTTTGCCTCAACCGCTACGTGGCAGTATACCCCCCCCCCCCTCCCCCTTTTTTTGTTGAAAATAACCATTTTTGTAGTCTGATTGGTTTCAAACACTGACATGTAGCGTGTGAGACATATTGAGTCATTTCTTATATCTATTATATTTATTCCAACATATTTATAATTGTGCTAATATGATGGTATGGTCTCCTATTAATCACACACAAAATCTTATTTAAAAAATAATATTATTATATAACGGGCATGCACTTCTAACTACACCCACAGTATACGTCGTGTAGCACCAGCCCATGGGAGGGCTGTGCTAACTAATCTATGAGCTTCATAAGGTCCCGCGGCCTCCCCATAGACCCATAGTAGTCCCTCGTTTTCCAATAAAGACAAGCATCCCCAACCCAAGCTAATAAAACCCGATATAGGAGACGTGTGTGATTAAATGGTACCATTCCCTCTGTATTAGTATTATTGGAGATGTGGAATGTACATATATATCAATGACTATTCCTATCATACTTGCTATCTTGCCAATCGTGGTTACCATTTAACGTTTACTTGTTTAAAATTAAATAGGTGATGTTTGCTGCCTTCGTATCTGTCGTTCCAGTGGCATCATATAAGTTTTCATGGCCTCTTTGATTCTTGCAATTCAATCAATGAGATCCGAGGAATATGCGTCTTTGTTTCTTTTCTATATTGTCTACTAGTTTGCTATACCGTATGCCTATAACGTGGATGGGTATCATCAATAAAATTTATAACCGCAACCGTTGCACTACAATGAACTTAACTACGAAACATTGTAATATATTAATAAATCACATTATGTCGTGTAATATTTAAACAAAATTTGACCACAATAATTGTAGCCTAGTTTACTTCGTGAAGGTGGTTGATTGTGGGTGGTTGTGACTTGTGTCAAATTTAGTTTGCCTTCTCACTAGTATGAGTGAGGTTAAATCTTCGCAGTGCTAATCACCATCAGAGTACCAGGAATACTTATGTGAATAAATCATCAAACCTACAACCTGAGATATTATAATTTTAAGCATAATACATATTAATAACAAATTAATTATCACAATATTACCTTAAACCTGAAATAAGTGGAAAATCATAATATATGCAATTTTAGAATACTCTCACTCGATTCTGCAATTTAGTCCTTGTATATTTTTGTGTTCTAACTTGTAGTGTACTGTATATTTGTCGCTTTGTAATGTAATTGTGTATGTATTATTTGACTGTGCTTTGCAAGTAAAATTATCTCTATCATACCACATAACAATTTCTGTTGTCATGTATTGTACACTTATCCACTCGTTCTATGCATGAATGTTAAGTGAATGATATGTTGACTGTATGGCTGACATGACCCTCTCATCATTTTTATGATGAGTGAACCATGACGTACAATCGGCACATGAATGATATTTCCTGTGTTTAATTGACATGATCCTCTCGTCGCTAGTGTGATGAGTGAACCATGACGTACAAATACCTATATGTTTTCCTGACATGAAAGTATGATACGATTGTTGATGGTAAGTAAGTATGGATTATGACATGAAGTTATCATGGAAGTAACTAATAAATATAAGCAATATATTAAAGTCCGATAGTGAAGATGCACGTAGGTGTTGATCCAAACTATCACATCGACCCAGATCAGGATCGACTCGACTCGAACAAACGTCTGACATCACCGTAACACAACACTCGGAGTGGTGTCGAGTTGACAAGATTCGAATGGTTTCATAGTTTAGTTTAGTGTAGTTTAATCGTTGGATCAACATCACGGCACACGGTTTAACCCATAAGTGCTCCGTTTTCCTCCTACCTCAAGCCTGAGTCTGGAGAAACTCAGCTCAATGCACGAACTCCGTTGCATCGACGAGGATCCTTAAATACATTGGGTAGATTTTTAACTCGAAATTTTTCCCGGGCAGCGCCGTTAGGCTACTCTTTTTCGATTTCCAACTGCCAAGGGATTTTTTACATGCGCAACAATACACACGGGCGTCCGATCTCACTACCCAGAGACCAGGGGAAATTTTGTTACTGGAAGTCCAGGTGCATTTATTAAATAAACCCCGGTCCTCACGGAGGCCTGAACCTGGGACCTCCAGCACTCGAACCTGACACCATACCTCGAGACCACTCAGCCCCCGAATGGTTTCATAATCTTCCTCTACGCAATGTCAATATATCGCACCACGGAGAAGTGTTGAACTGACAAAGTTCGAAAGATTCCATAATCGCCCATAACGCACTCGGACTAGTATAGAACTGACAAGGTTCAAATGTCTTCACCAATGTCCTCAAAACAATGGTAATTAATCAAATTAGAAAAACTTTGTACCTATTTGACACAATTATACTAATTAATTAACATATATCAAATTGTTTGTCATATCTGAATACGTTCTATACGGGGTTCAGAAGTGAAAATATTATTAGCAGAATATAGATACCTAATATTGGCTAGTCGAAACTTGGCGACTCACAATCAACACGCAATTAGAAAATCCAGAGAGGCCCCCCCCCCCCCCCCCAAAAAAAAAACAAAACCCACACACATCAATTAATAGCCTTGAAAATTGTCAGTGAAATTCTGGTAATTGGAACTGTTGAGAGCGGGTTGCGAAAACCGCAAAGCAAGCCGAAGATGATCCATGAATATAACATGGCGATGAATGGCTGCGACAGAATGGACCAAATGGTTGGATATTATAATATCCATGATAGGAAAACCATTAAGTGGTGGAAGAAGATCTACTGCTGGATCTTTGAAATTGCACAGATCAATGCTCACATCCTACATTCCATATGCCAAACAGAGAAAGGAGGAAAAAAACTGTCATTGAAGGATTTCCAAATTTTAATTCCAAAAAAGACATTCTCCAGAATCTGCGGCCTCTTTTCGGATGATTGGGAGCAATTGTGTTTATATTTTAGAAAAGTGGTGTTTGTTCAGTAAATTCAACAGGATTAGCAGTGATTTAGCAGTGATCAGGATAACAACGCCCCTTGGTAAGTGACATGTTTTCATCATTTTTACCTTTTTTTTGTCCAATTATTTTACAAATTATATTATTATTTTTATTATATTTACAATAATTTTTATTATATTTACAATATAATACAATCCTATAGCAATAATTCTATTACCAACATTTTCCTTGTGCAATCCCCTTTATTTTGATATATAATACAACATTTCTGCTACAATTTTAACCATCTTCATAACATTATTGTGACACACCCCTACTACCAGTTTTCTGCCTTATTTTTTTTTTCATTTTGTGTGAAAAAGACCAAAACTTCCTTTTGGCTAATTTTAATTAGCAATACTGTTTATATTGTTGAAGACAAGTGGCGTTTGTTTGATTATTCAGTAAATTAAACATGATTAGCTGTAGAGGAGTGTAGAAAACACCTTATAAGTGCAGTTTTTAAAAATAATTTTTACCTCTTTAATTTCAGTTATAATTAAACTTCTCATTATTGTCATAATATTTGTAACCTATCAATTAATTATTAACATTGTCATGTTCCTTGTGCAATCCTCTTTAATTTGATATGTAATAAAATAGATCTGCTACAATTTTAACCATTTTAAAAGCATTATTGTAACACACCCCTACTTCAAATTTTCTGCCATGAATTTCTGTTTGGTCAGGACCCAATTTGTGTTTGGTAGCGAAAGAGTTAATTTTTACAATACTGAGGTTTTTATTACCCAGATGGATACTTATTAATATTACTTTGAAGTAGGTAGAAGACCAGACTGACTGACTGGACAATCTCAGTGCAGTAGTCATTGAGTTGACTGACAGTCAGACTGAGTACTGAGTCGAGTGTGACTCAACACTCATTACATTAATATAATAAATAAATAAATAAACAAATCAACACAAGGTATTTTAAGCTCTAAATTAAATATCCTTTCACACTTTATCTTGCTTGTGACTACTTTAAGTACTACGTGAATTGTTTGTGTCCTTTGATCCACAATATCCACATCTGTAGCGTTCATGTTCGGCGGTGTACTCAACTATCGTCGGGTCAGTCTCCATTTTTCTCACTGACAGACGCAATATAAACAGAAAATATGAAAATGTCTACCGAGCCGGAAGTGCTGCATATTTTCATCACACACACACACACACACACACACACACACACACACACACACACACACACACACACACACACACACACACACACACCCCAACATCCTGTGCCGTGCCGGGCGACTCAGGAGAGCCATGTCATTCTATGTTTTTTTAATAGTTGCATATCCCTTACAGGACGTTGCAGTCAACACCAGAATTTTTCAGCTGCTGTTGGTGTTCTTGGCAAGATTACGCTCAGTAGTTTGCCATTGCTTTCTGAGCGACCGGTTCACATACCCCGTAAGTAACCAACGCGACGCGATCCGCTGCCGAATCTCGCGCAGCTGTGTTCCTCGCGTGGATATACGGGATAACGGATAAAGCAGTAAACTCTTCGCCAGGGAGCCGACCATACTATTTTACGTTATGTTATGCTATGTTCGCCGGCTCCGTGGCGAAGAGGTTACGGATGCAATTCGTCCGCATACAGCGTTTGAAAGACCACTGCGGGCGATTTGGAAGCAGACCGTCTTGCGTTGATTTCCATACAATGATATGAGTCCCCTCTGCTGTGTGTCCACCGTGACGAGGTAGAGGGGCTTGTGCGTCCCAATGACCCCAAGAGCTATGCCGACGGTAGCACAGCTACTGGTAGGGCCACCCATGTCGGACAGGTCAAGGGAGAGGGACCAGACGAAGAGACACACAAACCTGCTGCCTTGTAGGTAGACTGGGGACAGTCAAAGGCTAGGGAAAGCACCCCAAATACATGCTTGTCGAAATCGGATGTACTGAGCCACAGGCTTGACAAAGCAGTGCAACGTGAAACCTGCTGCCTTGTAGGTAGACTGGGGACAGTCAAAGGCTAGGGAAAGCATCCCGAATAAATGCTTGTCGAAATCGGATGTACTGAGCCACAGGCTTGACAAAGCAGTGCAACGTAACTTAATTCATGATGTCACAAATCAAAATTAATCGATATGGTGCTAATCCCGTGAAGTCCCATCAGGCGGTGATAGTGCCGGGCCCCCTGCCTCGAGGGGGTCCACCCATGACTACTGGTGGTCACCTTCCCCTGTGCTGTGGAGTCAAGGCACAGAGGAGTAGGTTAAGAGCTATTGACCAAATACCCCGGACACTCAACATACTACAGTGGAATGCCGAAGGAGTTTACAAGAAGAAAGACTCCCTAACACAGCGTCTTCATAAAGATAGAATAGATGTGGCATGCATTCAAGAGACACACCTCAACGCCAATCACAAATTCTCAGTCAGAGGATATCAGGCCACACGTTTCGACCGCGAAGGACACAAAGGAGGAGTTCTAATACTTACACGAAATACAATACCTTGCAGCGAATTATCTATGATCTCTGACAACCAAACGGAAATTATAGGTGTTGATATAATGATAAAGGACGTGAAAATAAGAATCTACAATCTGTATAGCCCAGCAGATAAGGACCTTACACTCTCAAACATGAAAATAACTGACACAAACTGCATTATTGTCGGAGACTTTAATAGCCGTTCAGAAAGATGGGGATACTCAGATACTGACAAAAGAGGAGATGAATTGGAGGACTGGGAAATAGACTCAAATCTCCATCTACTCAACAAAGCGGATGACACACCGAGCTTCTACTCCAGAAGATGGCTTACCACTTCTACTCCAGACTTAGCTTTCTGCACAGGAGACATCCTCCACAAAATCGATCGCCATGTGCTGGACCAATTAGCAGGTAGTGACCACAGACCAATCAAGCTTGAAATGAATATGGAGTATGTTCCACAGGAGCAAAAGCCCTTGCCCCGCTGGAATTACAAACGAGCAGATTGGGACAGATTTGCCATACTAACAGACAAATATTGTGAAAACATAAATACACGATATGGCAACATAAAGCAAATGGTGGAAAGTCTAAACAGAGCGATAATACAGGCAGCCACTGAGTCCATTCCAAGAGGAGCGAGGAAAAATTACAAACCATACTGGACTGAAGAACTACAAAGTTTGGAGGACAAAGTTGAAGATGCCAGGAAGACAGCAGAGAGAGAACAAACAATTGAAGCAAACATCTCTCTCAAAGCCATCTCAGCAAAATATAAAAGAACAGTAAATCAAACAACAAGAGATTGTTGGAGGGAAAAAACAGAAAACCTGAATTTTGACAGGGATGGAAACAAACTATGGAAACTAGTGAAAGCCATGAACAATGAAGGACCTAGAAACAAACAAATAACAATTAAACAAGGAAATGCCTTGCTTACAGGCAAAAAGGCTGCAAATGCACTAATGGAACACTATGCAAATGCAAACCACATTGATATTACAACCGAACAGAAGAAAGCAATCAAAGACAAACAGATACATCATAGAAATACAGAGACAGCAGCAGAATATATGATGGCAAATCTAACAATGGAAGAAATGGAACAGGCAATGAATACCCTAAAAAAGAAGAAATCACCAGGAAAGGATGGAATCACAAATGAAATGCTAATAGGACTAGGCACCAAGGCAAAGAAGAAACTACTAGCAGTCCTAAATAACAGCTGGAAGAGAGGAATAGTCCCACAGGCATGGAAGGAAGCTATACTAATACCAGTCCCAAAGAAGGGAAAAGACCTGGAAGAACCAAATGGCTATCGACCTATCAGTCTACTTAGCTGTGTAGGAAAATTAATGGAACGCATTATCAATGGCAGGCTAACATGGCATCTGGAAGAAAACAAACTCTTAACACCACACCAAGCAGGATTCAGAAAATACAGATCCACTGAAGATCAAATAACCTATATAGCTCAGGAAATAGAGGATGCCTTCCAAGAGAAAAAGCACACACTAGCAGTCTGGATAGATTTAGAAAAAGCATTTGATAAAGTATGGAAGGAAGGACTGAAAGTAAAACTGCAAAACATGCATGTTTGTGGAAAAATGTATAAATGGATCAGCCACTACCTTGAGAACAGAACTGCCAGGACAAAAGTACAAGGACAAACAAGCAAAATGATGCTGCTGGAGCAAGGTGTCCCCCAAGGAGGAGTTCTTTCACCAACATTATTCCTAGCATATATAAATGACATCACAGAAAATTTTCCAGCCAGAGTACACACATCCTCCTTTGCAGATGACCTAGCCATATGGACATCTGAAGAATATATTAGTACAGCTAACAGCAGAATACAGCAAGCCTTATTAGCGCTAGAGGACTGGTCAAAATCATGGCTAGTGAAGATAAGTGAGGAGAAAACAACATGCACAGTGTTCTCCCTCTCAAATAAAACTCAGCAACCTAAGCTGGTATTGAATGGAAAAATATTGCGCCATGAAGAAAATCCAAACTATCTAGGAGTCACCTTTGATCGTCGCCTGACATGGAAGACACAGGTTGAGAAAAATCGAACAAGAGCAAGGCAGAGAATGGCAATCATGAAAATGCTTGCTGGTACAACGTGGGGAGCAGATGAGAAAGTTCTCAAGAAGTTATATACTGGACGGGTGAGGCCAGTACTGGAATATGGCATTGCAGCTTGGGCAACAGCAGCTAAGTCAAACTTTAACAAAATAAGTAGAGTCCAAAACCAAGGAATGCGAATCATAACTGGAAGCCTGAAGACAACGCCTATTAATGAACTAGAAAAGATCACTTGTTTACAACCAATGCAGGATAGAAGAGATAGCAGAGCCCAGCAACAAGCAGAAAAATTTAGAAGATTGACAGACCACCCTATGTACAACAGATTTAAAGGTTTTGGAAAGGGAAGACTGAAGCGTAGCAACTTTGTAGAAACTGCAAAACGAAGGATTAGGGCAGATCCTATACTTAACATATCAACAGTCAAGCCCATACACAATGCACACAACTTCCCAGCTTGGAGACAGCAGCAACTGCCTGAGATGATAGAAAACATTCCTGGTATTGAGAAAAAGAACACACAGCATGAAACCGAAAGAAGAGAAATAACCCTAAACTACATAAAAGAACATTACCCAAGCAGGAATTGGACCCATGCATATACAGATGGATCAGCCAAAAATTCAATAGAGAATGGAGGAGGAGGAATTCTCCTAAATTTAAAAAATGGAGTGAAAAAAACACATTCAATGGCAACTGGAAAATTTTCAAGTAACTTCAAAGCGGAGGTAGAGGCTTTGAAAACTGCAGCAGAAATGCTCCTGATGGAGGAGAATAAAGAGAAGCAAATAGCTATCTTCACAGATGCAAAGTCAGCTGTCTCAATACTCAAGAGCAATAACAGCACAGAACTAACTGACCTAAGAGCAGCACTCCATGGTCTATGCCAGAAATCCAAAAAAGTTGTAATACAGTGGATCCCATCACATTGCAGTATACCTGGAAACGAAGAGGCTGACAGACTGGCAAAAGAGGGCGGACGACTACCACAGCCTGACATAGACATAACCTATAATGAGGCAAAGAGGTTGATAAAAAGCACTTATAGAACCAAATGGGAATCTGAGCATCCAGGCCATCAGAAGGATGATGCATATTACAAACTCGACCGAAGAGAACAAGTAGCAATCTTCAGACTCCGCACAGGACATAACAGGCTGAAATACCACTTGTTCAATAAACTAAAGATAGGAGATACTGATGAATGTAATTGTAGAACTGGAAAAATGACAGCAAAACATTTGCTGCAGGATTGCCCAACGTATGCAGAACAGAGAAAGATATTTTGGCCCACACCTGCTTCATTTGAGGACAAGCTCTATGGAGATATCAACAAGCTCAAGTTGACCGCAGCTTACTTTAACTACATACAGGTTGACATTTAAAGGTGCATGAAGACCCAGAGGCATGAAATGGAATATTGCTTGGATAGCAAATCCATTATGTGGAAAGTCCGAATCAAAAGCCCATTGTGTGGGCTTCATAAAAGGTGGAAAAGTGTCCTAGTGGCATGAAATGGAATATTGCTTGGATAGCAAATCCATTACGTGGAAAGTCCGAATCAAAAGCCCATTGTGTGGGCTTCATAAAAGGTGGAAAAGTGTCCTAGTGGCATGAAATGGAATATTGCTTGGATAGCAAATCCATTACGTGGAAAGTCCGAATCGAAAGCTCACTGTGTGGATGTCATCTACAGACTGCATACTTCTGGTTTCCGGAAGAACAGCCTATGGTGAACGGAAGGCCCAATATACGGAAGTGAGGCTAAGCAGCCATGTGCAGGACGTGACGATTCCTTGGGTGAGCCCAGTACCAGAGCGCTATGTATCGGCTCTGCAAGTATGGAAGCCTCCTTGGATGGCGGGGAATGCCCATGGTCTGCCCCTGCCTTCCCTTGAGGGCTGCCCAGGATCTTTGGCTGTTCTATATGGACCAGCTGGGATGGGGGATAACACCACAACAGTGAGAGTCAAACGTCCTAAGAAACCCCCGGGAAGGTTCACCCGGTCAACAAATGCCCGCAGAAGTCGGATGTGTCGGCCTAACGGCGCAAGAACGCAGCTCTGCTGTAAACAGGCACAACGCAATCACATCCGAAAAAAAACTCCGGATGAACGAAGAAGAAGAAGAAGATATGAGTGCCTGTTGTTCAGAAAGCAATGGCAAACTTTGAATAACGAAGACACAAACAATAGATTGCCTGGCATATTTCGCTGCATCTCCTCAGGCACATACTGCTGAATTCCAAGAGTAAAATAACTAGATAAATCCTTCAAGCTGAAATATACACATGTTCGTACAGTAATGTCAATTATCTACCACGGTAAGTTTAAACTGACTATCATGTCTTTCTGTTTGCACAAAACTGGCCTATGTAGATTAATCATGATGGCTTCTGCAAACTTAATAAGTGAGTAATAAGTAAATTTGCCCAGGAATCACAAACGGCCAAAGAGTTGGCTGCAACGTCCTGTTAAGGATATGCAACTAACTGTGATATGTTATGTCATGTTATGTTGTGTCGTACGATGTCGCCGCACATGGGGCATTCCCATGAGTGCTCAGATCGCCGATGAAGCAGCCATTCAATATTATATGTGCTTCATTTTCACGAGGAATTGGTCATGATATCATATCTCCTCTCTTGATCTCGAAGGCGGCATTAACGTGTGCTATTCTCCAGTGCTTCCCTACTCATTATATGACCAAATAACTGTCATTTTCTAAAAGTTGTGTACAATGATTTACTTTCATTAGCCTCTTCCAGTCACTCGTTGTTACTTATTGTGGCAGCCAGGGTATTCGCAGCATTCGTCTCAGGAACCACATTTCTGTTGCTTACAAGCTTTTCCTACTTTGTCCATTCACGTTCCTTGATTCACCACCATACAGCAACCATGTAATGTACACACTGACACCTGATTACTACTATTTAAAAAGTTAGTTACATATCCTTTACAGGACGTCGCAGTCAACCCCAGCATTTTTGGCTGTTTGTGATCTACTATGATCATTACTACTATCGTTTAATATAAAAAAAAATTGTGAAACAATAGTGTTGTCGTGTTCTTTTTTTTTTTTTTTAAACTGGGGTTAAGGGTTAGCGGTTCCCCTAGAGAATAGAACGACACTCTGAGGCCCCCTCGTTTCCGTGTTTTTATTGCGGGCCTTTAGTCCGACTATGAGTATGAGCCTTTGCCCTCAGTGGTCTACAAAGTCCCACAGGAGTTGTGAAGTGTGATGATCATCTGTTGTCCCTGGTCAGACCAAGTGCAGCACTGGGGGAGGGGGAGGGGAGAATACTACACTTTGATCTTAACCAAAAGGCCGATTTTGTTTTTGTTTTTTGTCACACGTTTATTTCATGCAAAGCAATGTATACTTATAAGGTGTACAATGGCGACGATGCGATGCGTTTATTCTTCAGGGAGACGCTGTTTGGTGTTTTCCTGTGGATTATGTGGTGTGTGTGTGTGTGCTGTTGTTGTTGTTTTGTTTTTTTTTCGTTTATTGGAAGTGTTCAAAAGAGGCCACGGAAGACAGGTGGTGGATGAAATTTGGAGGTCAGCCGACAGATATTTGTTGGTTATGGTCTCAAGTTTCGCGACGGCAATCAGAGGATCTCCTTCGTGAGACAATGACTGCGGTCACAGAACCAGTACGGTTACTGCCATAGAGGAAAGCACCGGCAAACTACCTCTTTAAAAGTGCCTGGTACATTATGATTCGCCTAAATGGCGAGTCATGACCACCCACACTTTCCGGCATGGCACATGACCGATTGATTGATTGATTGAATGATTGATATCACATAGCTACAAGCCCACATTGTTCTTCTTATTTTGCTATAACCATTATAATTGCTACCTCTGGCTGTTTTTTTCTCTCCACCAGAATTGAGTAAGCTATATTTCTCGGAAGTTATAATGCTCTCTGGTCTCAGATACACCTAACATGTAAATATTCAGGGTTCTCATTTCTTTCTTAATGGTATCAAAGTTTGGGATGTGTGTGGTTAATTTTCTTTAAATTTTTGTGTGGCCCTAGAAGGCCAGTAAAAAAATGTTAGTTAGTTAGTTAGTCGACAGATCATCCTCGTTGCACATCGGACCATTCAGTCCATAAGTGCTCGGATCCCCTCCTCAGCAAATCCCGCAGCGTGTAGCGGCTAACAACGCCAGTTCTGTGTTGGTTTATCAATCTTCTTTGGCTTCCTGCGTAGTGTTCTTGTTTGGCCACCCCTCTTTTAATTTGCTGCTCTCGCAGTCTGGCCATTGTTGTAGATTCACAGTCATCACTTGGTTCTTGCAAAAGTCTCACTTCTCGTAGAGCATTCAGAATGTCAGCCTGGTCCATGGCGCGTCCGCCCTCCACAGTAGCCTCACCTGCGAGCTTGTCAGCCCGCTCATTTCCTTGTACTCCCGCATGACCTGGCACGAAGATGAAACTAATCTTTGCCAGCCGAGACCGCTCCAGAGGCAGCAACCATTCTCTTCGGATCGACCCCTCCTCTATCCTCTTGATCATGTTCATTGAGTCGCTAAGGAAACAAGCCCTAGTGAATGTCTGTGTCTCGAGCCATGTTATTGCTTTACTTACTGCCATGACTTCCATGGTCAGGCTACTTGTGGTTTCAGTGAAAGCACCAGAGTCCTCCTTCACAATTCTCTCTCCGGCTCGAGCTGTAAAGGCCCATGAGCTTCTCACATGTCGGACGACCGACCCATCTGTGTAGATGACCGCGTCACTGTCTAGCGAATTCTCGAAAATCAACGCTTGTACTTCAGCCTCCACAGCAGCCGGATTTTCTTGTCTGCATTTTCTATCTAGTTGGATGCAAACTGAAAAGGATGTGCAGAAGTCTGTTGGCACTTGCACCCACTCCTTGCCAGGTTCTAAGTCCTCAAGTGAACACACCTGTTGAAGAATGTCTTCGGCTTGACCCATCCACGACCGTCCTCTTTTTAACCTGCTGCCCTTCACCTTCCTAATTTCACTATGCAGTGGATGCTGTGTGTTTGCGTTAATTCTGAGGTAGGTGCGTGCCCTGCAAACTTGCATTCTCTCTTCAATGGTTGGAAAATCAAGAAGGTAGCGCATCGCCCTGCATGCTGTATCTCTTGTACATCCAAGAATAATGCGCATAGCTTCATTCTGTATCCTTTCCATCCTTTCTATCTGCTTATGGCTGAGAGTCAGGATTGCCATTGCATACTCCAAAACAGACATGACCAGCCCCTCGTACAGAAGACATAGATGGCGCTGCTCACAGTTTGCTGCCGCCATCACCCCCATCGCTGCCAAGCCCCGCTTGGCCTTTGTTATCACCTGGTCTATGTGCACATTATAAGCAAGGCTTCGATCAAACCGTATCCCCAGGTAATTCATTGCCTGCGTTCTTTCCACCGTCTCTGAACACAGCATTACAGTTGGTGTTGGATTGTTGACAATATGATTATTCAATGAGAACCAAGTCACTGTTGCCTTTGTTGGGTTGACCATTGCCCCAGCTTCATCACACCAAGTACTTATGCGATTGAGTTCGGTTTGTAGTTCCACAGCAACCTCCTCTCTATCCTTACCCTGGCGATACACTAAAACATCATCGGCATATGACAATGTCCTGCCAGGTCCAGTGATCTGCTCACTGGTGATTCTCACTGTGTAGGCGTTGAACAGTACCGGAGATAATGGTGATCCCTGTGGTAGGCCAGGATATATTGTTGTTGGTTCCGAAGTCCAACTGCCACATCTAAAAACTACTTTCCGTTGGAAGAGGGCTGCAGCGATCCAACTAAGGAGGAATGGACTTACGTTTAGCTCAAGAAGCTGAAACATTAAAAAATCCAGTGGTACTCTGTTGTATGCGTCCTCAAGATCAATCGCTGCAGCAACAGTTTCAGTGCCTGAGTGGAAACCTTCATAGACATCATGGGCAAAGACTGCTGCATTGGTCCAGGTTTCTCTTTTTGGACGGTACCCACCCAGGGTAGGTGGGAAAACACCTTGCCCCTCTAGTTGGCTTGATATTTTCCTGGCTATTTTCTTGAAAAAAATGTTTCCCCCCTCCAAACAGAGGGAGGTGCATCCTATGTGCGGAAAGAAATACACATTGAAATGAACGCGACTAGAATTTTAGAAATAACTGTATAATTGTCTATTTGATTATAAAATGTAAGTACTAAAGATTATAACATACTTTATAAAGAATTTTAAAAAACTCCTTCACTTTCTTGCATATTTGAATATTAAGTCCTTTTTTGTCCATTAAAAAAAATAGAAAAATTACTTCAGAGTTATTTAGTAATACTATAGCTTAGTATATTATTTCTTTGTTTTTAAATACTAGTAATCTCCCTTATTGCTATATTAGATAATTATGTCCCTTACTCAATAACTTATTTTTATCCTTTACTTTGCAAATAGTTGCATGACGCGATCGGGTGTCACCTGTAGTACATGCTGCTCTCTACCGGACGAAGAGACTCCAATGGAATCCTCATTAATGTCGTTATCTATTTCGATTTCATTTACAGCATGATTTTCTTGAGAAAATACATCGGTGGTTTCCCTTTACCTCCCGCCAGTTTGTGTATCAATCAATCAATTAGGTACTGTCTCCACAATGAAGGCTGGCTGCAATTTATCACCAACACTGTTTCTCGCCTTGATTGTACATTCTGTCAGTGTTCTTCCATCTCTTGATGTTATCTTCCCACTTGTATCTATGTCTAAATCTTGCTCGCTTGCCTTCAACCTTGCCCTCATTTGGATTTTCTAAGAGTGTTATGTCTTTTAACGTTGCCGAAATATGTCACTTGCCTCTTTTTTATTTCTTTCATCAACTCTAGTTTCATTCCCAGTTTTTCTAGAGCCTCTGTGTTTGATTTTTTCCATGAAATACGACATATTCTTCGGTATATCCACATCTCCAGGGCATATATTCGACTTTCTAGCTGCTTATTCAATGTCCAGGCTTCCGCATCATACAATAGTGTTCAGTATACCTAACATTTGAAAATTTTCATTTTTAATGCGTTGTTAATCTCTCTAGATTTTAGTACTGATGTCATGCTGTTGAAAGTATTTTTGGCCATTCCTGTTCTCTTTTTGATTTTCTATTTCACTTCTGTCATCCCCATCATCATCAAGTGCTTTGCCAACTGGTGTGGAAAATTGTGCTGTTCAACATCTCGCGATTTCAATCCGAATGTGTACATTCCTGTGCTTTCACTATACAGTGATACAAAGAGTCAATAATTATTTATTATAATCTTCTTTTGTTGTCAGCCTTTATGTTTGTGATAACTACTTCCTATTGTTTCAATACTTCTCACATTTTCTCTTCCCATAAAGAGCCCAAAATGTCGAAGACAATAGACTAGACCACAGGAAATAGGACAAATACACACACACACACACACACACACACACACACATACACACACACACACACACACATATATATACACACACATATTCACACACACAAACACTCACAAACACACTCATACAAACTATCACACACACTCAGACATAACACACTCTCCCACACACACTCACACACACACACACACAAACACACACACACACACGACAGATCCTTCAAGACAAGCATATTAACTGATTGCCTGCCAAACAAAAAAGTGGTCCTGACCAAACAGAAATTCAAGGCAGAAAATTTGAAGTAGGGGTCTGTCACAATAATGCTTTTAAAATGGTTAAAATGGTAGCAGATGTATTGTATTACATATGAATTTAAATAGGATTGCACAAGGAATATGACAGTGTTAATAATTAATTGATAGTTTACACATATGACAATAATGAGAGGTTTAGAAATAACAACTGAAACTTAAAGAGGTAAAAATTATTTTTAAAATGTCAATTACCAAGATTGTATTTATAATCCTCTTATGTTGATCCTGTTAAATTTACTGAATAATGTTACACACACCACTTGTGTTCAAGAATATCACAAGAGCTGCTCCATAACACCAATAAAACACAATTAAAACATAATATTTTGAAACACATATTTTTCACATAAAATGGAAAATGTCAGTAACACACCAGACAGATTGTACTGAGAAGAAGAATATAAACACTATTTTCTATTTAGTTATAATTATTATTCTTTTAAATTTAATTATTTAAATACTCCTTAAATACTTTGTGATAGGCAAAACAAATTTGGTGGCATAAATGTGGCCCATTAGCACAATCATAATTCGATATGTGCCATCATATTATGACATATTATGACGAACTTTATCTTTTAGTGTTGTTTCCAATACTACGAAAGAATCTAACTGACTACTGAATACTGTACGTAGTATGAGTGTTAGAATCTTTCACAAAGTCCTTTACATCACAATAACTGTAATATAAAATTGTTTACAACGGTAATTCTATTAAAATATATGAGGTCAAGAACCAGAAGGTGTTGTTATTTTGAAGTACTTCTTCTTCTGCTGCTGCGTTAATCCAGAGTTTATTTTTTTTCGGACGTGACTGCGTTGTGCCTGTTTACAGCAGAGCTGCGTTCTTGCGCCGTTAGGCCGACACATCCGACTTCTGCGGGCATTTGTTGACCGGGTTAACCTTCCCGGTGATTTTTGGCAACAAGAGAAGACCAGAGGGCGGGTCAGCTGTTTAAGAACTGACTTCGTTAGACCTCGCAGCCTCATAAAGGAGCTCCCGCATAAGTTCCCGAGAGGGAATCACCCACAGGTACCCCATTTTGAAGTTCAAATCACAACAATCATTTCGAATCACAACAAACACGTTTTCTTAAATTAAAAAAATATGGATGCTAACGACCTGTTTCACACTGCTAAATCTTTCTGCCTCAATTTTAAGTTACCGAAGTTAACTAAACATTGCAGAAACATAAGAACTGGAACAAATAAAGCACTGTTTATACTGGGACATCCTTCTGGCACATGGGTGCCAGAATCGTTCCACTGTGACAGTAGACTGACACACGGCAGAGAAAACAGAGGACCTGCAACATGTGTACTTTTCACCGACTTCATTATGACATTTTCTGAGTTCGAAACACAGTTGTGTTGGTATTTTACGAAATAGTATGGGTGCCGGTCGTTCAGTAAGCAATGAACTGAACGTAAACTTGCCAAGAGATCACAACAGCACAAAATGCTGGTGTTGACTGCGACGTCCTGTAATGAATATGCAACTTTTTAAAGGACCCATATAAATACCATGAATTTATTTCATATATTATAGCTCGAGGATGACGACAAGATCATTTCTCCACCGATTGCCCCCCCCCCCCCCCGCCCTGTTTATTCCCCTCCTCCAGCCACCACACACCCTAACATTGATTTTAAACAATAACTTTCAATAAGGAATAAAGCATGATATTTCACGGTTTAAATCTTCGTTATTGCCATATACCTGGATCAGGATATGGATTATAAGACACACTTTGCACGGCATTAGTTCAAAAGAATGATAAGTGTGCAGGACGTTTTGGTGCAAGTGTGAAAGCGTCACAGAAAACGTCACTGAGAGATCAGTTAGACTTGGGCTGCCGTCCTGTTCGGACGCAGCATGTCTTCTGAGCATGGCTAACAGTCAGTTATGCCGCTCTTTGTGTTAATTCAGTGTGTGTGATTTCAAGTGGTTCTTGTGGAGCGATTGGGTTTGTCGACATGTGACAGGAGTCGTCAGATTAAAGTCTGCAAGATATAAAACCATATCGTCTTGTAAAGGTTTGTTGCAGTGGCAGTTTCTTGCTTGTCGTTTTATATTTCAAGTATAAGGAGAGATGTATAATGTTTGAATGGACAGGAAATGTATTAGTCCTCATGCCCTTAGATGAGTCGTCGATATCACTTCGTGACAAATGGGGACTTCAGTTCCGGGTATATAGTGAATCCGTTGGACTAACTTTTAAGGCACCGCAAAAGAAATACGCCACTTGCCTCAATGTTACATTACCGATTGCACGCTACGCATCTCATTTCGTATGCATACCATCCACTACCACGGCTGAACAGGAAACCGGAAGCCGCAGTGTAGCTCAGACGTCTGACAATGTCAAATTAAATGGTCACAGCTACAAACGATCTTTTCTTCATTTTAATTTGAGTAATATCCAGTGGCAGATCTGCAGTAAGTAAATTTAATGCACAATATAATGCTCTCCGAAATGTCTATTTTTCATAGACATATCACAAGTACTTATACTTATGATTTCATCAGAACTGACTTCGACATGTATTGAGATCGAACATAGTCCACAGTGAGTCTCCATTTGCAAATCATACTAGACGCGTGAACATTACTTTATTATACACAGTCAACACCACACGATGGCATTATTAACCTATGCTTTGTCATCTGGACATTAACAGTACGAAGAACAGTCACTACTTACTACTTAGCATGCTGGTTATATCAATACTGATTTTGGTGATGTAGTCTCGAACCAAATAGCCAATTCTGAGCAGTACACGAAACATCCGGAAAGTATCTTATGATTTTGATTCAAGAAACTGTTCAACTAATATTTAATCGCAGTTTGTTTGATGGATCAAGTAAGGAAAATTAACAAATGTCATATTCAGTAACGGAGGAAATGATGTACAAACATTCATACGATAATGAAAACTCAACTGACAAAAATTTGCTTGAATAAACAACAAATTGACAGTATTATTTACGCAAGTTCGCAAAATGCAATTATATTGATCTACATAAATATGTCAGGTTTCCAACGACACGAATATAATAACGTTATCTACTATGTCGTCAGAAATTATTGTTGGTTCTGAAGATACAATATTTTGATTACAGTTATCAAAGATTTGAAAAATTGAACTCAGATCACGATACCTTTTGTATTTGATCATATGCAGATACTATTCGTTTGCACAGATACAGGAAGATTTGATTAACAAAAATTCAATCGACATATAAACTGTGGTAGTCATAGTTGTGTTAAGAGGAAGGCGAGCGTACATGGACTATGCTGTTACTCATTTCAAATTGAGTTTAAATGTTGTTCGACAGTATGCGAAAGTCTCGACTGTGATCAGCCGTATTACTAGTTCATCATTTGTATCCGTATTGATTGTCCTCATTTACTTCGGATGCTGACCTGGTCTTAACAGGCACTCTGGAAGAGGCAACTACCGATCACCTGATCGTAACTTGTAAAAAGATGCATGCTAATAACATGGCATTGAACTGTTTGTTCACAAGACAGATTCCGTATGCTCCAGTTCACATTTTTACCTCAAATACTTGACCCTGTATACGTCAAGAAAGAAGATAAACAGTCAGTTAACAGAGGAATTATATACGCGGTTTTACAAGAACGTTCGCAAGAAATTTCTTGAATTACAACGACACAAGACTATAAATTTACAGTTAAACAGTCGAAATGCACTGAACTTTGAAAATTTCAGTAATCAATTGAATTCCTGGAAACGATAGTTTGGATGAAGTCAAATTGATACGTGAACATTGAGAATTGAACACTTGGATGAAAGCAAGTGAATCTTATTTCAAAATTATGAACCAATATTCTTAGAACATGCATATATTAGTCTTGAATTTGAGAAATCTCGTGAAAAAAAAATTTGACTGCAACGAAATTCGAGTTTCATAACAGTGATGAACAATTTTTACATCAACCTTGAGAAACAGAACTTATGGAAACGTACACTTAACGTCATTAAGGAAAATCATAGTCACATCTGAAAATATATACTTCATTTGGGGCATTGTGAATTGTACACGAAACGTGCTGAAGTCATAATACAACCAACACAGCACGAACTTCTTTGGCTACAAATCTGGGAGATGTTCATGCATGTTTCAACTTTAAAGGTATTTTATCGCATCTTACTGCTTTTGAGGAATTGCTCAAGGAAATAGAATCACCAAACCCGCAGATGCTTATTCATCCACGTCTATTATCTCAACCGTACTCAAATATGTCGAGACCAGAAGAAATTCCGTTCAACGTGTTCAGGATAGGCGATAACTTTTCGAACAGTCGCCCGAATCGATGATACAACGTTTGAGACCTCCTTTATATGGATGCCCAATTACCCAGTCATTACATCACTTGTCGGTATTGGAATATCGAATACTAGAGGACAAACTTCTGTGTCAACGATGGATAACAATTCATTTAACAATGACATTTAAATACACGAATACACACGAGGAAGGCTGAATAATTTAATTTAATTTACATCATCATAAATAAAAGAATTTCATGTTGTTCTCACGTGAATCCAGCACGTGATTAAGAGTGTTCCTTAGTTTAAGGATAGTAAATTAGGTGAATGGTGTTAATTTGTTTTCTTCGTGGGTTATAGTCATTTAACCTGTTTTAATTATGCTAAATTTTAGTATACATATTTATTTATACTATTTATGTGGTCTTGTAATTTAGTTTTGATTTTGCGATTACTGCTTGATCATACGCAAATGTTTACCATTGGTTTTATCAAGGGTAATGGCAACAATAGATAATAAAGGTACAGAGAGAACCACACAGAATGTGAGGGTACGGTGCGGTGTGCTGGGATAGAAGTAACTCCCCTACGCAGATATAACAGTACACTAGAATTGTACCAAGATATGCGTTACATCTTTAGACGAATATGGAGGTGTACTGTAGACTAACCAACGTCATTAGACTAAGAGGTTTGGGGAAACTCTCTTTAGGCTGATACGCGAAGGCAGTCTATATGATACCGAGATATGACCGTTAGAGAGTTGAGGATGATTTTATGGATACCGAGTCATATAATTATATAAAGTCAGCACAACCAATAGACAGATGAAAGCATTATGACTTAGCTTCTCTACATACATGTGTGAGCATTGGGCAATGGAACCATATTACAACAGTTCATTGAAGGAAAAGAGTTATCCTGCTGATACGATTCGTCTATTGATCGGTGTTTACACAGAGAGAACTATTGTGTTGTTATGAATTATATTGCTATTTGACTATGGTATTATTAGATTGTTAATAATAATTATTATGTGAATAGGTTATTAGGCAGTTAATGAGTTTAAATTAAGTGGGACAGACAGATGACACCACTTCTCGTTCCTTTCAGGGTAGAACAAGCAGAATAAACTAGCAAAATGTTTGCAACATTTTGAAGGGTAGAGGGGGTGAGTGCCATATACCTGGATCAGGATATGGATTATAAGACACACTTTGCACGGCATTAGTTCAAAAGAATGATAAGTGTGCAGGACGTTTTGGTGCAAGTGTGAAAGCGTCACAGAAAACGTCACTGAGAGATCAGTTAGACTTGGGCTGCCGTCCTGTTCGGACGCAGCATGTCTTTTGAGCATGGCTAACAGTCAGTTATGCCGCTCTTTGTGTTAATTCAGTGTATGTGTTTTCAAGTGGTTCTTGTGGAGCGATTGGGTTTGTCGACATGTGACAGGAGTCGTCAGATTAAAGTCTGCAAGATATAAAACCATATCGTCTTGTAAAGGTTTGTTGCAGTGGCAGTTTCTTGGTTGTCGTTTTATATTTCAAGTATAAGGAGAGATGTATAATGTTTGAATGGATGGGAATGTATTAGTCCTCATGCCCTTAGATGAGTCGTCAACAACACTTCGTGACAGTTATGAATAGTAATTTTAAGGCGATGACACTAGATGTTGTCATCTCCGCGATCAAGAATGAACATATCTATCTACTGATAAACAGATATCGGCACAGATTTCCCGTTACATGCCCTAACTGGCTTTGATGTAGTGTAGCAAGTGACCATGCCAATGTATGAATGTGTGTATGTGCGTGCTTGCGAGCGAGCGTGCGTGCGGGCGGGCGTTCGTGTGTGAAGTATGCAGAAAATGTGTGTGTGTGTGTGTGTGAAGTATGCAGAAGCAAACCTGAGTCATCCTTACATAATAGTCTAGAACAGACAAATCTATGCACTATGAGAAATAACAGTTATTGGTAATTTTTTTCTTGTTGTTGTTGCTGTTATTTTTGGTGTTGTTGTTGTTGTCCTTCTTCTTCTTCTTCTTCTTCTTCTTCTTCTTCTTCTTCTTCTTCTTCTTCTTCTTCTTCTTCTTCTTCTTCTTCTTCTTCTTCTTCTTCTTCTTCTTCTTCTTCTCCTCCTCCTCCTCCTCCTCCTCCTCCTCCTCCTCCTCCTCCTCCTCCTCCTACTATGCAAGCGGCTAATATTCTTTGTGCCCATTTCTATCTACCCCCAATGAAGCCGTACATCTTCAAGATACAATAATCTCCTTCTTCTTCTTTGCGTTCATCCGGAGTGTTTTTTCAGATGTGATTGCGGTGTGTCTGTTATGCGCCCTTGGGCCGAAACCCGTAGGCCGACACATATGGCTATAGCGTGCTTTTTTGACCAGGTAGCATTCCTGGGAGACTCACTTTTTGCGGTACCATCCGCAACCCAGCTGACCAAGTTGGAACGGTCGAAGACAACGGTCAACCGTTAAAGGAAGGCAGGGACAGTCCATAGCATTTTCCGCCATTCAAGGTTGCTTCCATAATTGCAGGGCCGACACATAGCGCCCTGGTGCTTGGCTCACCGAGGGAATCGTCACGTCCTGCTCATAGCTGCTTTAATCCCTCACTTCAATATATTGGGATTTCGTTCGCCCTGGGCCGTTCCCGCACAAACCAGACAGATCTGGAGACAGTATCCACTCAGCGAGTTTTCGACACGGACATGTGCTTGTCGTTGCGCCTGTCAGAGCTGGTCCAGGCACGACTGACATTCGGAAAACTATCTAGTCAGAGCTGTTCCGAACAAGAGCGGCATTCGGAAACTACGTAGTCAGAGCTGTTCCTAGCACGAGAGACATTCGGACAAGACTTTTCACTCGGACGTAAATGCGTAGTGCCAATATTTATTTTGCCACCCGTAGGCCGGCACTTCCGGCTTCGGAGGGCATTTTTTAATGAGGTTAGCCTTCCTCGAGTTTCGAGGCACGTTAGACTTATTGTTGTGATGTCGCCCACATCTCAGCTGGTCAAGATAGAACGATAAAAGACATCACGGTCGACCCTCAATGGAAGGCAGGTGAGACCATGGGCATTCCCTCGCTGTCCAAGGAGACATCCTTAGTTGCAGAGCCGGCACATATTGCTCTGAGGCTGGGCTCAACCGAGGAGTTGCCTCGTCCTGCTCATGGCTGCTTCAGTTCCTCACTTCCATGTGTTGGGCATCTCGCTTGCCACTGGTCGCTCAAGCACACACCAGGAACGGTCAGTCTGCAGGCGACATACACTAGGTAAGCTTTCGCTTGGAACTTCGCACCACACAAAGGATTCGCTAGCCGTGCGTTCCATTTCGTGTTATTGGGACGTTTTCCCACCTTTGTCTACTCTCTACGAGTTAGAAACAGACTGTTTTCGTAACCATTTCATTAGACTGGGGGACTTCATCAACCTCTTTGTACTCGCTCACGAGGTAGGCTACATGTGCTGCCGGCTCAGCACCTTACCTCCGTACAGCAGTGAGCGAGAGACGGGCAGGCCCTCTCATCCGCGGATCCCTCATATCCCCCAGCTGAGAGCCTTCGGACAGGTATCTGAACTGAGCATGTAGCGTGCTCAGTATCTCACCTCCATTTCTCGGTAGGTGAGTATCGGCCCGGCTCTCTCATCCAAGGGTAGTAGCTTAGAGGCATTTAGCTACATCTCTCAGATGGAGGCCTTTGTGTAAGTGTCTGGACCAAGTTTGTGGCTTCCTGCGCCTGAGTTTAAATTTTGACTGCTATCCTCAGTCTACCTGCAGAGCAGCAGGTTGTGTCTCTCTTAGTCTGGTCCCTATCCCAAGAGCTGTCCAATATGTAGTTTATATCCATTAGCACAGCGCTTGGGGTCAGCGGGACACTCAAGCCCCCCCCCCCCCCCCCCCCCCCCCCCCCCCCCACCTAGGCAAGGTGGAGACACATCGCGGGAGAGATACAATAATGAAACATTTTATAACCACTAGCCATGTCCATAATTCAGACCCACAAATGTGGAACTATTTTTGCCTTGTCCAGTAATTAAGCCAAGAAACTGTATACCTCTATCTATGTCAGATGTTCGCAAAACCGTGTCTGGACTTCAACGAAATCTGTGCTAGACGAAGGTCGGATACAGAAATATATTAGTATGCTAAGTTCTTAAATATTGGTCTCCGTGGCCTAAAGTCTTGCGAACGCGATTCGCGGGCCGCTTACCACGCGTTCGAAACGCGGCGGCGACCGATTTGGCAGCAGACCGTGTCGCGCTGGGGTTTTAACATGTTGGTATAGGAGCCGGTCGTTCAGAAAGCAATGACAAACTACTGAACGTAAAACTTGCCAAGACATTAACAATAGTAGTAAAATGCTGGTGTTGATAGCGATGTCCTGTAAATAGGATATGCAAAAAAAAAAAAAAATAATAATAATAAGTTCTTAAATATCAAATGAGGTATATTTTTCCAACATGTAACGTTATTTTCCTACACGCAACTTAAAATTTCCGCAAGTTCACAAGTAACACTAAAACTTTCCACGTATGGCTCCGTTTCCCGCTAAAATAAGATTTGTGTTCGAGAATGTTTACAAACAATAGTTACACAGGTCAAGGTCTACGTTCGTAGGATAAAGCTTATGTAAGATACGCACTTGGTTTATGACCTTGACATAGCTTTCATGTAATTCTTTGTGTAAATTTCCATGAGCTGATAATGTGAATGAGGGTATATTAGCTCAGTGAACCTGGTAGCCTTATGGTAATTCAAATTCTCTTGAGTAGGAACGATTACAAGGCGCAGCAATTGATACACTACAATTAGCGCCCAAGTGGTGTAATTATATACACGGATGGCTCAGTCCTAAGAGACAATATACGTGCCTGGAGTTAATGGCGCGGGTTAATGGGCTGAGTTTATTGCAGGAGAGCCTGGCATATGATACCACATCTAGTCTTAGAATGGGGGGGGGGGGGGGGTGGAGGAAGCTACTGCGTTGTTGCGCTGACTGGAGAATAAATAATACATACATTTCGTGAATGTAACGTCCTCACGGAGCCTGCTGAGTAGGGTGAAAACGGGTATGCTTCGTACAGTGGCATGCTTTAATTTAACAATCTAAGATAGCCAGCTCCGTGGCGGAGGTGTTACGGACGCAGTTCGTAATCCCGCATACCGCGTTCGAAACACAGCTGCGGGCGATTTAGCAGCAAATCGACTTATGTTGGTTTTTTATGAAAGCAATGGCAAACTACTGAACGTAAACTTGCATAGGAATCACGAACATCCAAAAATGCTGGGGTTGACTTCTACGTCCTGTAAAGGATATGCAACTACCTTTAAAAAAAAGATAGGGAGACTCCGTTGGATCTTTTCCTAAGGGCATGCTGGTGTCTTGGGAAATGAGTAGGCGGGTAAACTGGCTGGATCAGCACCTTTAGGTGAAGTATTGATACACTATAATGCAGATGTGGTCAAGGTCCTTTGGAATCGCTATTTAGCGTGGAAGAACAGATAATTATTGCCTGGAGAGAATGGTGTGGCAGGGAGTTGCCAGAGGATCTGACCGGCACTCACTTCTCCAAAGAAAGACCAGATGTACACATAATAAGTTTGCAGCTAGTACCATTAGACTAATGGCATTAGTAATAAGATTCTTCGCTAGTTGTTGATGTTGTTGTCTGCTGCACAGTAACCACCCTCCTAAATCATGGCATTTAACTCTGCAGGGAAACGCTCTGCAACTGCAGTATCAGCTCTCGCCGCTTCACCTGTTGACTGAATGTTGTGCAGGTGTGAACGCTTCTTAAAGTGCTCAAACCAACCATGACTCGCTCCAAAACTATCATCAGCACTATTAGTACTGCTCTCACCCGCTTTCTTAGCTAGATCTTCATAGAGAGACTTTGCTTTCCCTTGGATAACCATCTTGCTCACAGGCATATGTGGTTCTGGTCTTCAATCCAGACGGCCAATAATGCTTCCATGTTCTCCATAAGAATACTTCTGGTACGAGTGAGTTTGGAAGCACTAAAAGGGGTTACGTTTTTAGCATCCTCCTTGATTTTGTCAGCACCTGCATGAATTGTCCCAGCCTCAAAACAACGTTATGGCGAAACGTAGCCACGTAAAGTAAAGTTAGTCCCCTATGTGACAACGACGTTAAAGCGAAACGACGTTTACCGAAGCTTCCAGTATGACGCGATGCCCTCGAGACAGAAACAATGACGCAGAAGAACTGGAGCAATAAATCGCGCCAAATTTACTAATTCTACTGAAAATCAGCATGGCCGAATGGATAAGAGTGCACGCTTGTAGGGACATAAATTACAATACCTCAGAAGTCGGAGTTGGTTTGCCTGAAACGGAGGGACATTGGTAAAACTAATAGGAAAGCTAATCTACACTTAAAAATCACTTTAGAAATAGTAGCATATTTATGGACTACGCTTGAATTCAAAAGCGGACGAACAGAACAAACAAACAACAAAACTCTACTTCAGGCTGCTTCAGTAGTCGAAACCTTAAAAGTCCAGATAAAGTCAAATGTCCATAGACGTTTTAATTTTAATGCAGGAAATAACTCGCCACCCTCATATTGCCTGTATGCTAGAGAAGAGGCCAAAACAACTAGCAGACGTCAATACGAAAGGTGCTTCCCCCATACACCAGACGTCCCAAGTTAGTGACCTTTTATCACATGCCATACAGTTCCTCGGAGCGTGGATCCGCCTTGAACTTGAGGGTCAATAACCCTGATCGGAAGAGGAGGTGAGGGGAGAGGATAAACGCGTATCCCACTTTGCCCAAGGGTATTCCGTAGGCTAGCAGGTGGGGGGGGGGGTTGGAGGGAGGCCCCTTATTTCTCTTTTGATAGGGGATACCCCTAAACCGCAACCTGGTACCATTAGCATTGGGACTTTTCGCTGGCTGTTGAAGATGACGTCGGAGCATGTATTGGAATTTCCAGAGTGCTATCATGACTCAACTAAATTCAACGAAACTCAGTAAGTAACATTTACACTCGTAATCCGTGTGCGTATTGATTGATTGATTGATTGATTGATTTAGGAATCGACATCACAGCATTGGGGCATTCCCATAAGTGCTCCGTCCCCATCCTCAGCAGCCAGCGAAGAGTTCCAACACTAATAGTACCAGTAGCAATCTGATTATAAGTCCGTCTCGTCTTTCCTTTGAGCGTTGAGCGTCGGCCAGATCCCTTCGTCACTCCTCGTTGTCTCATTCTTGCCAGACCATGGTAATCCATTTGCTCCTCCGAGGTGTGCACGTGCTCCCACAAGGCCGCAACCACGTCTGCCTTGTCATGTATCAATACTCCACCAAGTTCTGCAGAGCCAGCCAATCTGTCCGCCTGTTCATTTCCCAGCACACCGGCATGCCCAGGAGAAAAGATCCAGGCGACGCTTGTCACCCGTGACCTCCGAAGCGAAGCAAGCCACTCCGCACGAAGTCTGCCCGTCCTCACCCTCGTCAGCATGCTTTCTGAGTCAGTTACAATCACGATGTGTGTGTGTGTGTGTGTCGTATTCTCCATCCAACGGAGAGCCGCAGTGACTGCCTCCACTTCCATTCTTAAGCTGGATGTTGTGGTATCATATGCCAGGCTCTCCTGCCCCAAACATCGACCATTAGCTTTGGCTATGAAACCCCAGCCACTTCTCTCACCTCTTGACACCGAACCATCTGTTTAGATAATCGCATCACTCGAGTGAGCATTGTCCTGAATTAGTTGCTGGATTTCCACTTCCGTGGCCCATGCTAGCCACTCCCTGCACTCCCGGCTTAATATGATTATAACTCTGCACAAGTCTGACTGCTCCGCTGGCACTCTGACCCACTCCTCTCCACGCCTAATGTTCTCCAGGGGGCACACCTGTCTGATCGTATCCTCTGCCTGGGCCATCCATGATTTCCCTCTTATCAGTCGCTGACCCTTAACTGCGTCCAGCGCCTCATGCAGTGGGTGGTCTGTGTCTGCAGCTACTCTGAGGCATGCCTTCGCCTGCATCACCTTGAGCCTTCCAGCAACAGTTGGCAGACCAAGGATGTAACGCATACACACTACTGGGGTGTCTCTAGTGCATCCCAGAATGACCCGCATAGCTTCGTTCTGTATGCGCTCTAACTTCACCAGCTGACTCTCTGAGACAGTGAGCAGACCTAATCCATAATCAATTACTGAGAGGATCAAGTGCTGGTATAGTGTGAAAAGCATTCTCTGCTCTATGTCCATTGCAGCCATAGTTTTAAGTGCATTGAGTCCCTTTTGAGTTCTTGTCACGACCGTCTCCACATGGTCCTTGAAGGATAGGCTCCTGTCAAATGTGATCCCCAGATACTTCAGTTTGTTCTCTCTGCTGACATTTCTACCATCTATCGCGAGGCTTGGGACATCAGCTCTTACAATCCTGTTCTCCAGAGAGCACCACAAAACAGCCGCCTTTTCCGGGTGGATGACAGCACTCATTTCTGTGCACCAATCAATCACTTCATCTACTGTGGCCTGTAACTCCTGGGCTGTTTGCTCCCTATCTCTCCCCTGCCTATATGCAAGAATATCATCTGCAAATGTTAGTATTCTTCCAACCCCTGGTGCTTCTAGGTTTGCAATCTTGCTCGTATACACATTAAAGAGCACCGGTGAGACTGCAAATCCCTGTGGCAGTCCCGGGGTTAACATATGTTGCTCTGAGGTCCATGCGCCCAGACGGAGAGCAACCTGACGAGAGTGCAGGACGGCTGCTATCCAGTTCACCAACCAGGGATTGACCCCCTTCTCCATCAGTGCGGTCATCAAAATATCATATCGAACTCTATTGTACGCATCCTCGAGATCAAGCGCTACCGCCATCGTTTCCTGTCTACTCTGGAACCCCTCATAAACATCAAAGGCAAAAGTGGCTGCATTAGACCAGGTATCTTTTCCTGGCCTGTAGCTCCCCAGGCCTCTTGGAAGAAGCTCTCCCCTTTCCAAAATATCCTGCAGCTTAACAGCGACTATCTTCTCTAAAACCTTCCCAAATGTATTTTGAAGGGTGATGATCCTAAAGCCGCTAAGCTTTGACTGATCCTTGAATGGTTTTGGGAGAGGGATGAGATAGCTGTGCACCCAATCATGCGGTACTGATGCTGTCCTAATGCTCTGGTTAAAACAGTCGGTCATCTCCTCCAGGTCTGCTTCGCTCAAACCCTTCATGTGGCCATACCTGACCCCATCGGGCCCTGGTGCCGTGTCTTTTGCCTTTTTCAAAATGTGTTTAACATCTTCCACCCGTATGATGTCTTCATACTGCATATTCTTCGTGGTGCCAGATAGTTCCTCTCTAACTGCATCCCTGGTGTCCGCATCATTATGATTGGTCTGCTCTAAAAATCTCTGGAGAAACGCCTCCCCTTTCTCTTTGTCTGTTGTCACGCGCACACCATCATCTCTATAGATTGTTCCCACTGTCATCGGCCGATCTTTTCTCTGCATTTGCCTGTGCAGTTTCCAGAATTTTGCAGTGTTTTATCACCTCCAATCTCCTTCATGAAACATTCCCATTTTGCCTTTTTGGCCTCTGCAGCACAGCGCTTGAAAACCTCCACCTTGTCTTTCTTGACATTTTCCGCTGTGTCCACTTCCTCTCGTGAGCTTCGAAGTGTCTGTCGCACTTTCTTTAGCTGCTTCACTGCAGCTCTCTGTAGCCGTGTGCGTATTTTTGCAAGTCAACTCTGGTTCTATGTGCGCTGCCAAGTGCTTAGATGTTTAATTGTAATCACGAAGCTTTAGATTACCATGATCAAACATGACCTCAAAGTTACTCTATTAAAAAGACGGGGTTTTAGTGTTTGTGGCTTCAGGGCTAGTGAAATCAGTGCAGTGTCACAATCCTTTGAAATCAGTCGCAGGCAATTTGGAACCTTTGCGTTAATGACAATGGTATGAGAGTCGGCAGTTTAGAAAGCAATGAACTTCTGAACCTGAATATTGCCCGGTATATTACAAACAGCCAATACATGTTGAGCTTGATTGAAACGTTCTGTAAAATATGTATTTTATATTTATTTTTTTTATTTTTTTTAATAAGTTGAATATTTATATTTTCATACAGTGTTTTCACGTGTAGGTGTTTTGATTTCTGTGCCGATGAAGTCTTTAGTCGCAACGTCCATTTTATTATTTGTACTCTTGTTTTAGTACACCTTAACATCTACTTTACCCCCCCCCCCCCCCCCCCCCCCCCCCCCCTAGTGAATTATTCATTGTAAAAGGACACGTAACTAACTTTATCACTCAGAATTAAGAAGGCTCTGTTTTCGTGCTGCTAGACGTAGATGACAAGTTTCTCTAATTCTTGCCAACGACACTTTAATCCAGGCCATTTAAATAACTGTAACTATCTCACATTACTGAGACAGGAAACGCGTCATCTAGAGATGTACTGTGCCAAAGTTAACGAAGTCAAATGAAACCGGTCTTGCTAATTTACTTCAAAATTTAATAAGTTTAGAAAGTCCAGACAGAGTTTATGAACTAAATCGATCGGAGAACTGTGTGGGCTGTTTCATAAATATAGGCAGTGTATTTCACCAGTCTGTGAAAATGTTTTTAAATGCATATAGAGAAAGCTTCATGTCAATGTAAATATTAGGATAAACAATGAAAAAAGAGTGGCTACCCATTCCTCTGGCGAATAGGTTACGAATGCAATTCTTAATACCGCATACCGCGTTCGAATCACAGCTCGTGAGATTTGGAAGCAGATTGTCTTGCGTTGATTTCTATGCAGAGGTATGAGTGCCGGTCGTTCAGAAAGCAATGGCAAACTACTTAATGTAAAAATGCCTAGGAATCGCAAACAGCCAAAAAAAATGCTGGAGTTGACAGCTACGTCCTGTAAAGGATATGCAACTAACCTATTCCTCCGAGGCATCCAGGCCTCCAAACTGTGATGGTCCTATCATATCACAGACCCATAGAAGGAAATGGCTTTGCGTCAAATTTCTTTCTTTCGCGTTTATTCTAATGAGGAAATTGACTGTATCCCAAACTTTGATTATATTGCCTCAATAATTATCAATAGTGGGGACTGCTCTAACGAAGTCAGAGTGAGAGTGGCCGTAGCGATGGAGAGATTAAATAACAATAATATCCCATGACACAACACCAACAAACAAATAAAAGAACACAAGTAAACCTTTTGAGAACATGCATCTTTTCTATGGCAACCCGCTGACCATTTCGCACATTTTTAAGAAGCAAATCGAGTCCTTTCAACTTAAATGTTACAGAAACATTTTTATAATTGCATAGATCAAGAACCGGCTGCCTGGCCGAGGGGGTTAGCAGCTTTCTCCGTAACCCCGAATACTCTCGTTGTGCAGTGACTTATGAGAGTATGGAGCCGGTCGCTCAGAAAGTCGTGGCGTGCTGATGAGCGTAATCTAGCCTAGAAATCAACATACAGCTGAAAGATGCTGATGTTGACCGCAATATCCTGAAACAGGATGGAAACGCGGGTTTAAAAAAAAAAGATCAAGAAGGTAAAAGCAATAAAGTCATTTATTAGAAGTGAAAATATAAAAACAACTGGCCCATAAACATTATCTTGTTCGGAAAAATGCAATACTCTGATTGCACCAAACGTCACATGATTAAGAAAGAACAGTAATGGAAGGCATGGTTTCTCGATGAAGATACAAGGGTCGATCACCACACAGGTGAGTGCGGAACATTAAAGACACAACATAAGGTTGAATGCGGAAGGGAAAATGGCGTGGCATGGATGTCTTTCTGGTTATCTGCGATGCGAGCCACGTTCTGCAAAGAGTTTCTACATGATGAGTCCTCTGGTTTGTTAGTGTTTACGCTAGAGTGTAGTCAGTATACAAATCTTGTTAAGAACAATTCATGGGACATTTGTTTCCACGGTTACCTTAAGATACCATCTCCTCCCATGCTAACGCCACCTAGCCTTGCTATCTATGGGTAGTGGTTCGGGTGACTAGTTCGGAATATGCGGGAAAATGGGGTGTTCTTTGGTATGTGGAAAGTTTGCATAATGTGCCCAATTTGAAAGTTAGAAAACTCATCTGTTACATAATATTTATAGGGTATGAATGACCACGAGAACTTTATTTCAGAAGAGTTAATAGCTGACCACGCAGGTCAGTATTACATTTTGTCATTGGTTTCAACAATCATATCAAACATGCACAATAAAGCCAAAGTAATTGCTACATTATACGGGTACATTAATACTTACTATCATAGATCATAGATATAACGTTATCTTACTTTCATTCGTGAAGTTCACAGTGACATTAAACCTGCTTTTCAAAGACAAACATGTTGCAAAATTTAAGAACAATTAATATCGTCCTGAAATAAAACAGAAATTAAACAAGAAATGAGATAATACCTAAGCATGTTTAAACTGATGACGCGTTAGCACAGCCGCTAGGGATCTGCGCAGAAATGTCACGAGCAGGGTTGGACGAGAATTTGACGCCCGGGCTTGTGGTCTGCTACGTGAAGTAAAGATCGGCCACCAAACCCTTCGTGCATTCAGGCCTAGAAAATGCGATAGCCCTACCACAATACAGATCCGTAGCAGGAAAGTGCTTCTGAACACAAGAACATAATCCAGTCTTCGGGACACAAGAACATAATCCAGTCTTCGGGACACAAGAACATAATCCAGTCTTCGGGACACAAGAACATAATCCAGTCTTTGGGACACAAGAACATAATCCAGTCTTCGGGACACAAGAATATAATCCAGTCAATATTCAGTATGAATAATAGAGGTTACACGAAACATCCCTCGCTCACGCTGTTCATACTTCGAACACCTCTTCAGTTTTCCCCGAAGGAAGACTATGCACCTCTAGTACCAAATAATTTAATTTCTGATGAAGGATGAGATTTCATTGTAATATCATTGTTATTGAACCTGTAAATCCCAGGAATGCTCACCTGGTCAAAACAGCATGCTAAAAGTCGGATGTGTTGGCCTGAGGGTTTCGATCCAAGGGTGCTTAACTAGACACACCACAATCACATCTGAAGAAAAAAAAAACACTCCGGATGAACGCAAAGAAGAAGAACCTGTGAATTTATCATGGATAAAGCATCTACCTATTTCATGATTGTCATCCATACAGATATGATTGTGTCTGATGAATGGGTGAGATCTCACTGTGATGTAAATGGTGTTAACATTTAAAGTTATCATTGGGAAATCACATAGGTCTAGCTACTTATCTTACATGCAAGTATGAAGGATTTCTGATGAAAGAGTGAAACTGTCATCCATGCACAGGTGAATATTATGTCTGAGAATGAGTGAATGTAGTAACATGCTGAAAAGGAGTATAAGCTAACAATCAGTCTCATTATAGAAGGCAACCTTGATGTGTAATGTCCTGTCTATCACAAGAGAACATGTTCGGTAAAATCCAAAACACTAATTAATCATTTAGTGCACTCTGACGCATGACAACACTCTGTATCATATATCACTTATGGGAACTTCATCTGGTTTTGTGCCCTAAGCACGACACAATCCATATTATTACATTACGCATACTACAAGCATCTGGTTTTATGGCTTAAGCAAATTCCCACTTTCTATTTCATGTAACTCCTGTTAACACTTATGGTCTAGTTCCCTGATGAATGTAATACAATGATGATGATGATGATGATGATGATGATGATGATGATGATGATGATGATGATGACTGTAATGTAATGATAATAATGTAATATTGATGATGATGATGATAATGATAGAATGATGTAATGATTATAATGAGCATGATGATGATGATAATGATGATGATGATAATGATTATAATGAGCATGATGATGATGATAATGATTATAACGAGCATGATGATGATGATGATGATGATGATGATGATGATTATAATGAGCATGATGATGATGATAAATGAAGTACAATCTTAATATAGAGACGGTGAAGAGGAGGGAATATACTCGCCGTAAAACTTTGGACTAGAAAAGAATTCGCCTGAATACTATACAAGAATTGATACCAAAATGTACTCATATGATTGTGAAAGATTGGAGGGAGAGCAAACAATTATGTTGGTGGTGACTAATTGAGAGCACCAAGACTATCTTTCTTCTATGGTTATTTTCTCTAAGAACAAGATTCATCTTATTGCTTTCAATTGATGGTTACTTACAGCATTGCATTTCCAATGTCATATTGATGGTATGATTAGAGATTGTTGATTGCTTACCTTTCAGAGAGTGGATTGATACCACTAGATCCAGATCTGACTAGTTGGAATGCAGTAGTTGAATGCAGCAGTAGTTTGAATGCAGGACTTGGTGAAGATAGCAGCTTGACTGAATCTAGATCCAGGCCTGACTTTCTTTTGTGAGTGAAGTCTCTGAACAAAGTGATATAGAACAGTATCCCAACCAGAACTCACCTGCAAACAGTCCTAGCCCAGTAGGAAGGTAACTTAGCTGGAGTGTAAGGAACAATTACTATCCTATACCCAGGGAGACAATTATCACTCATTAGGAGAACATAACACCAGATCCAGAATTAGTGACATCAGGGATCCAGGCACCCTGAAGTACAACTAGGAAAAGCAAGTTAAGATAGTCTTTCCCAATGACATGAAATTGTAATATGTATATTTCAGGCATCCAGGGATATGAAATTTCTTGTACTTGTACCTATTAATGTAGAATATTAATTGTACTTGTTGTTGTTAATGTAATGAATGACCATAAAACATGTTTATGTTTTAATAAATTATGTAAGAGGTCATTTCCTCCTTTGAGTATTTTCTTGTCGTGTCAGTAAGTCAATAGACACACCCTAGATATTAATCAAATGGGAGAGAAGAGAGGCAAGGAACCTCAACAAGAAAGTGTTAACCTTCAGGAAACGTTACATTGTTCCCTGAAGGAATTCCGTGGTTCTCCGAACTCTATATCTATCAATAGATATGTTGGAGCAAGCACATGAGCCAGTGCTAGCTTAATTGATTATAACCGGCAGCATCACATTGAGGAAAGGGATTGTGTATCATTTCTCTCTTTGGGATTGAGCCATCAATCTCATAATACGACAGGCGTTAAGGACGTGGTTCGTAATTCCGCTTATCTGCGTTTGAAACACATCTGCGACCGATTAGGCAGCAGACCGTGTCGCGCTGGATCTTAACGTGATGGTATGGGAGCCGGTCGTTCAGAAAGCAGTGGCAAACTACTGAACGTAACACTTGCCAAGACATCAACAACATCAGTGCTGGTATTGACAGCGATGTCCTGTAAATATGATGTGCAAAATAAATAAATAAATCTGTCGGAAACTGATCTACCAAAAGGTAGGCTTTGTGGCTAAATTCGTTAGCCGTCGTTATTAAATTTTGATTTACTTTAAAATTACTTTAACATGTTTCTTCCGATTTTCTTTTTTATAAGTTATCTGTGAAAACACTTCGCATCGAAGGTTTTCCGAGGTTACACATCTAACAAACCAACCATAATCAAAATACTAAACTTGTTTCTTTAGTTCTTCACACGGAGGCAGTTGAGTTTTTGAGTTGAGTCATGAACCAGCATCACAGCACTCGGGACATTCCCATACGTGTTTCGTCCTCATCTTCAACAGCAAGCGAAGAGCTCCATTACTAATGATACACATTGCAGACTGATTACGTATCCGTTTGGCTTTACCTCGGAGTAAAACCCTAACAGTTTGTTCGGTTACCAGTTCCATTCTGAGGATTTCTTCACATATTTATGTTTATTTTTCTTTCTCGTTATTATAACTTTAACCCTTTTAGTGTCAATGTTTTTATAGCTCACGTAGACCTAAACATTTACTATTTTCAAGCAGTAGTTGCCTCTGTCAGAAGGAGTTAACTGTTATTTGTAAATTCAGTTTGCTAACAACGGTTGGCTAGTCTCCGTATCTAAATGCTTGCTAACTCAATTCGTGAGCCGCTTACAACGCGTTCGAAACACAGCGGCAACCAATTTGGCAGCAGGCCGTGTCGAGCTGGGTTTTTAACGTGTTGGTATGACAACCGGTCGTCCAGAAAACAATGGCAAACTACTGAACGTAAACTTGTCAAGACATCAACAACAGCAGTAAAACGCTGGTGTTGACAGCGATGTCCTGTAAATAGGATATGAAAAAAATTAAACGGGTGAGTGATACCGCAATGAAGGTTCGGTAACTCTGTTACAAACGTTTTATTGGCTGGACAATTTCTAACAAGGTGTGCATACATACTGGTGTCAGCTGCGAGGACACGTCTTTATCGGATAAAGGTAAGTTTTTGTTTTGTTTTGTTTTGTTTTAAGTGAATGTCTACTAATTCTTTCTCTCTACAATTATCTAACAATCATATAAATAAAATGCATGCATCGTTAGAAAGACGCGCATCGTAACCTATTTGTACATAACCTCTTTTAAAAGATGTTTTTTTTCTTTTCATTTCGCTTGTTTATATTTGCATGACCAGAGTCTCTAGTCTCTAAATTTAACACGGAATACAAATCACACTCCTTCTCTCACAATGTGTCCACCTTCTCTCACACTGTATCCACCTTCTCTCACACTGTATCCACTTTCTGTCACACTGTATCCACCTTCTCTCACGCTGTATCTATCTTCTCTCACACTGTATCCACCTTCTCTCACACTGTATCCACCTTCTCTCACAATGTGTCCACATTCTCTCACACTGTATCCACCTTCTCTCACACTGTATCCACTTTCTCTCACACTGTATCCACCTTCTCTCACGCTGTATCTATCTTCTCTCACACTGTATCCACCTTCTCCTTGTTTATATTTGCATGACCAGAGTCTCTAGTCTCTAAATTTAACTCGGAATACAAATCACACTCCTTCTCTCACAATGTGTCCACCTTCTCTCACACTGTATCCACCTTCTCTCACACTGTATCCACTTTCTGTCACACTGTATCCACCTTCTCTCACGCTGTATCTATCTTCTCTCACACTGTATCCACCTTCTCTCACACTGTATCCACCTTCTCTCACACTGTATCCACCTTCTCTCACAATGTGTCCACCTTCTCTCACACTGTATCCACCTTCTCTCACACTGTATCCACTTTCTCTCACACTGTATCCACCTTCTCTCACGCTGTATCTATCTTCTCTCACACTGTATCCACCTTCTCTCACACTGTATCCACCTTCTCTCACACTGTATCCACCTTCTCTCACATTGTATCCACCTTCTCACACACTGTATCCACCTTCTCACACACTGTATCCACCTTCTCACACACTGTATCCACCTTCTCACACACTGTATCCACCTTCTCACACACTGTATCCACCTTCTCACACACTGTATCCACATTCTCACACACTGTATCCACCTTCTCTCACACTGTATCCACCTTCTCTCACACTGTATCCACCTTCTCTCACACTGTATCCACCTTCTCTCACACTGTATCCACCTTCTCTCACCTTCTTCTTTGTGTTTACTTCTCTTCTTTGTGTGTACTTCTCTCCTTTGTGTGTACTTCTCTTCTTTGTGTGTACTTCTCCCCTTTGTGTGTACTTCTCTCCTTTGTGTGTACTTCTCTTCTTTGTGTGTACTTCTCTTCTTTGTGTGTACTTCTCTCCTTTGTGTGTACTTCTCTTCTTTGTGTGTACTTCTCATCTTTTTGTGTACGTCTCTTCTTTGTGTGTACTTCTCTTCTTTGTGTGTACTTCTCTTCTTTGTGTGTACTTATCTTCTTTGTGTGTTTTTAAGCCTTCCTCTATTTCTTTGCCCAGTGGATTCTAGACACACACCTTTTTGGTTATACTATTCTTAATTTTCATAATGTGTGTCCCACCCAGCGCCACCGTCTTTTCTTCACCTATTGGTTCTCTGGTATTCCTCTTGTACTCTCCATGAGCTCCAAGTGGGTAATTTTGCCACATTATTTATTTCCTTCAGTTTTGCACAGACACTACTTATTTAATATTAGTAGTTTGTGTGTATTCGTTGCCATTGTTCTCCATATTTCTGATCAATACAGTAGTCATGATTTAACGTTAGAACTGAATATTATAACAAAGCTGGTACATTAAATAGCAGAGACAATTCGTTTGCTGGAGTTTTCAATTGTTTATTTCATCAAATATATCGTAGATTTTCAAGTAAGCATTGATCATACAAAACAGGTGTGGTTCGCTTCAAACTCCGATGGTAACTGTTTATCTCTAACCCCGCGTCACCGCTTGAGCGTCCCTAGTTACCCGCCAATGGGATGCTCAGCCGTGCCCCTCTACTAGTCTTTTCCCCCTTGCACACCACTGATTAACTCACCAACTCCCTAACAGAGATGGTACTTTGTTACATTCCTCCCTATCTTTAACAAGACTTTTCCCGAAAAGTCTTAATCCTTAATCTACTTATTCTACTTAATTCTACTTATTCTTTCCCTCACTAAAATCTTAGCTCCAATATTATTTCTCCAACCCATCTTAAACCAGCCCCCTCTTAACCAGTGAACTTTATTTCTTACCCTTTCAACTCCTTCGAGTCCACTTCTCCGCTTATCTCTTATAGCTAACCGCTATGTTCTGTTATAGATCTTCGTGAAGTGATACTTCTTCTGTATAAGTGCCTACAAGGTTTCATTTTTTTTTAAAAAAACAGTTCATAAGGAATTACCTAGATATTTCATTTCATATATACATATGTTCATCAAAATCGTTGGTATATAATTTGAAACTTATCATGCGTTATGCAACTTCTCATTTTCTCTCAACATCAACAAAACAACACAGGATAGACAGAAAAGATGGGGTGCGCACCGGAGAGTCAAAGAAGTAGAACTCTTCCTCACAAAACCATACTCACATTTACCCCCCCCCCCCTCCCCCCCCCTTGTCGCCCTGAGACTTTATGTAATAAAGTCTAAAACAATTACATATCTCCCACAATTCAAATACACCAGTCAATAAGGTAACACTTCTACCAATTTCATATCATATCTCACCATATTATTTAATATTTGAGTAATACAGTTTGCGCTGATATCCCCAGCATCAAACACCGAAAATATTATCCAGCCCTAAATGTCTATTTATTACAGGCATTACTGATACTATGTCTCTGAACATACTACCAAACATATCTCGAGGAACATACTCAAAACCTCCTCCAACATTATAAACTTAATCTCCGACCCTTACATACTTCAGGTTCTGAAAGCCTCAGCAACTACTAATAATGTCCATTTATTATGGGCAATACTTCCCAAAACCTCCACTTGTCGCTTCATGCCGTTATCAACAGCAACCAAAATACTGCCACTGAACTCATGTCTGTGACCTTCTAATCTATCTACCCTATCTTATTTCTGTCTATCTATTATAGACATTCCCATACTTTTACTTTTAAGTCAGGTCCATATGCTGTAACCTAAAAAATTAATATCGCTGTTCACTTACTGTAAACTTAACTTCTACTCTTTGTCATTCATCTCAGTCCCATGCTGCAATCACAGCACGAACAATAACATTCGTGATTCATATATTATTAATCCTGCCCCCATGGCTCTCAGTCCATGTTTATACCAATCGTTGCTGATAACCACAGCCATTACCCTTCGATACTAAAAACATGGCATTCAATTCATGTTTTTCTCCTTACCATACTTTCTGAACGTAACTATGTATCCAGAACTCCCAAGGACCCATTAATAAGTCTCTCTCTTTAATATGGACCTGTTTAATTTTCTAACTCCCCACAACTGAACGTCAAACGAAAACTAATTTAAACATAGTCAGGGCAACTCAATAAGTAAAATCATTATAACTTTTGCAAATGAAAATTAATAACCAAAGTAATATGCTAATATTTAACCAAAATAAGCTAAATAAACCCACAATTCGTGAATAACTGGAGTCAAGACAAATCAAAATAGAACAACAATATCACCCCCCCTTTGTTTTCACAATGCTGTCATATATCCCCACATTTTTCAAAATAATTATACATAGTGAAATAATAATCAAATTCACATAGAATCAACTACTTATAGTAACCAAACAACATTGGTCTATTATACGGAACAATGTAATACATATCTATTCAGTGCTAGGAACACAGGTCATGCCTATTCCGTTACTCTTACAACAGAAAAAAAAACAACTCAATGCTAGGCATTAACCCCAATATATATATATATATATATATATATATATATATATATATATATATATATATATATATATATATATATATATATATATATATATATATATATTCACATTGGCACCTTGCCGTCTTGACAGACGATAGTTTGTGCTTTAAAAAGGCATAATAACTTTTAACTATGGCGGTAGCGAGTGTGACTGATAAGGCCAATTTGCGCTGTAAATGTCCGTTCACAGTGGGTGCATGTGAACACGTGGTCATTTCCACCATCATGCACCATCTTACGTCTCAAACGCTTGGTGTGTGACTTTTCTGCAATAATTTTCTCCTTTGACTTTATTCCATTTCTGATATTTGCCCTCCATGCAACACGTTCAGCGGCGACTTGCTCCCAATGTGCATTATCAATGCCTGTATCAATCATGTCCCGCTTATACACATCTTTGTATCGTAGTAGAGGCCGACCCTGAGATCTCTTACCCATCTGTAATTCACCAAAAAAGATATCCTTTGGTATTCTACCATCATCCATCCTCCTAAGATGTCCTATCCATCTAAGTCTACGAAGACTGAGCATGGAATAAACTGTCACACAACCTGATCTTTCCAATACTTCAGTATTTGTGATTTTGTCTTGCCACTTAATATCAAGAATTCTTCGCAGACACCGCATATGAAAGCTGTTTAAATTGTTCTCTTGGTGTGAGTAAGTTGTCCAGGTTTCACTACCATAGAGAAGAGTACTAAGGACACAGGCTTGATAGACAAGGACTTTTGTTTTGGCAGTAAGCTTCCTGTTCTCCCAGACTCTTTTTCTTAACCTGTTCATTGTTGTTGCTGCCTTACCAATCCGGATGTTGATTTCCTGATCTAGGGATAATTTGCTATTTACCACTGATCCTAGATATGTAAAATGGTCTACTATCTCTAGTTCGGCGTCGTCAATAAAGATTGATGGTACCCCATGTGCACCTTGTGACATAATCTGTGTCTTCTTTTTGCTAATTGTTAAACAAAATTCAGAACAAGCATTGGAGAATGCAGATAGTAGACATTGCAATTCTTCCTCAGAGTGGGTCGTAACTGCAGCATCATCTGCAAAAAGCAACTCTCTGATCAGTACCCTCCTAATTTTGGTCTTAGCCTTCAATCTCTGAGCATTGTAGAGTCCGCCATCTGAGCGTGAGTGAATGTATATACCACCATCCTGATCACGAAATGCATATTTCAGTAGAAGTGAAAAGTATATTCCAAAGAGGGTGGGAGCTAGTACACAACCTTGCTTAACTCCACTCTTGATTTCAAATTCTTCAGAAGTTGCACCATCAAACTTGATTATACCCTTCATGCCTGTGTGGAACGATTCCACAATGGACAGAAGAGTTGGTGGGCAGCCAATCTTCTTTAGTGCCTTGTACAGACCCTCACGACTGACCAAATCAAATGCCTTTGTGAGGTCGATGAAGGCAATAAACAGTGGTTGATTCTGTTCACGGCATTTTTCTTGCATTTGTCGCAATGAGAATATCATATCAGTGGTAGACCGGTTCTGTCGAAAGCCACACTGTGATTCGGGGTAGACTTGATCTCCTAGGACTTGAAGTCTGCGCAGAACAATTCTGGCAAATACTTTTCCAACAATACACAGAAGTGAGATACCCCTATAGTTGTTGCAGTCGCTCCGATCGCCCTTGTTCTTGTACAGTGTTATGATGCTTGAATCTTTGAAATCCTGTGGGACTTGTCCTTCACGCCAGCATAGCTCTATTAGCTGGTGGATCTGTATAGTGAGTGTGTCTTGCCCACTCCTGATAACCTCTATTGGAATCCCATCCTTACCTGGAGCCTTGCCAGATGCAAGTTCATTTATAGCACACTTAACTTCTGTTATGGTGGGAAGTGTGTCCAGGTGATCAAGAGTTGGTAGAGCCTCTATGGCGTTGAGGGCATCATCCGCTAGTTTGGTCTCACTTGAGTAAAGCTCCAAATAGTGCTCTACCCATCTGTCCATCTGCTGTTTCTTATCAGTGATGACTTCTCCAGTCAAGGTTTTCAATGGTGCACTTCTTTTGATCACTGGACCACAGGCTTTCTTTATTCCTTCATACATGCTTCTTATGTCTCCCTTATCACTTGCGATTTTAATGGACTCACATAACTTGATCCAATAATCATTTGCACACTGCCTGGCAGCCTTTTGCACATCCTTCCTAGCTTGCCTTAGCTCACTCAGAGTGTTACGCGTTGGTCTTTCCTTGTTTCTTAAGAGAGCTTTCTTTTTCTTATCAATCAAGGGCTGCAGAGTCTCGCTGTTGGCCGCAAACCAGTCCTGCCTCTTATGATCCACAGTGCCGTAAACCCCTACGGCAGTTTTATAAAGAGTTTCCTTAATTTGACCCCACTTTTCATTTACTGTACAATTTTCTGGTGCATCAGTGAAAGCGTCTTCAAGTTGCTGTTGAAACTGAAAGCACTTTTCAGGACCATGAGTGTTAATAATATTAATCCTGGGGCTAGATTTGTGTTTAGCTGTGTAGATTCTCTTTGGTCTCAGTCTAACCCTTGCAACAACCAAAGAATGATCCGTATCACAGTCAGCACTGTGGTAACTAAGAGTCAATGATATATGGTTCAGATGTTGTCTCCGTGTGATGATGAAGTCCAGCTGGTGCCAATGGCCGGATCTTGGATGTTTCCATGTGACCTTATGCATCTCTTTTGTTTTAAAAAAAGAGTTTGTAATACATAGGTCATTACTGGTGCAATGCTCCAGCAGCCTTTGCCCATTTTCATTCATGCGACCGATGTTGTATTTTCCAAGGCACACTGGCCATGAACTCGAGTCCTTGCCCACACGAGCATTGAAATCACCGAGCATATAAATGTAGTCAGATTTTGGAACTGCCTTGATCACGGAGTCTAACTCCTCATAGAACAAATCCTTCACATCATCAGAGGAATCGAGTGTCGGTGCATATGCAGTAATAATGGTGGCAAACCCACAAAAGGTTGCCTAGCGCAGGGATAATAGTCTTTCATTTCCTCCTGCTGGAATTTCAATCATTCCCAGTAGCGAATTCTTCACTGCAAAGCCCACACCGTGTTGCCTTTTTTCTGCCTGCCCTCTACCCTTCCAGAAAAAGGTGTAGTTGTTTTCCCTGAGTGACCCTTCCTCAGCGAGGCGAGTCTCCTGCAGGCCAGCAATATCAATGTTAAGACGATTGAGTTCGGCATCAATCACAGCCGTTTTTCTCACATCGTCAATATTGGTCAAGTCAGTGGAAAATCCTGGACACATGGTTCTCACGTTCCAGGTTGCAAGCCGTAGCTTGAGGTTTCTATTTTTATTTTTGTTTGTACCTGGTGCATTGGTTTTACAGCCTGCGATTCAGATTTTGTCCTAGCCCCAAGCACCCATTGAAGCAGGCAGGCTGTGGCGGATCAGCACCCAATTGGCTGGGGGCTGCCCAGCTTGAGGCGGGCGGTAGCTGATCAGTGACACCTATAGGTGTCTCCCACCGTCAGAGGCAACGCGTGGCGCCCCATGTCTACGTCAACTGACAAGGACTTATAACCCGTAACAGTTGCCTCTCGCTTTGATTCCGAGACCAGTTAAGACCAGGGATGGAGTTATTGCCTCTCCATAGCACAAAGCCTGGGCTAAAATATAGAGATCATGTGTTGCCCATGCAGCATGATCCCTCTCTCGACCTGCCTAGTTCACTCCAGAGGAAAGGTAACACCCCTACATCTGGAACAAGACAAGCTGCAGAAGCTGCCGGATCAGCAAAGCAATGCTCTAACTGTCCGCCTGTCGGAGCTTCGATCCTAGACCAGTCGCCAACCAAGGCTTAGGGCCTGGTCTGCCCTGCCATGACAATTGTCTTTAGCTTGCATTTCCTCGCACCAGGGTAAGGCTTGTACCCTCCCAATTGCGCTCTTCCGCCCGAAGCCGTTGGCACAATGTGGGGTGTCGGGTTTGGTAAGCGCCGCCCAACGTTCGGCGCCCAACGTTCGGCGCTAACAGAAACCAGGTAGTACCGTCTACTGTTATACGGTAGCTCAGTCATATCTGACTAAGACCTGACCTGGTATATATATGATATATATATATATCTGTTACCTACAGACTATATTCTCATCATAACGCAGAACAATATCTGTTCCCCTCAAGCAAAAATCATTAATCAACAAATGACCGTACTTTTTCTGGAAGTCAAACATTGATTATCTCCCTTCACAACATTCAATCTTTTACAAAACTAACTCATAACAACACCACTGTATTTGAAATATGAAGGAAACAATTACTGTTAACCACAGCTGAAATTGTTCCATTTTCTAACTAGTGTGGCTATTTCAGCGTACCACAATTCATCTACCTACTAAGGGAAATTGTAACTCGGCACACCAGTTGTTTCCCTTGGATTTGATTTGTACCAAGAATTATTATAACTTCTTAAACATTACCGTTTACTACGGTATCTCCACAATGCTACAACCACCAAAAAAATGTCTATTTACTGTAGACTTCACCAATACATCTATCTACTGTACCAACAACTAATTCTACTTTTAAGTCTCTCGTCTACCCGACGCAACTAACATTTCATTCTCCTGTATCAGTAATTTCCAACATTTCACCACAACAGACCAGAGTTACACTCAACTCTTAACTTCATCTACACACACTGCGACGGCAGATACGCCACTCACAATTATCGAAACACTTTCTACCGTGCTCAACTTATAATACTCTGACGTTCAGCTGGTTAATCACGTTCTCTCTTTCCTCTACTTACATCACTCATCTCTCATCTGTCACCACTACTCAAGGTTACTCATATTATCGGGACTCTTTCAGAAACAGTCACCACAACCTCATACGACTATTAACAATCTCCTCACGACAAACCTCACTCAATACAACTGTCCCACGCTCTCACTCCAACTAGTCTATTCTCCAATCATCACAAGCAAACATATATATATATATATATATATAAACGCATGACATTCTCTGTCCTACCTAATTCTCTACCACAAACTGCTCCGACATCCACAATTTCTCACTTCACACATTTATGAAGTATATCTCGCTCCGTTATTACTAATAACCTGACATCTTTCTATCCAGGCATTCTAACTAGACGGTGTTTCACAACTTCACTCTTCACTCTCCAATCAGCACGACTAACACAGGTCTGCCTACACTTTTACACCCGCAAGGACCACGCATAATCAGACGAATCACTCCAATACTCAACAGGACTTCCACAATTCAACTGCTTTCTTATTTCCACTTTTCTCAATTATCACAACCAAACACTACTATCTCCACAACTACACAACATTTGAGCCGGTATAACACTCATCATACTTGAATTACTCCAACCAACCAAATACTTAAACCTTCACGTATGAGTTAAATATAACCATGGTCTTATCGATGTCATGAGACTTCTAGCTTTGTCCAGCGACGCTTCAGCCTTCTGCTGTTGTGTTCTACTTTCTACTAGACAAACATCTTTCTTTTTAAAAGTATCATTTTCTCCCATCTTTGGAATTCGTTTCCTGGCTTTTAATACTTTTCTATCATATATACTGTTATCTTGTTCCAAAGAGTCACTAACTAAAAATTTGCCTGCCTGCCTACCACCAACCATACCGTACGAGGAAACATCTCGCTTCGAGTCAGGATCTGCTCGTAGTGCAATCCTCTCATTCCTATTCATTCCTTTTAAATCCCTGTCTGGTGTACATTCTATACCAAAATCTGTGAGGTCTGAAGATTCTGATTCCAGAGACGACTCAGAAGATTCTTCGGTTCCACATCCATGATTATATATGAGCAAACGTTTTCCATTTCTGGTCCTAACACTCTTTCTAATTTTCTTTCTGCTGTCTCTTGTCTTGGGTTGTCTAACTTCTGTATCGGTGTCTCTATTTGTCACCTTCAACTCAGTGGGTTTTGATTTCGTTTTTCTTTCTACTTTATCAATCGGTGTCTGAGTACTCTTCTCCACACTATTGACTGTCTGCGTCTGTGCCTCTTTTTCTTGTCTGACACTAAAGACTGAAGATACCTCCTGACTACCCAGAATCTTGTCTGTGTTTCCTTCTATGTTACTCAACCTTGCAACGGAATATCGCAACTGTCTAATCTGTAACCAGTTTTCTCGTAAAGCTCTTGCGTTTTCACTATTTGAAGGCCAAGACCACTGTTTCTTATACAAATTCCTTTTCTGGCCATTACCAATTCCTAAATTTTTGTTTTGATTCACTACATATCTCTGTGTCTCCCTCTTATCTGCTTTCATATTTATATAGCTAATAACTTTAGAATTGTAACCACACTGGTTATCGTTCCTATTGACCGACTGCCATCTATTGGGCTTGTCTACAGCAAAATATCTCATACCTGTCTTGTGCTCCGTTCGTTCAAGCGTCTGTCTCTTTATTACTTTTATTATAGACGAAATTCTATCTACGTCCATTTTTAAGCTGTTCATCAACTCTGTCACACGTCCTAACTTCCTATAAAAGACTTCCATAGTAACTCACCAAGCCTTTATGATATAAGCTCTGTTATTTTAAATACGTAGCAACTAGCCTGCATATGGCTCTTCCAACTCCATTTAAAACCTGTGTCAACAAAATCTCTTCCTCTGCCATGCTGAAATATGCTGAAATAGTTTTGCTATACAACTTATATAAAAAAATTCACAATTATAATATAGTTAATAGTTATCAATAAGTATACAACAACTGCAGGCGTATTTGAATTAGACAAGGGACGTAAGCATCTGTTTTTCCGTCCTAAAAAAATCGAGTGTTCTAATTAATTAATTTTACTTAACACACAATGTTATGTTATATTAGTTAAATCAATTTCACTTATTATAACGCTATATTAGCTTAATCAATTACCTTAAATCAATTTCTTAAATACCGTTCCTTGGATATATCGTCCACGAGTCCATAAGGAAAGTCCAAATGTGCGAACTGGTGATTATTCTTGACAGTCAGACTTCATACATGCTTCATAGAAAAACGAGCGTGTTGTCTTCTTCGCTTCCATCACAGGGAAAGGAAAAACTTCTGGACTCTTCATTTCACCCATGGGTGGGCACGTCTGAACTGTGGCTTCACCCTTTGGCGGGCTCGTCTGGACTTCACCCGGAAAAAAGGGCACGTCTGGATTTGAAACGGCTCAAGCTCAAAAACGAAGCGATTACAATAGGTTCTCTTCTTCAGCAGGACGGCAACCCATTATGCCCACCCGCGTCCGAAGAGACCAAAGCAAGTAAATCGCATTCCATAACGAACTTCATAAGCTTGAGTTTGGTTTGGGTAAAGTCAGCTTGGTGGCGGCTGACTCAACTTTCAAAGCGATAAAACGACGATTTTCATGGTCTCTCAGCAAATGAGCTTGGCATGCATTCTAACAGCAATGTTACTATAGAGTCTAGGAATCTGACTTGACCACAAACTTCTTGTAGTTAACAACGACAGCTCCAATAAGTGACCTCACTTCAGGCAGCCAAGGTCAATCCAACGACACGATGACCTCAAGGTAACGGCTAAATCAACATCCCCGATAACAACATAGTGACGCCCAAGGATAACGGCCAGGTCAGCTCAGGACACGATGATGACAACTCCGACAAACAGCTCACTATGGCAGCTCTGTCCAGCAGTTCATGATAGGATGTATGGCGGCTCCAACAACCAGCCTCAGTAAACCGATTTGCGGTGGTGAAAATATGGGTTGTTGTAACCTTTGACAAGGCCTTGATCACTTGACTGCGGCTTCTGACAAAGATTCACTCAGTCAGCAAAACTCGATAGGACTGTATTTGAACGATATGGCCATCAAAACATATGTTGTGGTAACGTGTTTGTTGTAGCAACGCAAAGCAACTTTATAAAAGGCGTTCAACAAAAGTCCTCGGCTATGCCGTATATTTGTGTAGTACTTCACGATGTGTTTCTCAGCCCAAGTTCAAAATCCTGGTCACGAAGGCTCCAATTCTGCTGTATAACAGTGCTGGTACATTAAATAGCAGAGACAATTCGTTTGCTGGAGTTTTCAATTGTTTATTTCATCAAATATATCGTAGATTTTCAAGTAAGCATTGATCATACAAAACAGGTGTGGTTCGCTTCAAACTCCGATGGTAACTGTTTATCTCTAACCCCGCGTCACCGCTTGAGCGTCCCTAGTTACCCGTTCCAATGGGATGCTCAGCCGTGCCCCTCTACTAGTCTTTTCCCCCTTGCACACCACTGATTAACTTACCAACTCCCTAACAGAGATGGTACTCTGTTACAATATTCTAAGTTTTATGTTCATTGTAATTTCCTCTTACTTCGGCAAATTTCCTAGTACTTTAAAAGCTCAAATAGCGCTCTTTATTTTTTATTACGATATCTTTATCTGTTCCACGCTTCGTCTACCTTGCTACCTAATGTGGTGTATGATTCCGTCTCTTATTATAATATTTCACCAAGCGAGACCATGTTATCATTTGCTTGATTTATTCTCATCAGCTTTGACTTTTCTCTATGAATTGTTAAACACACTGACTGGCCAGGGTTAGGCCTCGGTTTATATTGTTTCCTGCACAAGTTTGAGGCATTTGACATTGTCAACAGTAACGTAAACAGTACAAGATTCATTTACAAGCCTTAAGGCGTACTAGGCATTTGGTACTCATCATCATCATCATCATCATCATCATCATCATCATCATCATCATCATCATCATCATCATCATCATCATCATCATCATCAAGTGTCTTGCCCGCTGACGTATGCTTTCGTGTCTTTCCACAGATCTAAGTCTTTGGTGTTCAGTATCAACTCTGCTAAAGATATTCCTTCATGCCACTATCTCAGTCCATCCAGCATAATTCCTCTTTGTCTGCCCCTGCCTCTCTTTCTCTTGATCTTTCCAGTTGTATCGATGCTCTAAAATGCGTCTCTTCTCATCACATGTTGTATATAATGTTCTAGTTTCATTATTCTCTTTCCGACAATATTTGTTAGTTACTATGTCAGTCCAAGGAATTCGCAACATCCGTCTCAAGAACCACATCTCTGTTGCTTCCAAGGTCTTTATAATTTGTTCATTTACATTCCAAGATTCACTGCCATACAGCAGTGAAGGTTCTATATAGCACTTCAGCACTCTCCTTCTCAAATTTAACGATAGTGACCTATCGCACTTTTGGTACTAGACCCATGACACTACATGGACTCAACCACTGACCCGTTACCTTCCTATGGACTAGGACCCCTTTCAAATTAATATCAGAAAGGTGGCTGATTCGGTCACTGGATTATTAACCCGAGGCTGGGATTGGCTCTGATTATAACTTCTCTTCTGAGGCTGAACGGGGTAGAGGTAATGGAAATATGACATGACATGACAACATGGATGATGTGGCCGATATCACACCGGCTGCATTTACTTTCCATTTTCAACCCATGTCAGTTGTTGTTGTTGTTGTTTTTTCAACAGACTCAATCCTAATTCGTAGAGGGCGGCCTAGGCAATTCATGACTTAACTACTGTTTGGGACAGAAATACGAGAGGTATATGAAATAATCAATGAATGTTTGGTGACTCGCAAGATATAGAACGGGTTCACAGGCGCACAGATGTGACAGAATTGCTGGGGGGAACGTACTTATGCAGGCTTAACTAGTGGTATGACCTAGAAAATCAGTTTATATCCCACAGTTCAACGACCTAGATTTCTGTGTGTGCTCGGGAATGTTGCTGTGTGTTCAACAGTCAGTGGCTCACATGCGGCTCATCCTGCTGTTGGTGGTGATGGACTGTTAGTATTTGTGGGGGGGGGGGGGGGGGGGACTATATCATTATATACTAACGCAAGAAACCTACAGACAAAATGCAGACATACTAGAAACAGATATATCGAAGTGTGAAGCTCTCACACCAGAACCATAGACGAATTGTCTGTATTTTATAAGCATAGGTAATTTCCAGAAATAACCTCCAAAAATGAACAAACTGAAAAAGAACACTTCGTATGCTAAGGAATCAGTACCCATCCAATATCTGGAATCGGGTGTTTACAGATATTTCTGCTAAAGAAGTCGCAAAATAAATGGAATCTACTTAACACATCCCCACGGAAACTCAGAGATATACCCAAAAATGGCAAGAAAATTCTGAACCAGCCTCGAAGCAAGGTAAATGGCCATTCTTACAGCTTTAGAGGTTCTTAATAGTCGAGCCGAGCTAACTATCGAAGACTCAAAGTCAGTCAGTCCCTCAAACCACCTCATGCTTCCAAAAAGGCAGCATCATCCATGAAAATAAAAGACCCTGCCCACACAAGAACACAACTAGTCTTCCGTTGGATACCTGCCGACTGTGGTATCCCTGGAAATGACAAGGCAGAGGAACTGACACAGAGTAGGGGAGTTTCGAGCCTCGATATCTGTCGCAGTTTTTACGGTAACTCTTTTACAAGACAGCTTTCTAACTTGTTTGCCTGGGGTTTTATTACAGTACCAATAATTTAACAAATCTTTAGAGAGTTATTTATAAGACCAGTGAGTTTCCCCTTGATTCAATTAGATCCCCCTCAACCCCCCCCCCCCTTCTCTATCTCTCTCTGTCTCTCTCTCTCTCTGTCTGTCTCTCTCTCTCTCTCTCTCTCTCTCTCTCTCTCTCTCTCTCTCTCCCTCTCTCTCCCTCTCTCTTCAAGATTAAACAAAAACTCATCTCTATTGATATTAGCGGGTACCTTGGTATTATAATTAAGACGCTACATTGACAATGGCATGAACGCGGTCTGACCAGAGTTTGGAGTTAGCTTTCGTCGTTCGCTACGGGAGGAAAAGACTGACCATCAATTCCTCTATACACCCAGACCTACAAAATGTGATGGTCGAAACACGTCACATGTCCGCAAGAAGTTTCTGTTACAGAATTTTATTGTTAACAGATTCAGTGCCAAACGAAAACTATAGATTTGTACCAAACAAAAATGGATGTCGGAAAATGGGAAGTGGGCTGTGTCACGGTTATGACGTAAAAGTTTTTAATATGGTAGCAGACATGTTGAATTATATATCACATTAAAGGGGGTTGCATAAGGACAACTACTGTATATACGCCCATGGCATATACGGGAAGTCGCTTGAGACGATTAATCATCCCATGGCACTTAATCAGTTAAAATTGATAGTAGATGACGTGCCGCATAGTGGTTAGTGCACTTGCCTGCGAAGACAGTGGTCTGTATTCAATCCCCAGCAGAGGCAGAATTAATTCGTTTCAAACCGGCACGGCTCTGGGGTTGAGCCAGTCACGTAGTTATTGGTACCAGATATTGTTCGGAATTGTCTGAAAAGGAAGGCGTCCTGGAAGGTAACTGGTCATCCTATCTCTTATGTTGTAGCTTATAATACGTGAAGACCCAGCGACATTATCTGTTATGAGACTGTCTTTACCTTGATAATATTGATATTATGATAGCTTTATTATTGTTTATATTGATAGTATGATAACTATTTATTATTGTTATATGGATATTATGTTAACTATCTATTATTGTTTATATGGATACTATGTTAACTGTTAACTATCTATTATCTACCTCCAAGTGTCTGGTTAAAAATCTCGGCAGCCTATTGGCTCAACACTCGCTTGCAGGCCTGGTGGTCATGGGTTCGATCCTCACAAGAGGCGAATTTTAAAAACTGACCTTCGCTCCCAGGTCTGCGCAGCCTACAGTGGGTACCGAGAATTGTCTTGGGAAGGAGAGGGGGCTATCGTGTTACTGACCACATCACCCAACGAGAGCTGATTGGGCAATACAAATATGGGCCTGACTGCGTGTAGAAGGGTCCATTACCTTACTTCACTTATATGCGCGGTGTCTTTTAGTCCATATATGCCTTTTGTTGAGTGATTTTGCTTTCAGTTTAAATTTATTGTTAATGAATATGGATTGCATTTTCCCATTACTTTGAAAGTTGTGCTGACACTTTAAACGATGATAGGAAGGTTGTTTAATAAACAGGGGGACACGACACAAAACGTTCAGTATAAGTTATCCCACCTTCAACACTCGAAGTTATCTGGCTGAGTGGTCTCGAGGTATGGTGTCCGCCTCGAGTGCTGGAGGTCCCGGGTTCAGGCCCCGGTGAGGACCGGGATTTATTTAAAAAATCCACCTGGACTTCCAGTAATACAATTTCCCCTGGTCTCTGGGTAGTGAGATCGGACGCCCGTGTGTATTGTTGCGCACGTAAAAAATCCCTTTGCAGTTGGAAATCGAAAAAGAGTAGCCTAACAGCGCTGCCCGGGCAAAATTTCGAGTTAAAAATCTACCCAGAGTATTTCAGGATCCTCGCCGATGCAACGGAGTTCGTGCATTGAGCTGAGTTTCTCCAGACTCAGGTTTGAGTTAGGAGGAAAACGGAGCACTTATGGGTTAAACCGTGTGCCGTGATGTTGATCCAACGACTAAAAAGACTAAAACGTTATCTGCCCTAAATACTAGTCTCCTGGATTATCAGGTTTAATGTAGTATGTCCTTGGAGCAAGGGCGGCGAACGTCCAGCTTTCGAACCGTAAATGGCCCGCGAAATAATTTGGTCTGGCCCACTATGGAAGGACAAACGTCTTCTACGGCACTTGAATATGCTGACTAATTATGGCATTAAGTGAAGGATTTAAGGACTTGAAAAGTGAACAAATGGAATTTAACATCTTTACTAGACCGTTAAATGTGGAAACAGCTGATGTGTCTGATAACATACAATACGAAATCACACAGCTACAAAGCGATAATGGGCTGAAAGCTGGGTACAACAACCTTCCACTGCTTGAGTTCTATAAAAGTTACATAAGCAATGATGCATTTTCCACTTTGAGGAAACAAGCACTAAAATGTGCATCTGTGTTAGTAACAGTTTTGCTGCGAGTAATTGTTTTCAAAACTTCCCATGCAACGAGTCATAGCGTTCTAGAATGACCGTTGCAAATCTTTTTAAAAAAACATATCTATTAGCGAAATCATCTGTACCAGCTAACATCACACGCCTCATCAGAGAGAGGCAATTGCGGCCATCACACTAGGGGTGAGTTAATTCAATGTTTATTCAAATATAGAACGCTAATTTTTAAGTTGATCAATTTTAAAGACCCAGCAGAATTAAAAGCTTTCCCACCCTTGCCTTAGAGTACACCCTTAGAGTATACTCTTAATGCAGCATATCTTAGATTATACCCTTAATGTAGTACATTTTTTTTTTTGCGTATCCCTAAAGGGACGTCGCAGTCAACACCAGCATTTTTCAGCTGCTGTTGATGTACTAGGTAGGCAAGTGTTACGTTCAGAAGTTTGCCATTGCTTTCTGAACGACCGGCTCCCATACCAGCACGTTATAACACAACGCGACACGGTCTGCTCCACAAATCGGTCGCAGCTGAGCTTCGAACGCCTGGTACCCGGCTCAAAAACCGCGTTCGCAAGCCTTTAGCCACGACGACCGTCTAATGTAAATGTAGTAAACCATGAGAATATACCCTTAATATAGTACACCATGAGAATATACTCCTAATGTAGTATACCATGAAAATATACTCTTAATACAGCATATCCTTAAATTATACCCTTAATGTAGTATACTCTTAATGCAGTATACCTTTAATGTCTATACGCTTAATGTCGTATACCCTTAAGTATACCTTTAATGTCATATACCCCTGAATATACCCTTAATAATGCAGTATACCCTTAATGCAACATACCTTTATGATATACCTGTAATACAATATACCCTTAGAGTGTACCCTTACTGTCGTACTTTTTTTTTTTTTTTTGCATATCCTTTACAGGACATCGCTGTCAACAGCAGCATCTTTCAGCTGTCTGTTGATTTCTTGGCAAGATTACGCGCAGTAGTTTGCCATTGCTTTCTGAGCGGCCGGCTCAGTATCCCGCAAGTCACCAGCGGGGGTCGAACCGCTCCCAGTTCTCTCCCGCTACGAGACTCTGCGTGATAAACGGGATTACGGAGAAAGTGTTGTAACCCCTCAGCCAGAGAGACCGGCTACTGTCGTATACCCTTAGCTATATCCTTGATGCAGAAAACCCTTAATGCAGTATACTTTTACTTTTAGAGTATACAATGTAATATAGTGTATACCCTAAGACTTTACCCTTAATGCAATATACCCTTTTACTATACCCTTAATGCAATATATCCTTAGACCGCATGGTATCTATGAATTTGATTCCTGGTATTGCTGTTACTGTCCTAGAGAAATGTATAATAAAACATTTAGATATAGGCAGGACAAAGTGAAGCACAGATATCTGCTAAAAGTTATGACTACAAACGCTGTTCATCCGTCACACGCGCATAATATCCGGCCCAAATGCTATCTTCCGCCACCACGCTTGACTGCGTCGACCTCAAGTGCTGGCCTCGTGTACTTCAACTCTTCCAGTCCCAGAAGGTTTTGCAGCAGATAACCACGGGGGACAGTAACTGCTATGTCAAAAGCATGAGTTAACACAGTTCCCCGTCATAACGGGTGGATGGTCGGTATTCAGCCACAGGCGATTTTGGAAGCAGAACGCTTTGCATATATTTCAGTGGCGTGGAAGTCGGCTGTTCAGAAATCAATGGCAAACTACTCATCGTAAATATTGCATATTAAATCATAAACAGCCAATAATGTTAGGGTTGAGTGCGACGTCCTGTAAAATGACATGTAACTTACTTTAAGTGTGACTTTCAAAGAGGCAACAATATACCATGCTGCATGCTAAAATATCTAGCTACAATTATGTAGTATGCGCAGGAAGGTAATCTGTCATAGTGCTGCTGACAGATAGAATTGGCTATGATTATGTCCAGAAGTATGTCTGTATGAATACTCTGCAAGAATACTTATGAACAGTTATTAGGCACAGGAGAACACAGGGTTTGCATACACATAGAAGCTTTATTATTGATGAATATACATGATGAACATGCATCATTCCCAGGAACAATCATAGAACAGGTAAATACACAAAACTTGTCGCGCCGGACTCTTTCCCGTGTCCGAACTCAACTGAATGCCTGGCTAAGTCCCCCCCCCCCCCCCCCCCCCCCCCCCCCCCCCCCCCGCTCTTAGCCCAAAACTCTACTCCTCGGAGTCTATCGCTAGGGCCAAGTTTCTCTAACTTGCCCACACTGAATTTTCCGCCAGGCGAAGTTTTCCCTCACTTCGCCAAAACTCAACTCTCTTGGCTAAGTTTCCCTAACCCAACTGTCCCCAATTTGCCCAGACTTCTGTCTTTTTTCACTCTCCCCGGGACCACCCATGAAAATCTATTTCACCCTTGAACCCAATTCCCAGTTCTAATTAAAATACCTTTCTTGTATCCCTTTGTCTATCCGCCTCCCAGCTCGCTTCTCCCTGTCCATCTATGTGCTATCACAATCCACTGTGTTTGGGGCTCCCCCATTGTCTTGGGATTTCTTAATCAATCTCTCTGGGCCCACATCCGCTTTCCTCTTATCGCCACACCTGTAACCTTGATTGTTATTTTCAGATTCTTAACCCCTACATTCGCCCTATCTTGGTGTTTAACACGCACGTTACATAATACCATAGCAGATACTGAAGTCAATGTGTGAAAAGTTGGGTCATCCCATAATTTAGACCCTGATATATGAAATGATGTGGTTAGTTATCTTCATTGTCACCTGCCCGTCCCAGACAATTCTCATGGGGTTTTAAAAATTGTCTGGTATCAGTTGTCTCATTCAGAAGTTTAGGAATCAACCACGCTAAGATTTTTGTCGTTTGGTGTCTTATTTGTTAAAGTGCTATGTAGAACCTAGACTATTGTATGCGTGTGAAACATCGCAATAAGCAGACAAGATGAGACACATCTGCTAGCAGCGGACATCTTGTTTCTGAATAAACACGGTTTAAAAGGTTAGACCTCATTGCACCTGGTTTTATCCCATATGGCTCTGTCTCTTTCCGCAGTGATGCCTGCTGAAAGCGTCGCACAGAGCACGAACTCCGTAGCTCCAGCTACGACCCCCAGGAGTCTCTGAGAAAAATGCACTCGTGAACCGAAAGATGTAGTCCGGACTTGAACCCACAATCTTCGCCACGGAGACTTCCTGTTATTTCTGAGGAACATGCAAAGAATACCATGGACGGATAGAAAAACCCATGAGGCAATCCTTCAAGAAACAGATGAAAACCAGAAATTGATTAGAGCAATTTAGAACAATTAGACTTGAGCAATAAAGATTTTTTTTTGGGTGAACTTTTTGTATAGAAATGAACTTGGACAATAGTGACAGTTGACAAACTCCTTGGGAGAAGTGCAAGACGAAGACAAAGAAATATTTATCTGGATGGCTTTATCACATGGCATAATCTGGACAAGAACAGAAATGTACAACCCATGATGCTGATGGTGATCACGTGTGGCTACAGGAAGAAACACCACCCCAACACGCCGACATCTGCTAATAAAGAATGAGAACAACGTGTGTGCGTCCCGCGTGCGCTTTGTCGATTCTGGTCAATCAATCACCAGTATACATACACTAGTGCAGGCGTAGGTAACCTTTTCGTAGAGTTGTTTCGAAGTAACGTTCCAAAAAAAAGTTAGCGTGTCAATCTAAGATGTTCTTGCACGGTCAGTTAGAGTGCCAACCTAAGATATCCCTGCACAGTCAGTCAGCGTGCCAAACTCACGTGTACCTGCACAGTCACTCAGCTTTTTAACCTAAAATGTTCTTGCATTCAGTCAGCTTGTCAACTTAAGATGTTCTTGCAGTCAGTCAGCTTGTCAATCTAAGATGTCCCTGCACAGTGAGTCAGCGTGTCAACCTAAGATATCCCTGCACAGTCAGTCAGCGTGCCAACCTCACATGTACCTGCACAGTCAGTTAGAGTGCCAACCTAAGATATCCCTGCACAGTCAGTCAGCGTGTCAACCGAAGATGTTCTTGCACAGTCAATCAGCTTGTCAACCGAAGATGTTCTTGCACAATCAGTCAGCGTGCCAACCTAAGATATCCCTGCACAGTGAGTCAGCGTGTCAACCTAAGATATCCCTGCACAGTCAGTCAGCGTGCCAACCTCACATGTACCTGCACAGTCAGTTAGAGTGCCAACCTAAGATATCCCTGCACAGTCAGTCAGCGTGGCAACCTAAGATATCCCTGCACAGTGAGTCAGCGTGGCAACCTAAGATATCCCTGTACAGTCAGTCAGCGTGCCAACCTCACATGTACCTGCACAGTCAGTTAGAGTGCCAACCTAAGATATCCCTGCACAGTGAGTCAGCGTGGCAACCTAAGATATCCCTGTACAGTCAGTCAGCGTGCCAACCTCACATGTACCTGCACAGTCAGTTAGAGTGCCAACCTAAGATATCCCTGCACAGTGAGTCAGCGTAGCAACCTAAGATATCCCTGCACAGTGAGTCAGCGTGTCAACCTAAGATATCCCTGCACAGTCAGTCAGCGTGCCAACCTCACATGTACCTGCACAGTCAGTTAGAGTGCCAACCTAAGATATCCCTGCACAGTGAGTCAGCGTGGCAACCTAAGATATCCCTGTACAGTCAGTCAGCGTGCCAACCTCACATGTACCTGTACAGTCAGTTAGAGTGCCAACCTAAGATATCCCTGCACAGTGAGTCAGCATGGCAACCTAAGATATCCCTGTACAGTCAGTCAGCGTGACAACCTAAGATATCCCTGTACAGTCAGTCTGCATGTCAACCGAAGATGTTCTTGCACTGTCATTCAGTGTGTCAACCTAAGATATCCCTGTACAGTCAGTTAGCGTGCCAACCTAAGATGTTCTGGCACAGTCAGTGAGCCTGCCAAATTAAGATGTTCTGACACAATTAGGCAGCGTGCCAACCTAAGATATCACTGCACAGTCAGTAAGCGTATCAACCTAAGATGTTCTTGCACAGTCAGTAAGTGTACTGACCTAAGTTGTTCTTGCACAGTGAGTCAGCATATCAACCTAATTTGTTCTTGCACAGTCAGTCAGCATAACAACCTAAGATGTTCTTGCACAGTCAGTCATCGTATCGGCCTAGGTTGTTCTTGCAGTCATTCAGTGTGCTGATCTAAGTCCATCATAGTTTTTTTTTTTTTAATTTTATTAATTTTTTTGTTTTATTTTTGTTTACACAATAATGACTGAACAAACTGATTTGATCGTGATTTCGTATTACCTTTTCTATTCTTTGTGGATTATTAAATATTTTAATATAAATAGTAACAGATACAAATATTATATTTGCAAAAGTTAAGTTCTGAACACATTATTTTGAGACTTTATCATTAAAGTACAATATGTGTATTTTGTTACGACAGAAAGTCGAATAGTTTCAAGAACAAAACAGTAAAGTCACTGTATTACTTTCAGAACAACACCAAGGTTTGTGCTATGGTCGCGGTGGCATAACAGCAGTATGAATGTGCGACCGCTTAAGGATTATAGAGTTAGTGGTGGGATGATCGGGTGAGATGGGAAGGATGGGACGGGGGAAAATAACTTCGTTAAGGTGAGTCATTGTTGCTCCACGTTCATTCAATTCGCTTGTCTCAGCTGGCACATTCATCCATTGTCTGAAAACTTCGTTTTGAAGTGAGTGAAAACAGGAAGAGCATTAAAGGAATCATGTGTATAAGAGCGCACGCTCTTAAACTTTAGGTGTACTGATGCTGTGGTGACGGCTTAAACCCCCTAAACCTGTCAGTTTGACTAAAATGTTGACTTCCCGTCCTTCACTTGAGGACAAAACTTAAAAGTGCATCAAAAGTCGGAGTGGATTCGTCTGATGGCGAGGTACACTGTTAATAAGGAAAGTTAATCCACACGCAAAAATAAGTCCAGTGCACTGGAAGTAGTACTATACAGTCAGTATGCTTGTGTTCAAAGCAAACGAACGCAGCAACAACAAACATGCCTCAATGTAATTAAAAATTCAGTTTATTTATGAGATAGAATATTGTGTTCCACGTGCCACGCTGGGCACGCGTGCCGTAGATTGCCGACACTTTCGCTAGATTATTACATTTATACAACGATCACTCTCATCCTCTGTAGTTAACTTCCCCAACTCAAATTCATTCTGACATCAAATTTTACGACTCGTTATCCGGATCGATAGCGTGCAAGCTTCATTTCCCTTTCCTTAATCTCTGTTTGCTGTGTTAATCCCACTCTCCGTTTTTTGTGTGCACTTGTCCCATTAACTGTTATCGGAAGAGCAGTATTTCCATCTACAGTTACGTGTGGACTTTCTAACGGGACACACAGAAACAGAAATACACAACACACTGACACAATACTTGCTCGCTCACTCCATCCCCTGTGACGTTGCCAGTTTTGAAATTAGGAGAAGTATGGTAGAAAGTCGCCAGTGTATTATCAGGACCCATTGAGTGATTAAAAACTCCGCCGTGGAGCAAGCATGACAGGGTGATTCTGATCGTCAGAGGTGTTTCCCCTTACTCGAATGTTTCGGTCATTTACCTTCGTGAAACTCTCTGGGGGCGGGCCCGCCCAGGTCACGACTCGGGGTGCCTTTCTCCTGCCTTGCAAACATATGAATACAATTTGGTGGAACTGAGGTAAAGCTGTGAAAATGTAAACAATATAAAATAACACAAAGTAATGCAGCTTTACGTAACATAATTACGACACATACAGGACGGTGCGACGACTAGTCTTCATTCAGCACACAAATACATGCACAAAACACAACATATAGTCACGGAGAAGACCCTCTAGTGACCACATTAAGGCGTAACGACGGGATGAGAAGAGTAAACAGATTAAAAACAAAAATTAAAGCAAGGAAGAGAAAATGAAAATTTGAAGAAAAAAAAAATGTTCCTACATACCTCAGAATCCTAAGCTGTGTTTTTCCTTGCTTTGCGTTCGAGACGTTCGGTCTTTTGTGTTGTCCTTGCGATGTTCTGTGTTTCATACAAGTGAAATGTCTCCTCCCAAGCCACCCCTCCCTGGGGGAGGAGAGCCTTGTGCGCCCTGTGTTCGTGCCCTCACACAAACCATGGCACCTATGGGCGTAGGAAGCATCTACCTACAGCACATAACCTGAAAGCCATGATTCATTGGTATGTATGTAGAGATGACATTTTTTTAAAAAGTTGCATATCCCTTACAGGACGTTGTAGTCAACACCAGCATTTTACTGTCGTTGTTGATGTTTTGGCAAGTTTTGTGCTCAGTAGTTTGCTATTGCTTTCTGAACGACCGGCTCACATACCAACACGTTAAAACCAGCGAGACACGGGCTGCTGCCAAATCGGTCACCGCTGTGTTTCAAACCCCGGTAAGCGGCATTGCGAATCGCGTCCGCAACGCCATCGCCACGGAGTCCGGCAGATACGACATTGCTACGGTACAAATATAATATCCACAAACGGGGTACATTTATATTGTGTTCATCGTGCACTATGACAAGATAGTCTATCTTTCTTCTTGTTAATGATTTGTTGTCTTCTAATTTTACACACGCACACAGAACATGACAGTTCATACACATTCACTCATACACAGATAGACACATGCACACACACACACACACACACACACACACACACACACACACACACACATATATATATATATATATATTATATATATATATATATATATATATATATATATATATATATCGTATAAACTTGTGTTCATGTTCTATCATTTGCTCGCCCCTGCATACACATATATACACATACGCAGACACATACACGTAATCTCAAACTTGCGTTCACGAACGCACACTCTGCTCATATGATTGACTAAGTGTCTATATCCTGTAGACTTGTGTTCATGCTCTATCATTTGTCTGTAAATTCACATATACATATACGCAGACATACACATGCACACATACATGCATTGACACATGCACACACTACTAGATACAGTATAGCCAAGTGACTTTATCACGGACAGTTGTATTCATGCTCTACCCGTCTGCTCGCCTATACATATACATATACACATGCAACATACGCGGACAGAGACATGCACACATACATGCACACACACACACACATACACATATACACACACACACACACACACATACACATGCATTCACACATGCACACTCTACTACATACAGTATGACAAAGTGACATTACCGTGCACGCTTGTGTTCATGCGCTACCCATTTGCTCGCCAGCTGATCTCTGTGTTTCTCTCCTATGCCTTTCGTTTTGCCAACTATCGTTGCATGTGTGTCACGATGTGATTTGTCTGTCTCGCTGTAGCTGTTGTAGTTCACCTCCAAGCACTAGCGACGCTCGCTGCAAGCAGCAATAATCATTCTTTCCTTCTTACCTTCTGACCCCATTTCCAGTAGATCGTACCAACCCCGACGAAAACCACAAGAAGATAAAAACAAAGTGCAGATTAAGGGGGTTAAGCACAAAGGGAAGTAGGTCAAAACGCAGTACATGATATCTATACAGAGGCTTGCAGTTTTACATTTTTAAGTGAAACTTTGTAGGTTTTCAAATGGTCGTTGTTTTGCTTAATAAATTTAAGTTCTCGTCTATAAATGTATCAAATGTGGATATTGAGACTTGAAGGCAATATTCACTGATTCCAAATTCTTGGCAAACAGAGTGGAGTTCATACACGGCACGGAATGTAAGCTATTTAATCCACGACCAGTTGGCGGTAAGTTGGAGCATTTTTTGTTTTCTTTTGAACGTTGTTTTATTTTATACGTGTTTAATAGCCGCGATGCAATAATAATAATAATAATAATAATAATAATAATAATAATAATAATAATAATAATAATATTAATAATAATTAGATGAACGTAATTACAAGACGTTGCAGACAACCCTCTCATTTATTGTGCAATTGCTAGATACTTTACGTTGGATAGTTTGTCATTGCCTTTATTATGAACGGCCGACGCTCATACCACCGAAATCAGTGCAAAGCCGTCTGCTTCTAAATCGAGGCTGATTTAGTGATATGAAACCTCGACCCGGTGTGTCGGGGAATTGTGAAACTGAATCAGTCTACAAACGTAGACTGGTTCTATAGTGTAGGGTTCAAATCCGCACGTGTGTGTGTGTGTGTGTGTGTGTGTGTGTGTGTGTGTAAAGGGGAGGGGGTTCGATTCCAACTGGCTCTAGAACCTAAACAGCCTTCTAAAATGGTTAACATAATAGTTTTAGGATGTAAAGCGTCTGAAGTAAATCAGGCCACATATCACTCCAATGCGCCTCTGGTCAAGAAAATATGAACTTAGTACCGTATCTCAAAAGTGGTATTAGTATTAAGTCATTGAAACTTAACTTAAGGGTGATTTTCATGTCCCAGTGTGCCATAAACATCGCGCGATGCGTCATTTTACTTGTTTCTTTTGGCCAGAACATACTAGAGAAAATGGCTATTCCAGTTGCAACTTCCGTTCTCTTTCCATGCATATATCACAGTAGTGCAGTAGTTGATTTTCCTAGGGTTAATTAATTAGATGAATACAGTTGTGTAGGTGGGTGTGTGTGTGTGTGTGCGCGCGCGCGGAACCCTTTGTCACTGAAGGAGTTAAGCTGGACCATGCTTTTCTTGGGGAGCTACGATAGCGTAGTGGACGCTTGCTGCCGGTCCGGTGGCCATGGGTTTGAATACCCATCTAGGCTGATTTAATTCAGTTGACTGGGACTGCTAGGCTGACCCAACCTAAAATTGGTAATGGGAAATATCTTGGGAAGTAAAGGCGACCGGTATAATATTAATCATATAACCCATAGAGTGCCGCCGTGTCTATACAAACATGGGGCTAGAATCAAATGCTCAAAACGCTTCAAGGCATATACAGGGAGGGGTCCTTTACGTTATGTTACTGAGTGCTCAATATGCTTCAAGGCAAGTACATGGGTCCGTTACTTTATGTTCACTTCAAGGCAAGTATATGGGTCCTTTACTTTGTGTTCACTTCAAGGTAAGTACATGGGTCCTTTACTTTATGTTCACTTCAAGGTATGTACAGGGTACTGATCAGAGAGTTGCTTTTTGCAGATGATGCTGCAGTTACGACCCACTCTGAGGAAGAATTGCAATGTCTACTATCTGCATTCTCCAATGCTTGTTCTGAATTTTGTTTAACAATTAGCAAAAAGAAGACACAGATTATGTCGCAAGGTGCATATGGGGTACCATCAATCTTTATTGACGACGCCGAACTAGAGATGGTAGACCATTTTACATATCTAGGATCAGTGGTAAATAGCAAATTATCCCTAGATCAGGAAATCAACATCCGGATTGGTAAGGCAGCAACAACAATGAACAGGTTAAGAAAAAGAGTCTGGGAGAACAGGAAGCTTACTGCCAAAACAAAAGTCCTTGTCTATCAAGCCTGTGTCCTTAGTACTCTTCTTTATGGCAGTGAAACCTGGACAACTTACTCACACCAAGAGAAACGTTTAAACAGCTTTCATATGCGGTGTCTGCGAAGAATTCTTGGTATTAAGTGGCAAGACAAAATCACAAATACTGAAGTATTGGAAAGATCAGGTTGTGTGACGGTTTATTCCATGCTCAGTCTTCTAGACTTAGATGGATAGGGCATCATAGAAGTATGGATGATGGTAGAATACCAAAGGACATCTTTTTTGGGAATTACAGATGGGTAAGAGATCTCAGGGTCAGCCTCTACTACGATACAAAGATGTGTGTAAGCGGGACATGATTGATACAGGCATTGATAATGCACAGTGGGAGCAAGTCTCCGCTGAACGTGTTGCATGGAGGGCAAACATCAGAAATGGAATAAAGACAAAGGAGAAAATTATTGCAGATAAGTCACACACCGAGCGTGTGAGACGTAAGATGGTGCATGATGGTGGAAATGACCACGTGATCACATGCACCCACTGTGAACGGACATTTACAGCGCGAATTGGCCTTATCAGTCACATTCGCTACCGCCATAGGTAAAAGTTATTATGCCTTTTTAAAGCACAAACTATCGTATGTCAAGACGGCAAGGTGCCAATGGAACTTCAAGGTAAGTACATGGGTCCTTTACTTTATGTTCACTTCAAGGTAAGTACATGGGTCCTTTACTTTGTTACTGTGTGCTCAATACGCTTTAAGGCGTGTACAGAGGTCCTTTACTTTATATTACTGTTTGCTCAATGCGCCTCAAGGCGGCATGTACAGGGGTCGTTTACTTTATGTTACTGTGTGCTCAGTGTGCTTCAAGGCATTTACAGGGGTCCTTGACTTTATGTTACTGTGTGCTCAATATGCTTCAAGGCATGCACAGGGAGGATTCCTTTACTTTATGTTACTGTGTACTCAATATGCTTCAAGGCATGCACATAGAGGGCTCCTTTACTTTATGTTACTGTGTGCTCAATATGCTTTAAGGCATTACATGGGTTTATGTTACTATGTGCTCAATATGCTTAAAGGCATGTACAGGAGTCCTTTACTTTATGTGCTCAATATGCTTCAAGACATGTCCATGGTCATTTACTTTATGTTCACTTCAAGGCAAGTACATGGGTCCTTTACTTTATGTTCGACATGATTCAAGCATGTACATGCGTCCTTTGCTTTATGTTACTGTGTGCTCAATATGCTTCAGTCGTGTACAAAGGGTCCCTTACTTTATGTTACTGTGTGCTCAGTACGTCTCAAGGCATGTAACGGGGTCCTTACTTTATGTTACTGTCTGCTCAATATGCCCCAAGGTGTGTATAAAGGTATTTTAAAGTGTATTTCTATGTGCTCAATACGCCTCAAGTCGCGTATAAAGGATACTTTACTTTACGTTACTATGCGCTCAATATGCCCCAAGGCGTGTATAAAGAGTCCTTTCTGTGCTTTTCATAAAAACAGTTTAACTTACTGACTGGCTCTTGCAGATTACGATATAATTAGCAATTTGTATAGCAACAATAACGATATAGTGTGCATGATAACATGGTGATGTCGCAAATTTGAATCACTTCAGACGCTTTAATGGACCCTTTAATGGACCCTTTTACACGCAATCAGGCCCATATTTATATAGACCAATCAGCACTCGTTGGGTGATGTGGTCAGTAACACGCCGGCTCCCTTTACTTCCAAAGAAATTCCTTGTTACCCAATCTAAGTTGCGTAGACCTGGGAGCTCAGGTAAATTTTAAAAATCCGCCTCTTATGAGGATCGAACCCATGACTAGCAAGCCTGCAGGCGAGTGTCTAGGCAATAGGCTATCGATATTAACAAATGCTTAACCGTTGTAAGAATCATCGTACCAATCTACTGTTACACTTTCATTAGCCTCTTCCAGGCAATCGTTAGTTACCCTGCCCGTGGTATTCGCAGTTAATCAACTGTCTGGGGTGCAATACCGCTGTAGATGCAACTGTATAGCTCTGCTGACTTCCCTCTATATATTCATATCTGACTGTTTGCACACCTATGGCGACACATTTCTTATTTGGCATTTGTAACAGCTGCATTTGGCTCAACCTTTGCAGAAAAGGGGCACCTTTCAAACCCGAACTGAACTAAACTTTTGTGCCTTCTTGACAACGAAGGAGTTGTGTGTTATATTAGTTTATAATTTTATGTTTTTTCTTTAGATCTGTTTGTGTTGCCTCGTCCCTGATGAAGATTTATATAATCGAAACGTCGTTTGTTGTGTCCTAGAATACTTATTTTTATGTTATTATGTTATTATTATGTTTTTTGGATTGTCTATTTTGTGGTGTGTGTGTGGATTTTTTCCCCTATACAGTGAAAATATTTTCAGAAATGTAGAAGATATAAATGGAATCAGCATTGAAACGAAACATCATTAACATTAGATATGCAGATGATACAGTATTGATTGCAGACAATGAGCAGGATCTGCAACAATTAGTAGATGCGGTTGTTGTACACAGTGAGCAGCTGGGGTTGGAATTAAATTGTAAAAAGACACAGATTATGGTCGTCACTAGGAAGAATGAAATACCACAATGTAATATACAAGTAAATGGGAATATTCTGCAACAAGTGAATCGGTACAATCATCTCGGAACAGTCATAACATCTGATGGGAGATGCCTTGAAGAGATTAGAACAAGAATCGCCATGGCGAAAGTAGCCTTTAGCAAGATGAAAAACATTCTGACCAATACAAAGATGTCAATAGAACCGAGAAAAAGAGTGTTGAGGGGATACATAGAGCCTGTTCTTTTGTATGGATGTGAAACGTGGACAATGAACAGTCAAGCTGAAAAACATCTGATGGCTGGTGGTTTCTGAGGAAAATGCAAAGAATACCATGGACAGATAGAAAAACCAATGACCAAGTACTACAGGAGACAAATGACAATCGTAAATTGATTAGAGAAATTAGACGTAGACAGTCAAAAGTTTTGGACATGTTATGAGGAGAAATGGATTAGAGAACTTAGTGACAACTGGCAAGATCGAAGGGAACAGACCAAGAGGAAGACCGAGAGGAAAATACCTGGATGGCTTGGCCACATGGCATGGACGAGACAGGAACACTGAGCTGATCCTCGACTCTGGTTATCCAGTGAAATGGCGAGTCATGACCGCCCACGCTTTCTGGCATGGCACATGATTGATTGATTGATTGTGTGTGTGTGTGTGTGGGGGGGGATTTTCATTCTGTGAGTTATACTCATCTTTATCTCATCTGTTTGCAGGAGCTACATTTAATTAACTGTTTGTATTTTCCATGGTATTCGCAACACAAACCCAGTTGAGGAAGCATTACGAACCTAAGCCAGCCCGTACCCGCTGTGCTGTATCGTGACCTTGGTACATTCTAATGCGCCTTTTTCCATATGTGTATGCCCAGTGCCTGTACTTTTGATGGATGTGAAACATGGATTATGAACAGACAAACTGAAAAACATATAATGGCAGTGGAGATGTGGTTTCTGAGGAAAATACAAAGAATACCATGGACAGACAGAAAAATCAATGAGCAAGTCTTGCAAGAGGCAAATGAAAACCGCAAAATGATTAGAGAAATTAGGCGTAGACAGTCAAATTGTTTTGGGCACGTTATAGTTAGTTAGTCGAAAGATCATCCTCATTACACATCGAACCATTCAGTCCATAAGTGCTCGGATCCCCTCAGAAAATCCAGCAACGTGTATCGGCTAACGACACCAGTTCTGTGTTGGTTTATCAATCTTCTTTCGCATCCTGCGTAGTGTTCTTGTTTGGCCACCGCTCTTTTGATTTGCTGTTCTCGCAGTCTGACCATAGTTGTAGATTCGCAGTCATCACTTGGTTCTCGCACAAGTCTTACTTCTCGTAGGGCATTCAGAATGCCAGCCTGATCCATGGTGCGCTCGCCCTCCATCTTAGCCTTACTTGCGAGCTTGTCAGCCCTCTCATTTCCTTGTACTCCCGCATGCCCTGGCACGAAGATGAAACTAATCTTTGTCAGCCGAGACCGCTCCAGAGACAGAAGCCACTCTCTTCGGATCCACCCCATCTCTATCCTCTTGAGCATGCTCATTTGAGTCGCTAATGAAACATGCCCTATTGTATGTCTGTGTCTCGAGCCATGTTATTGCTTTACTTACTGCCATAACTTCCCATCTCTATCCTCTTGAGCATACTCATTGAGTCGCTAAGGAAACATGCCCTATTGAATGTCTGTGTCTCGAGCCATGTTATTACTTTACTTACTGCCATATTTCCATAGTCAAGCTACTTGTGGTCTCAACAAAACCACCAGAGTCCTCGTTCACAATTCTCCCTCCGGCCCGCACCGTGAAGGCCTATGAGCTTCTCACATGTCGGACGACCGACCCATCTGTGTAGATGACAGCATCACCGTCTAACGAATTCTCGAAAATCAACGCTTGTACTTCAGCCTCCACAGCAGCCGGATTTTCTTGTCTGCATTTTCTGTCTAGATGGATGCAAACCGAAAAGGATGTGCAGAAATCTGTTGGCACTTGTACACACTCCTCGCCAGGTTCTAAGTCCTCCAGTGAACACACCTGTTGAAGAATGTCTTCGGCTTGACCCATCCACGACCTTCCTCTTTTCAATCTGCTGCCCTTCACCTTCCTAATTTCACTATGCAGTGGATGTTGTGTGTTTGCGTTAATCCTGAGGTAGGCGCGTGCTCTGCAAACTCGTATTCTGTTTTCAATGGTTGGAAAATCAAGAAGGTAGCGCATCGCCTTGCATGCTGTATCTCTTGTACATCCAAGAATAATGCGCATAGCTTAGTTTTGTATCCTTTCCATCCTTTTTTTCCACCATCGGGCACGTTATGATAAGAATAAGCTAGAGAACAGATGACAACTGACAAGACTGCAAGGAAACGAATAAGGGGAAGGCAGAGAAGTAAAAACCTGAATGGCTTGGCCACGTGGCATGGTCGGAGCAAGAACACAGATCTTATCCAAGACTCTCGTGATTGTGTAAGATGGTGAACCCGGCTAACCAGCATGGCACATTATGATGATAATATGATAATAATAAATTTCCAGTACCGGTATTTCTCACCTTTGTGGTTTCTGAACTTGCGGGTGTGAAGAAAAGCTTTGCAACGTAAGTCCCTGTTGAAACAGTACTTTACTAACAGAGTCTTTTTACCCACCCCATTTCCATAGACATACAACGGGAAATATTTGACCTGTATCCACGTCGCGAGGCGCATTGACTACCTGGTGCTAGTAGTACATGGTGCTGTCCCCATATTTGTATACATTAGTCAGCACTCGATGGATGATGGTGTCACTGTCACACCGGCTGCGTTTACTCCCCACATCATTACCTGGTACATATGTTAGGCTCGCTAGAGGTCACCGTGGCCGAATGAATAAAAGCGCTTGCTTATAAACTTCCGGTTGGCTGACCGTGGGCTAGCGGGATCGTTCCCTACACTGGTCAGTTGGACTTAAACGTCGACTTCTCGTTCAGAAAATAATGGCAAACTACTTAACGTAGAGTTTCCTAGTTGATCAACCTGGGTTCATAGTAAGTCCTACTAAGAACATGTAGCATTTATATTCGGCTAGGTCGACTTGGAATCCGAAGTCCAGTTTTTTGTTAAATTACTGTGTCGATGGTGTCGTGTATTTATTTATAGTGTCGTCCCTGGGGTGAGGGGAATCAACACTCACATTCTTTTTAACCCCATATCATTATTCCGGAGAATCCAATAGATTCCGTCCACAACACCCCGTCAATTCCTGGATACCTCTTTCTCTCTCACCACTCACCACTGGATCATGCCCCCTCTCATTCTTCCCCAAAACAACATACTGCACAACTCTAGCTTCTAAAAATTAATAACAATTTAATTTAATGAAGAAAAGAGTATGTATGTGCGAAGTGTATGTGTAGAATGTATGTCGTATACTCTAGTGTGTCTGCAGAATCAGACCGGACAGCTCAGGAGCAAAGTCTGATCATCCCGGTAATGGCCACACAACATCATCATAGCTCAGCACACAATGACCTCACCAAACGATGTGTCCCTCCTGCCAGATGTTGACTTCCTCCAGTAGCTCTTTGATAACCCAAATACCTGGTCACCAATCACGGATATAGTCCAATACTGATCCTGAATCGATCACACACAATGTTACTAAATGTCCCTACCGTTCTGAGATTTAACAATCCCTGTATCGTGAAAACACGGATCACTGTCACTTGAAACAAAATGATTCATTCCTAAATGTTCTAGAGTTTCACGATTACACAGTTAATAATTACAGTTCCACAGGAATCTAATAACTGAGAAGAACGCTATGTTCGTTGTTCCTGTTCCCCTTATAACCCATATTGTTCTTTTTACATGTGGTATGGAAAATAATTTCACTCAACTTCCGTGAACCCTATCACTAAGGAGTCATTTCCAGATAGTTATCTGTTTCTGCTCAACAGAGCCATGTTCCTTCAGACCCTCTTGATTATGGGCCAAGAGCAAAAGCCGCTGAATAAAACCTCCTTCACTGAATCATCCAGAATCTTAAACAGTGAATGTTCAGCTTGTTTTCTTCATAACCGTAGTGGAACCTGTGAAAGAGAGTACACACCTGGTGAGAGCAACCCGACACTGACCCCTATTAGATGAGTGCAGGCCGATGGCCGCACTCAAATATTTAACAGTGGACTAAACTCTGTCATAGGGCAGAGGAGCTCATCACATCGGTCTGAGTTAGGGTAAGACAAGGAAAGACCAAAGGCACAGTGCAGAACCCCAGTAGACACCCCACTGGAAGATCCCACCCCTGGACATTTCCCCTATCCCCCAACCATCCTCAATCTCTCCTAAATATCATCCCACTACACTATTCTCAACCAGCTGAGCTAATTGACATCTCACACTAGTTAGTTTAACAACGCGATTGCCTACTGTCGCCGACACTCCTAGAATACCTAACCACAAAGCAACAACACTATGCTCAAGTCCTACCCTCTATCTATCACTAGACTATCCTACACTACTTATACCTAAACGCTATCTAGTGAATACCTTATGTACACCAGCTCTATCCTGAATTGAATCTACACATTGCCATGAAAGACACATGTTCATCAACTTTAATTGACACAGAACACAATAGATTCTTTCCTAAATTTGAACAGAGCTAGCCAAACACTTCAGTCTAGTTTAATGCCATTTTTCACACTGGCGGCAAATAAGTTATGTTTCCTCCAGTCGGAGATTGTCCGAGTGACGTCATTCGCTGTCAACAACAGGTGGTCTTGGCGGCAACCAAATCAAAACGGCGTTCTTTCTTTCATCTTGCGATTCGGGCAAAATAACATGCCGACAATTTTCCTGTATCCTGGGGAAATCTCAAGGACTTTTGGTTTCGTTTGATCCGATGGAAGTGTTCCCCCCCCCCCCCCCCACATCAACAAAAAGTTGCAGCTCTCTCTGTAAATCTATCATCTGATCGTTAACTCCAGTGGTCCCGTGATAGATGGGGATTATTAATAAAGAGACACAGAGCTTTCTTTGGCCATGTGATGAGAAGATGAGAAGATTGGAGATGATCGTGACAACTGGAAAGACCAGTGGGAAAAGAAGCCGAGACAGATCAAGAGAAATTATGCTGGATGGACTGAGACGGTGACATGGAGAAATATCAACACGGTTGAGCCAGAGCATCATGTGCCGAGATTTGTGTAACGACATCAATGCCTACGCCAGCTGGCAAGACAGGCACATGATGATAATGAACAAGAACTGTTCGGTTATATCTTCAAGACATATCACACCAAGGACGTTTAGCTTGATCTTACAGGGTAGATACCCGATGAAATGAGGTGAGGTAAACAGCCTCAAAGTCCAGATATCCTGACATGTGCTTGAAGTTGCCAACAGGGGCTAAAAACAACATTCGCGAACCAAGTACTGGTTTTCTGGGAAAGAATTGCGAGCTGTGCAAATAGCTGAAGAGAATAAAGGGGGACAATAAAGTTGTGATTGTGTCATACCTTTCTCACCTGTTATCCTCTCTCTCTCTCTCTCTCTCTCTATCTCTCTCTCTCTCTCTCTCTCTCTCTCTCTCTCTCTCTCTCTCTCTGTCTCTCTGTCTCTCATGTGTTTATGAAAGTGCATATGTACGTGTGTCTGCCTGTCTCATAATATGGTAACATGCATTGTTTATGTTTACAACATTCGTTTGGCAATGTTTGTTTTTTCCTATGTAAATGTAACATGCACATTTGATGAACGAAATATGAGTGATTGCAAGGGCCGAATGTAAGACACGCCCAGTTTGTGACCCTTTGAAAATAAAGTTCGTTCGTTCGTACGTTCGTTCGTCTCTCTCTCTCTCTCTCTCTCTCTCTCTCTCTCTCTCTCTCTCTCTCTCTCTCTCTCTCTCTCTCTCTCTCTCTCTCTCCCTCGTTTCATTGTAGCAGCAATTGTTTCATAATTTTTATTCGTCACTCTTCCTGTTTTGCTAATGCTTAAAAGAAGGTTTAAATGCGTGAAGTTCGACCTCATTGCACCTGTTTACCCCACAGGGCTCGGTCTCTTTCCTCTCAGCGGCCTGTTAAAAGCGTAGCACAGAACATGAACTCCGTGGCTCCAGGGAAGCTCCGAGAAAAACTGTGCTTGTTTATCGGATGTCGGAGTCCAGAAACGAACCAGCCACCTTCGGAGTACGAAGCAGGCGGCTCAATGGCTTCGCCACAAAAATCCCCTGTTTATGCTGAACTATCCTTTAGTATTCTGATCTGATATACTTCTTCTTCTTCTTCTTCTTCTTCTTCTTCTTCTTCTTCTTCTTCTTCTTCTTCTTCTTCTTCTTCTTCTTCTTCTTCTTCTTCTTCTTCTTCTTCAGCGTTCCGAGCCATTGAGGTTCTTTGCTGCAGATACAATCCGTCTCCATTCGTCTCTCTGGTTGACCTTCTCTTGCCAGTCGTTGATTCCAAGTGCTTGTAGGTAAGTAAATATATTATCTCTCCACCTTCTTGGTCTTCCTTGAGGTCTACGGTCATTTATTTCCTGAGTGTAAGCGAAGTTTTGTTTCCCTATTATCTTGCATTCTTTCTATATGTCCCAGCCATTGTAGTCTATTAGCCTTCATGATACCAGTGATTAGCGGGGACTTAAACAGATCATAAATGTCTTTGTTACTTCTTCTTTTCCACTCTCCACTTTGTGTATCCCTAATGGGTCCAAAGATGCATCTTAAAACTTTGTTCTCAAAGATTTGTAGCAAGGCTTTGTCTCCTTTCGTTGTACTCCAGGTTTCAGAGCCATACAGCACAACTGGTCTGATCAGTGTTTTGTATACTGTTATCTAGGTGTTACGAGATAGCGCCTTTGATTTTAATAGATGTTGTAGTGCATAGTATATCTTATTTCTAGAATTGATTCTAGTTTGTATTTCTTCCCTTATGATGTTGGAGCAGTTGAAGATTGTACCCAGGTATTTTAATGGTCATATTATCTATTTGTATGTGGCCAGAGTTTTTAGCCATTCCTTCTCTTGAAATTACCATATATTCTGTCTTATCTTGGTTGATAACCAGCCCCATTTGTTGGGCTTTTTCCTTTAAGTGAGTCAATATTTCCAATGTCTTTTGTTAATTTTCCCCTATAATATCTATATCATCTGCATAACCAATCAGCTTGGATGTTCCTCCAATATCACATTCCTCCTTTACCCTCCTTACAACTTTCTCTAGAGCCAGATTGAAGAGTAGTGGCGATAGTCCATCACCCTGTTTCAAGCCAGATGTTATTTGGAAAGGGTCTGATTTCCTGCCTTTATATGTTACTATATTATAAGTATCTTCCATGCATAGTCTGGTCATGTTGATTAACTTCCTTGGTATTCCAAATTCCCGCATAGCATTCCATAGATTATTCCTATGGACACTATCATAAGCCTTTTTAAAATCCACAAAAATGTTATGGAGATCTCTTTTATATTCCCAATTTTTCTCGGCTATTTGTCGTAAGATAAATATCTGATCTATTGTTGATCTGTTTTGTCTAAAACCCGCCTGGTAGTCACCTAATATGTATTCTGAATATGGTTTTAGTCTATTTAGTAATACTGCGGATAGTATCTTATAGCTTATGGACAGTAGTGATATTCCTCTATAATTTTCATACTGGAACCTGTCTCCTTTCTTAAAGATAGGTATCAATAATGACTCTTTTCAGTCATGGGGTGATCTGATATACAGTGTGGGAATATATTTGACTACCCTATCTGCACTGTGAAATCTTAATTTAGTTATCTGGGTGAGGGGGGAGGAGAGAGAGAGAGAGAGAGAGAGAGAGAGAGAGAGAGAGAGAGAGAGAGAGAGAGAGAGAGAGAGAGAGAGAGAGAGAGAGAGAGAGAGTCCCGAAGTATGAACCAGCTATGAGTATGTAATGTGTATGGAGTATTATATCTTGTGGGACTATCCTTTATAACTCTATATCTTATCGCTTTTCTGTGGGTACGACGTGTTCACGGTAGGGGGAACACACTGGAGACACGGGATCAACCTCAGCTATTACAAGTTTTATTGTTAACAGATTCAGTGCCAAACAAACAAACAAATGGGTTTGGACCAAACAAAAATGTATGGCGGAAAATGGGAAGTAGTTTTGTCACTAGTTATGATTTAAAAGTTGTTAATATGGTTGTCGTAGTAATCCTTTATTACTTTAGTGTCGTCCCTGGAGTGAGGGGAATCAACACCCACATTTTTATTAACCCAATATTATTGTCCTAGAGAAACCACCAGACTCCGTCCACAAAACTCCGTCAGTCTGTAGACACCCCTTTCTTACTCTCACTCACCCCTGGATCATGCCCCCTCTCATTCTTCCCCAACACAACATACTCAACAACTCTAGCTTTAACAAATAAATACAAAAAATAATTTATTAAAACAAAGAGTATGCGTGTGAGAAGTGTGTGTGTGTAATGTGTAGAATGTGTGTCGAATATTCTAGTGTGTGCAGACTCAGACCAAACAGCTTAAGAGCCCAGCCCGATCATCCCGGAAAGGATCACACCACATCTTCATTCAGTCCACAATAACCTCACCAAGGGATGTGTCCCTCCTGCTAGATGTAGACTTCCACCGGTCGCTGTTTGATCACTCAAATACCTAGTCACAGTCTGACACTGATCCTGCCTGGATCACACACCGTTATTACATGTCCCTATTGTTCTGAGACTTATAACATCCTTGTCTAGTGAGGACACGAAAATACTGTTCCTTGAACAAAATGTAATTCCTGTCTAAAGTTTCTACTGTTCACAAGACCGCAGTTATAATAACTTCCTAATCAGTTTATACTGTTCTTTTCCCATGTGATGTGGAAAAACAGTACCTATTAGTCTTTTCACCTGTCGTGTGAAAACATAATACCTACTGGACTTTTCCCATGTGGTGTGGAAAAAAAAACAATTCTATTGTTCTGTTCACATGTGATGTTTGAAACATTAATCTCACGATTGTTCCTTCTCCAAAATGATGCGGAAAAAAACAATCTCTAGTATTCTGCTAACGTGTGACGTTTGATAAATACTCTCACAATTGTTCCTTTAAACCCCTTTCATCATGGGCCCAGTGCAAAAGCTGCTGAATAACTGCCTGCACTAAGGTCTCCATTCTAGTAAGCATTTAGGTTTTAGCTTCACTGAGTAACCTGAGTAAATTGAGTACTTTGAGTGACGTGAGTAACCTGAGTACTTCGAGTAACCTCAGTAACTTGAGTAACCTCAGTGACTTGAGTGACCTAAGGGAACCTGTAAAAGAGAGAACAATACACTTGGTGAGAGCACCTGTCCCTGACCTCCATTAGATGGGTGTAGGCTGACAGCCTCACTCAGATACATGACAGTGAACCAACTCTGTCATGGGCAGAGGAGCTCATCACCCCGGTCTGAGGTGGGTTAAGACCAGGACAGAGAAAGATGTAAAGTGTAGAACCCCAGCAGACCTCACTGGAAGATCCCACCATTGGACATTCTCCCCATCCCCAATCTCCCCAAATATCATCCCATTTCACTATTCCCCATCAGCGGAGCCACCTGCCTTCTTACACTAGTTAATCTTAACAATGCGACTGCCTATTGTCGCTGATATTCCTTGACTACCTAACCACAATGCAACAACACTATGATAGAGTTCTAAACTATATCTATCACTAAGCTATTCCACATTATTTACAGCTAGATGCAATCCCTAAAATACCTTATGCCATCCTGACTCAATCTCTGAATCGAATTCGCAATTTTCCATAAAAGACACATGTTAAGCTAAACCGAACACATGCGATTCTATTCAACACTGATCGAGCCAGCTATCACTTCTGTCTAGTTCAAGTTTCACTCTTTACACTGCTAGCAAAGGAATTTATATTTTCTCCCAACCAAGGGTTTCTAGTGACGTCATTCATGTCAACAACAAATGCTCTTAGGGGCAGACAATCCGACTCTAACTTCACAGGAAATTTTATCTCCCCTGTTCACCCCCAAACATTCGTCGGCCCCTTTTATCTCGCGAGTTGGGCAATTCTACTTTGATCCGACTTGTTTTTCTGTATTGGTTAAAATCAATTGTGGCCTTGAAAACATGTTGTCTCTGTTAGTTTTTTCATCTTATCGCCAATCTACAGTGAGTTCGTGACAATGGTAGCAAACATGTTGTATTATATATCAAATTTAAGGGGGTTGCATAAGGAAAACTATTGTATATACGCCCATGGCAAATACGGGAAGTCGTTTAAGACGATTACTCATCCCATGGCACTTTATCAGTTGACCCTGAAACAGTTTCCTGCCATGGGTCTGTGATGTGACAGCGCCGTCACATGTTGTAGGCCTGGGAGCAGGGAAGATTAGGTGGTCAGTCTTTCCCTCAGTGTGACAAGCCACGAGTCCCGGCGTCAAATCCTGGTCGGAACGTGTTCATGACAATACCAGTGGAGTTCGCTATCAACTTCGCTAACGCGCCCGCCCGTTATTACTATTTTTTTTTTAAATTTGCATATCCTTCTTACGGGACATGGCAGTCAGCACCAGCATTTTATTGATGTTGTGATCTCTTGGCACGTTTACGTTCAGTAGTTTGCCATTGCTTTCTGAATGACCGGCTCCCATACCAATTCGTTAAAACCCAGTGCAACGCGATCTGCTGCCAAATCGCGCACAGCTGCCAAATCGAGCACTGCTGCCAAATCGCGCACAGCTGTGTTTCGAACGCAGGTAAGCGGAATTATGAACCGCGTCTGTAATGCCTTCGCCACGGAGGCGGCCGTTATTACTATGCTGAGTACAAATTATCACAAAAAGAACTACCCTTAGTAAACAATAAATACCTTTATGGCATCTGTACCATTACTGGTATGTTGCCAGGAGGGTTTTGGAAGCGTGCGAGCGTGATAGTTATTCACCGCCGATAGATTTGTACAAATCCCGTACCTTAAGAGGATTAGAACACGGATCTTCTGGTTGAGAGACTGATATCCGAATCGGTCGACCGCCAGTACTCACTGTCTTCAATAGGGATAAAAGAAAGGGTCCCTTTTAGACACCTTGGGGGTATATTCAGTATATTGCGATAGTCTTATATTAATATAGACCAATAGGCTCCTGATGGGTGATGTGAGTATCAGGCCTGCTATGTTTACCAATCGGCTCCCGATGGATGATGTGGGTAATATCAGGCTTGCTGCGTTTACTTCCCATGAGGTTTCCTGGTACTCTCTTTAGGTTGAGTCGACCATTGGGACCAGTCAAGATACAAAATTCGTCTTAATAGGGATTCAAACACATGACCACAGGGTAGGCAGGTAAGCGTGCTAGCCGCTATTATTAACCCCCCCCCCCCCCCCGCCCCCACACACTTCCTTTACTAACATTCCTTTATAATTGTTTACCGTTTGAAGTAAATGTGGTATTTGACGTGTAATAACTGCTAATGATGTATGGGTGTCGATAATAATGATAATCATTATTAAGTGTCATCTTCGCATTGGAGACAGGCTGTAGTGAGTTTCCCTCATGCTGGTCCGTAAACAGGATCCTGTCTCGGAAACTGACATATTAAACGGTGGCTTGTAGGTAGCATGGCCAAATGGAAAAGAACGTGTGTTCTTAAACATCCGGTGTGCTGATGCCGAGATAAAGGATTCAACCCCTACACTGGACAGTTGGACTAAAATGTTGACCTATCGTCCTTGACTTGGGGACGAAAATTACAGGTACTTCTGAAGTCGGAGTGGGTCGCCTGATGGCGAGGGACACTGTTAATGTGGAAAGCTAATCCATACGCAAAATTTATTGCATCACTAATAGAAGTAGTCACACCACAGACCCAAAGCAGTTTCCTTTTTCGGGACGTTAGAGTAATAATCACAGACAGCCATCCAAAACATAAAAGCATACGGACGACGTATATTCAGGCATACTATACGTAATGCAGAGAAATTTCTCATCCTGTCCTTATGCCTTAATGTAATCACCGGAGGGTCTTCTCCGTCACTATATGTTGTATTTTGTGTCTGTATTTGTTTGCTGAGTAAGGCTAGTCGCCGCAACGTCCTGTGTGTGCCTTAATCCTGTTCTGTACAGCTGCATTACTTTGTGTTATTTTATATTGAAAAATACATAGACAGCAATGATTTTTCCATGATGTTAAAGTCATACCGAAACCATTAGTACGTACACTCTGTCCCTTGACTTCCCTAGAAAGTCGTAGACATGATATTTTGTATGTTGATTGTGGTCGCTAAGTGCGAATAGTGATATAGAGGGCCTTTTTATATTATGTAGGATCATTATGTAGGATTATGGCGAAGGCGGTTACGAATGCAATTCGTAATCCCGCGTACAGCGTTCGAAACACAGCTACGAGACATTTGGAAGGAGACCGTCTTGGCGTCGGTCGTTCAGAAAGCAATGGCAAACTACTGGGAATAAACTTGCCCAGTAACACAAACAGTCAACAACAAACAAATGATGGAGTTAACTGCCACGTACTGTAAAAGATATGCAACTAACATGTTAGGATCATTCAATGTATGAAAGAGAGTGCTAAAATGTTATAGAAAACCTGTTTTGCTGCATAGCAGTGAATCATGGAGCGTGAAAGAACAACAGAGATGTGGTTCCTGAGACGAATGTTGCGAATTCCTTAGACTGCCAGAGTAACTAACAACGACTGCCTGTAAGAGGCTAATGAAACTAGAATATTATATACACAAATAAGAAAGAGAGAAACATCATTCTTTGGTCATGTGATGAGAAGAGAGGCATTGGAGAACATCGTGACAACTGTAAAGATCAATGGGAAAATAGGCAGAGGCAGACTAAGATAAATGATGATGGGTGGACGGTGTCATGGAGGAATATAATCAACATAATTTATCCAGAACACCAACAACCGAGATCTGTGAAGAGACATGGACGCCTACACGCCTACAGGGCACATGATGATGAGGATCCGATCAATCCATCGCATAATATCTCCACATTGAAGGCCGAGTGCGATGAGTCTCCAACACCCTTTGCCCCTCGTCTTCAAGGTACACTCATACAGCTTTTCACTATTATCTCTTGATGCTGTTTACTTATTTATAATGTTGACTTCCTTTTGCGCGCTTCCCCTCAACTCTTCATGCAGTTTATTACAGACCAACAGATAAAATGGCTTGACCACCGCACAGGAATGCCCTGTAACCATCTGCCACAAGGAGATACATTGAAGACATATAATTTATACAGAGCAAAGGGAAGACCACGAACAAGATGGAGTGATGGTATTAATAACAACCTTAGAGAAATTAATACCAGCTTACAAAAAGAATTAGAAAGAGCGCAAAAAACATCTTTATATCCCCCCTCCCCCTCTCGAACACTTCACTGAGGCAAATGGAGGAGGAGGAGGAGGAGGAGAATAGGAAGAAGAAGAAGACGAGGCGATCATGTGTTACTGGGCCAGTGAAGGAAGTAAAGAATAATGGCACTGTCACCTGTCATGCATATAAGAGGCGACAATGAAGAGTCGGCGTGAGACTGGCTACCTTATTAAGTAGAAAACTTAAACTGGAAAATCCAACCAATCAATGGGCAAGTCTGCAGATAGGAGGGCGTGGTGTGACTTGGATGAGGGTACGTGTTCCATGATGAGATGAGAGGAAGAAAGTAGAAGCATCGGAACAGTATTAAAACCATGCTAGAGACATGGCTATGCAATAGTACCGATATGACCGCGCGACGGTTCATACTGACCAAATATCTCCTCACCGCTGCCTTGTTCGAAACATGGACAAATCAAATAACAATAGCAAACACGCTAGACCATTAATTCTGCTGGTCTAAGAATGTTTGATTGCTTATTGGATTCTGTAACCATCTTCATCACACTGTGAACCTATTAGTTAGTACTACGAACTGTGCTGTGAAATTATCTTTCGGTGCTCTTATCTGCACTGTGAAACCATCCTTTAGTGTTCCGATGGGAAGTAAAGGCGACAGGAAAACAATGTTGTTTGTCGTTCAAGGCAGAGTTGTATTGCTACTACCAACACACACATTTCAATAACTTCTACACCCACATTCCATGTATAATGAAAAATTTAGAGGATATGAAAGAGGAATCGCCATCGGAGGACATAACATTAATAATTAGAGATATGCAGATGATCCATCCATCATGTGCCATGCCGGTAAGAGTGGGCGGTCATATTCTGCCATCTCACTCGATCACCAGAGTCGTGGATCAGCTCCGTGTTCCTGTCTCGACCATGCCATGTGGCCAAACCATCCAGGTATTTACTTCTCGGTCTCCCCTTGGTCTCTTCCCTTCGATCTTGCCAGTTGTCACCAAGTTCTCCAATTCATTTCTTCTCATAACATGCCAAAAAAATTTTTTATGCATATGATACAAAGACTAAAACAACTGAATAAATTGTGGAGTGGGACAGATAGAACTACAACAATTAGATTTTTAAGAGTATGCATCTTTCCCATTGCATCATACGCCTATGAGACCTGGAAACTTACAAAGCAAGCTGAACAGCGCATACACGCCTTTGAATATAAGTGTTATAGACGAGTTCTAAGAATATCTTGGATAAAGAAAAGAACAAATGCACCCATACTTTAAGAGTTGAACACTGAAGAAGGTTGGCTATTAAAGAGGATACAGCAAAGAAAATTGAAATACTTTGGTCACTTAAAATGTCACGAAAGTTGGAGAAAACAATAATGGAGGAGTATATGCCCTGGGAGAGAGGAAGAGGAAGGCCAAAGAGACGATGGTGCAGGATGTGGCGGATGATCTCCAGATGGGTGCATCGAATGCGGGACATCTTCTTATGACCGAGAGGTTTTCCGGAAAGTTGTTATGGGAGCGAGGTTCTGCATAGGACATGCTACTGGATAAATGAATGAGATGATTCAGTATTGACTGCAGACAACGAGCTGTATTTGTAGCATTTAATAGATGTCGTTATTGTATACAGTGAACAACTGGTGTTACAATTACATTGTACGAAAACAGAGGTTACGGTCGTCTCCGAGAATAAAGAAATACCACAATGAAACATCTAAGTAAACCGGACAAATTTTTTAACAAGTACAACTATCTAGGGACAGTCATAACAATTGATGGGAGGTGCCTTGTGGAGATTAGAATAATAATCGCTATGGCGAGGTAGCCTCTACTGACCAATAAAACTCTCTCAATTCCAGTGAGAAAATGAGTGTTTCGGTGCTAATAAAGCCTATACTGTTAATATGCATGTGAAACATGAACAATAAGTAGACAAGCTGAGATACATCTAATGGCAGTGGGAATGTGGTATTTGGAGGAAATGCATGGGAAAACATATGAGCAGGTCCGAAAAGAAAGAAATGAAAACCGTAAACATATTTTAGAAATTAAGCGTAGAAAGATGGTCAAGAATTATTTAACACATTATGAGATTTAAACTAGAAAACTTAGCAGCAGCTAGCAAAATTGATGGGAAAAGAGCATGGGAAGTCAGCGAGGTAAATAATCGGATGGCTATGCCCTTGGCATATACGAGACAAAAACACAGATCTGATCCCAGACTTGGGTGAATCTGTGAGATCGTAAGCCATGACTGCCTACGCTTGTCGGCATGGTGTATGATGATGATATGTATTGACTGTTTAGCATCAACACTTCTAATTCAACAGAAGAGGCAGAATAGAGAACATGAACTTGGTACAGGAACATACCAAACAAGGCCAGCAAAGAAATATATAAAGCTTATGTGGCAAGCTGGACAACTAAATAATAATATAAGCACTAACAACTTCGTGAACATGTTAGATAAGAGGCTGGTGAGACATCATCGCAAATAGACTAGACATCTTGAGATGAGAAAAGCATCAATACATTCTAGACAAAACTTGGAAATATAGGACCCTTTAAGACGAAACTAATCTCACAGCGGGAACTTGCTGTGGGTATATGAAGTGTTAGGACTATCATGTGAAGGCTTTAGTGCACGGAGGGATGGGTGGGCAGTCTTTCCCTCCCGTAGCGAACGGCGAGTGCAGGGACTGGATCATCGCCCGACCGCGCTCATGCTGTTGTCAGGGTAGCTCCCTAACCGTTATACCAACGCATTCGCTTTAGAAATATATGAATTAAAGTGCTCATAATTAATGAACACTCAAAGAGACAGAGACGTCTACGCCAATAAATGAAAAGGCTTCCCGCTCTTTAAAGCATTAATAAATCAGGCGCCGTGTGACGTGCGAAGCACCAAGAACCACTTTATGTGGCACATATTGTATCACTACGTTAAGTACATTCATTAGCATCTACTTCTCGTTTTCGTTGAATTAAACATTTATAAACTAAGCAATTGAGCTTGGTTATGGGATAATCTAAAGGCGGGAGAGAGGCGTAGCAAATGCAGTTCAAGGGACAGAAATCCACTTGAGCAGGGCATACACTTGTTTTGACAGTGGGGAATAGGTGTATGGCTGGTTCAGGCACCCGATTCCGGTGTTAACCTGACATCATCATCATATGCCATGCCGATAAGCGTGGGCGGTCATGTTTCACCATCTTACACGATCACCAGAGTCGAGTATCAGCTGTGTGTTCCTGTTCCGACCTTGCCATGTGGTCACGCCATCCATATATTTACTTCTCTGCCCTGCCTTTGTCACCAAGTTCTCTAGTTTATGTCTTCTCATAACATGCCCAAAATAATTTGACTGCCCACGTCTAATTTCTCTAATCAGTTTGCGGTTTTCATTTAAGTCATTTGCCTTTTGTAGGACTTGATCGTTGGTTTTTCGGTCCGTTCATGACATTCTTTGCATTTGCATCAGAAACCACATTTCTTCTACCATTAGATGTGTGTCACCTTGTCAGCTCATCGTCCCTTTCGTCCTTCCTTGTCCCTTGTGGGATATTGCTGAACCTCTGTCTGTCCGCTGCGATCTGCGTGGCTTTCTACCACGTGTGTAATCTCTCCGCAGTATTTCAATTGCTGTCATAATCTTCCACTTCTGCCGTCAAGCGTCGTTGGGGGAAGTATTTGACGTTCCAGTGCCCGATGGGTGGCACTGGATAGTGACATTCCGTGTGATTATACAATGTCTTTGATGTCGTCAGTCCGTTTTCTTCTCGGGTGTCCTCTTGCTCTTGTAGCAGATGATCTTTGATGTAAGGCCAGTGATGGTAGTTGATGTTGTTGTATTCTAACGAGATGGCCGAACTGTTTGATCTTCTGCCTTTATATATATTTATATGTGGGACAGCCGGCTTCGTGGCTTAGAGGTTATGACTTTGCTCCGTAATCTCGTATACTCTCGTGGGTAACGTGATGACGGTGAGAATCAGAAGTGGTTCGAATCGCATCGGTAACTTACGGGGTATGTGAGCCAGCCGCTCAGAAAGCAATGGCATACTACTGAGCGTAATCTTGCCAAGAAATCAACATACAGCTGAACGATGCTGGTGTTGACAGCAATGTCCTGTAAAGGATATGCAAAAAAAAAAAAAATATGTGGGACAAGGTTTGTCTAAAAACATCATTTCTTACTCGGTCTCGGATAGTTAAGTTGGAAGTTCTCCTCAAGCATCTCATCTCACAGATGTTGATTTTGCATAAGTGCAATTTGGATAATGTCCAAGTTTGACATTGGTAGCATAGGGTTAGTGTGAAAATTGTATTTATTATCTGTTGTTTTGTGGACATGGGTATATTTGGATGTTTCAGCTTGGATGATAGTTGATACATAAGCATGCTTGCACTTTGACATCTGATTTCGATTTCTTTGTCTATTCTGCCATCGTCTGTGATCACACTTCCACAGTATTAAAATTCTTTAACTTGTTTCATAGATGTACTACTTAACAGTATATTCTGTTGTCATATTCTAAATAGTATAACTCCATAGCATTTTCGATGTTCATCTTATTTAAATTTGTTGCATATCCTTTGTAGGACTTAGCCGTCAACTCCAGTATTTTTTGGCTGTTTGTGATTCTTGGGCAAGTTTTACGTTCTGTAGTTTGCCATTGCTTTCTGAACGACCGGCACCCATACCGTTGTATAGAAACCAACATAAGGTGGTCTGCTTCCAGACCGCGCGCAGCTGTGTTTCGAGCGTGGTATGCGGGATTACAAATTGCATTCGTAACTCCTCTGCCTCAGAGCCGGCACCTTATTTAAACACACACTAAAAGCTATAAACAATAAATGGCACAATGTGTTGTCCAGTATATTACGCTGCATCTGATCAGGTACACACTGCAGAGTTAGATATCATATGAAGTTAACAGATAAATCATATTTTGGCTGAAATACTAAATACCAACACACACAGAGTCACCGATACTGTTCACATGTGGAACGTTTGTTATCTCAAGGTAATCACACATTCGCTAGTAAGACTTTCTGTCTGCACAACTCAGGTTTCAAACACACAAAGATGTATGTAAGTAGTCACTTGTTCATCGAATCATCATCATCATCATGTGCAAGGCTGATAAGCGTGGGCGGTCGGTCATGTTTTGCCATCTCACACGATCACCAGAGTCATGGATCAGCTCTGTGTTCTTGTTGCGATCATACCACATCACATGGTTCCGTCGCCCTGCTACTGAGTGAGTGCGTGGCGCGACACTGTGAGCTGGATTTACTGGTTTGCCTTTTCGGTTCACGAGTGCATTTTTCAGGACACTCCTGGGAGTCGTCGCTGTAGCTACGGAGTTCGTGCTTTGTGCGGCGCTTTCGGTGGGTCGCCCTGCAGAAAGAGACCGAGCCATATGGGATAAAACCCCGGTCAATGAAGTTTTTCTGGTGACTGCCGTTTTCGTCGACGATGAACTGTATTTTTCGTGGAGGACTTTTGTGTTGGCATTCTGGCGGCGGCATTATGCACAGTGTACCTGTGCGGACTGTTGGCTTGCCGACACTCCTGTCTATTTCATTGTTTACATGGGGCAGTGAGGAGCATTTTGTGATATTCACTGGCACAGGAACGGAGCAATATGGGGACGACCCGTTGCCGTGAAGTTGGAACCGCGACTAACTTACTAACTAATGGCCAAGCTATCCTGGTATTTTCGTGTCTGCCTTCCCTTGTTCTCTCCCCCCCCCCCCCTCAATCTTGCCAGTTGTCACCAAGTTCTCCAATTTTTTTTTCTAATAACGTGACCAACAAATTGGGACTGTCTACTACTAATTTCTCTAGTTCATCGAATGTAATATACAAAATATTGTTACCTGTTACAAGTGTTGATTCTCTGTCTCATTTGTATCAATATGTGTGTAAGCAGTTCACTGTATCTCATTGCTTTACAAAAATCGTGTAAACTTTACAATAAAGACATTAATATTAAATTATCTCTAAGTAACGTTCCTCCTTATTTTCCCTTCACAGGTAACCATAGCACCAGCAACAGCAAGTGATTGAGCAGACGTGATTGGCCAAGTATTGACCTACATACAATCAAATAGCAGCCCTGACTGCCTATTGTAATGACCGTTTCATTGTAATGGCCATTTCGGACAGCATGTTCCCCTACTTGTATTGATTACACTGTTGCAACAGATGAACATGGACAAGTAATAAACCAACTATTTTAACTTAATCACATGGTAATCCTCGTTCAAACTCCGGGAAAGCACGAAGTTCTTTTGTGTCTAATTCACTGCTGTGGCCAACCTGTGAATGGGAATTTGATCTTCCATACTACGTCACAGTGATAACAACGTTTGTGAGTGGCGGTTACTGTTTCTATCAGTTTCACATTGTGGGAAGAAGCCGATACAAGGAGAAGATGAAGTTTGACGATATTGTAAAAAGTGTTGGTGAATTTGGACTATACCAGAAGCGGGTCTACGCTCTGCTGTGTCTGGCATGCATGACGGTGGGCATTCAAGTCATGTTGTCAGTCTTCACACTAGGGGTCCCAGAACATAGGTCAGTCGCACGAAATAGTTCATCATTTGATTGATTTAAACAAGTTAGTTGCATATCCTTTACAGGACGGTGCAGTCAACACCAACATCTTTTGCTGTTGGGATTTTTTGGCACGTTTACGTTCAGTAACTTGCCATTGTTTTCTGAACGACCGGCACTCATACCATTTCGTAAAAAAACCCAACGCAAAGCTGTCTGCTGCCAAATCGCGCATAGCTGTGTTTCGAACGCGAATATGCGGGATCACGATCTGAGTTCGTAATCCCATCGCCGCGGAGCCCGCATTTGATTGATTACCGTACATAAATCAGATATAGCGAGTTTCCCACACTAGTCTGTTTTCCTCATCTGCAGATAATGTTAGCATAAGAATGCCAGAAATTTAATTTCCTGTGGGTCGTCGCTGGAGCTACGGAGTTCGTTCTTTGTGCGACGCTTTCGGCAGGCCGTCCTGCGGAAAGAGACCGAGCCATACGGGATAAAACCCGGGTCAATGAAGTCGATCCTCTCGACTTTTAAGACTCTATAAATAATTTACAACAATATCTACTTGACAAAGTAGTGCATGTAGGGTGTTTGCTAAAAGTAGCTCTCATCAACAGGCAGACTCTTGATCTTCTGCCAGTCTCCCTGTCTCATGCTTGTTTATATGCAGGGTATAATATTCTATATCCACCTTTGTGTAGATCAACCCCCCCCCCCCCCAAATAAAAATAAATATTAATTACGTGGTACTACATCTAGTGCACTAGGCTGATTTTTGCGTGTGTATTAGCTTTCCGCAATGGCAAACTACTGAGCGTAATCTTGCCAAGAGATCAACATACAGCTGAAAGATGCTGGTGTTGACAGCTAAGTCCTGTAAAGGATATGCTAAAAAGAAAAAGATTAGCTTTCCAGTTTTCAGGCGAACCCACTCCGACTTCTGAGGTCATTGTAATTTACGTTCCCAAGTCGAGGACGGGAAGTCAACATTTTAGTCCAAATGACGGGTGCAGGAGTTGAATCAGCTACCTTCGATTGTGAAATAGTCTATGATTCACATCTTATGTTCCCACAGAAAAATTACCGATTGTCAAACTGTTTATTTTATTGCTGTTTGAGAGTTTTGTACCATAGGCTCTTAATGCTGTTTGTGTAACCTTGGCATTGCATTAGCCAGTCGTTTTCTTTTGGACAATGCCAACTGTCGTTACTTATAGACCCAATGAACGCATATGTGGCGTGTGTGTATGGGGGAGGGGGGGGGGTGTAAAGATAAGCGCAGTTTCATAATTCCCCGACATACTGGGTCGAGGGTACAAGGTCGGCCATGGGCAGTTTGCCAACAGACCGCTTCTCATTGATTTCAATAGTATGAGGCGCCGGCCGCTCAAAATGCTATGGCAAATTAAAGAAAAATAAATGTTTTGCGTATCCTTTACAGGACATCGCTGTCAACATCAGCATCTTTCAGCTGAATGTTGATTTCTTGGCAAGATTACGCTCAGTAGTTTGCCATTGCTTTCTGAGAGGCCGGCTAAGGATCCCGCAAGTCACCTAGCGCGAGTAGAACCGCTTCCAATTCTCGCGCGCTGCAAGACCCTGCGTGGATAAACGGGATTACGGAGAAAGTCGTGTAATCCCTCGGCCAGAGAGACCGGCTATGGCTAACTACTCAACTAAAATTGTTTAATAAATCACAAAGAACCAATAAATACTGGGGTTGGCTGCAACATCCTGTATAAGGACATACAGCTAACTTTTTTTTCTCTGAAAAGCAAATGCTCATACCATTGTGAAAATAAATGCTTCCAAATCGCTTCCAAAAGATATCAACTGAAACGAGAAAAAGGGTGTTGAGGTGCTACATACAACCTGCACTTTTGTATGGATGACAAGTGTGGACAATGAGCAGACAAGCTGAAAAACATCTAATGGCTATGGAAATGTGGTTTCTCAGGAAAATGCAAAGAATACCATGGACAGACAGAAAAACCAATGAACAAGTCCTTCAAGAAACAAATGAAGATCGTAAACTGATTAGAGTCATTACAGGTAGACAGTCAAATTCTTTTGGGCATGGTATTAAAAGAAATGACTTGAAGAACTTGTCGACAACTGGCATGATCGGAGGGAAGAGACCAAGGGGAAGACCAAGAATTAAATACCTGGATGGCTTGGTCACGTGGCATGGTCGAGACAGGAACACAGAGCTGATCCACGACTCTAGTGATCGAATGAGATGGCAAAACCATGGCAGCCATATAAGACCATGGCAGATACGGGGAAGTTGCTTAAGGCAAATTCTTAGACATGTAATAACAGATGATGGCTGAAGTGAAACAAAAATCGAAAAGAGAATAGGAACGGCCAAAAATGCTTTCAGTCAGCAGCATGAAATCAGTATTAACACCTAGAGAGATTAACAATACATTAAAAATAAGAACTGTTAAATGGTATGTATGTGCAACACCACTGAATGGAGCGGAAATCTAGACATTGAACAAGCAACTAGAAAGTCGAATACTTGGAAATGTGGATATACAGAAGAATATGTCGTATTTCATGGAAACAAAAACAATCAAATACAGAGGTTCTAGAAAAACTGTGAATGAAACGAGAGGTAATGAAAGAAATAAAGAAAGGGGCAAATATTTCGGCCACGTAAAAGACATAACACCCTTATAAAAACCACACTGACGGGCAAAGCAGAAGGCAAGCGAGCAAGATGTAGACAACGATACAAGTGGGAAGAAAACATCAAGAGATGGACTAAAATTAATCTGTCAGAATGTACAGTCAGGGCAAGAGACAGTGTTGGAGATCCATTGCAGCCAACCTTCATTGTGGAGACGGCACCTGATTGGTTGATTAATTGATTAAGTCAAATAATCAATCAAATGTCAGACGACAGAGAGGACTAGAGATAATGATTGCTGATTTCTGCTCAAAACTAGGCAGCGGGGGTGGGGGAGGGGGGTTGAGGAGGAAGAATAATAAGAGGAAGAAAAATAAGAAGAAGAAACAGAAGAATATGTTGTATTTGTAATTATTTGGCTTAATGAGAAAGACTCACGTATGAAAATTTTTTATATTCTGTTATATGAACCAACATAGTTTCAACGTTGTTTTTAATCTTTCATAGTTTACATATCACCACAGGTGTGCAGTCCCGGGGCTGGTCAATGACACATATAACATTGTTAGTGACGAACATGCCCAGGTAGTCAATGCTTCCATCCCTTTTAATGATGCGGCGGGCAGTCCAGGCTTCTCTCAGTGTTCTGTCTGGATCCTGGATGAAACTACGGGACAGGTCACCGAAGACACCTGTAGAAAGTGGGTCTACGACGACTCTGTCTTCCGCTCAACTGTTGTTACTAAGGTAAGATCCAGATTTAGTTGAAACTCAACACACATTAAAATAGTGTGTCCTGACTTGTGAAACTCACCAATACACGTCAATATAGGGTGTTTTGACTTAGTTGAAACTCACCAACACACATTAATATAGGCTATATTGGCTTAGTTTAAACTTACCAACACACATTAATATACTGTATCCTGACTTAGTTGTAACACACGTTACATAGGGTTTTCCAAAAGGTATGTTGATATTTTGATGGTTTACGATTTTGTTGATATTTTAATGGTGTATAATTTTGATAAATTCCAAACAAAAATGTTTGGTGTACACTAGATTACATGTAAAGTGTTCCAATGTGAGTAAACTGTTCTAATTTTGAAAATAAAATTGATAAAAATAAATGTTTCTTCAAGTTATCTACTAAATAGCTCTAGGAATGAAATTGACTGTGTTACAGCAGCAGCAGCACCACCACCACCATCAGCAGCACACCACCACCACCCACCCACACACACACACACACTCTCTCTCTCTCTCTCTCTCTCTCTCTCTCTCTCTCTCTCTCTCTCTCTCTCTCTCTCTCTCTCTCTCTCTCTCTCTCTCTCTGACTTCTGCTGTGGCATTTGCATATTCCTTGCGCTGTCTGCCGTTTGAAATGAAAAACAAAACATTGTCTTCTTCGTAGATGTGTTGAAACTGTAACAGCTAAACTATTGTTCCGTGCAAAATAAAACATTTTAAAGTTGGCGATTTGCCAAGGAAGAAAGAGAGAGAGAGAGAGAGAGAGAGAGAGAGAGAGAGAGAGAGAGAGAGAGAGAGAGAGAGAGAGAGAGAGAGAGAGAGAGAGAAAATAATTGTTAACTTTTAAGACCCCTTTCCATGTCAGACAGATAGATAAGAGAATAGAATCTAAACACTCTGGCAATCTTATGACTATATCTACCGTGGCTTTACCTTTTAAGATAAACTAATTGAGACACGCAGGCATGTTACTGTAACAGTAGAACGTTACGCTGACAGTGGCATGAGTGCGGCCAGACAAGGATGTTACGCAACCTTCCTTGTTCACTATGGGAGGAAAAGGCACCTATTCCTCGATGTGCTCAAGCCTACAAAAATGTGATGGTTCTAACACTTCCCATACGGGTTCCTCTTACAGTGCTTGTGATGCTATGTTTTGATTGTTGAGACATTCATCATCAACCAGTACCTTGCCGGCTGGCGTGTGCGATCATGCCTCTCCACAAATTGCGATCTCTGACATCACCGATCAATTCGTGTGTTGTCTCCCTTCCGTGCCATGACATGAGACTGTCAAGAATCTTCTCACGATGTCTTCCTCTATCTCTCTTTCTGTAAATCTTTCCGGTTGTAACAATATGTTCCAGTTTTTGTAATCTCATAACGTTGCAAAAAAATTATGACCTCCTCTTTCTAATGTTTGTGATAAGTTGTATTTGCGACTCAGCTTCCCTTAAAATGTTGAGGCAATGCCTATGCATTACTGAGGTTCCAATAAAGGAAATAAAGTAACACTTCGACCTTCTGAGCATGTCATAAAAGGCAACTAAAGAAGGTTGGTCTGAGGCTGGCTGTCTTGCATTGTAAAACCAAAAAAAATCTGAATTTTGTCAAACACTGTACAGTCATTAAAAATACACCCTGCAGTAATAATAAGTAAAGTAAGTCAAGGGCACTTTTACTTTCCTTGAGGTATATTGGGTATATAGTGCTAGTCCCTACTATTATATACCAAAAAGCACTCAGTGGGTGATGTGGTCAGTATCACAATGACCATCTTTACTTCCCATGCCATTTCCTGGTTTCCAGTTGAGACTGGGTAAACTTGAGAGCTTAGGTCAATTTTTTTTTACAATCTGCCTCAATAGGGATTCAAGCCCATTGGTGAGTCTCTGTGGCGAAGTGGTCAAGCCGTTTGACTCGTGCTCCGAAGGTTGTGGGTTCGATTCCGGGCCGCACCCTTCGGTTTACGAGTTAAATGTTTCGGAGACTCCTGTGGGTCGTAGCTAAAAGCTACGGAGTTCGTGCTTTGTGTGACGCTTTCCGCGCTGCGGAAAGAGACTGAGCCATATGGGATAAAACCCGGTGCGATGAAGTCGACCCTGTCGACTTTTAAGCGACTTTTTATGCCACCAGGTTGGCAGGCAAGTATGCTAGCCACTGTGACGTCATGGCTCCCAGGGTGAGGGCTAGTCTGGTTCGCAAGATCAGTCCCGCGTCTAGCGTTCGTTGTCTCGGATGGCTGTGTGAGGTGCACCAAATTGGGATCTTCCCAGCCAACGCAAGTTAGCGAGGCAGGCGTTTCGAGAATGTAACCATATCATGCAGCTAGTGTCGTGGTTTGAGCGGGCAAAAGAGCAAATTTGTACGACCGTTCGACAAAGTCTCTCTCGATGAGTAGTGGGCCTGCAGTCAGTAAGCTGGTATAGCTTTTCGGTCAGTCCTGCCGGCGTAGCTTGAAAGCTCGTCGGTAGGCGTCCAGTGGTTTTGCATGTATCACCTTGTACCGGGAGGGCGCGCTTTAGCGATGCTACTCTTGGCCTGCGTGTGCGTGAATAGTCCGTCTGTCCGATAGATATCTGGTTGATCCTGCCAGTAGTCATATGCATTGCGAACTGATGAGGCTCAGCCTTAGATCAGGAGATTTGTTCGCAACTTAGACGAGCAATATCTTCTGTGGGCAGAATCTCGCTAGCCGCATGTGTGTGTGGTCTGTTCTGGCGGTCAGTCCGTCTATCCGATGGATACCTGGCTGATCCTGTCAGTAGTCATACGCTTGTCTCTACGCTTGTCTCAAAGCTGAAAATTAAAGGAATTGACGGAAGGGCCGTTTGCACGAGGCTCTAGGCTACCATCTGTTTCTGAGAGCCACTACATACAGGGATAACTGGCCTGTGGCAACCTAACGTCCACTGCACCTGCGTTCGTCTCCAGTCGTCCTGACATTTCTTGCCACTGGAATCAGATGGATGCAGGCGAGAGAGTGAGGCCGATGAAGTTGCACAGATCTTCCTCACTATAAACAAATTCATCGCGCAAGTCATTCTTCATCCTATTGTCTTCATCATTCCTGATGGACAAACTTGGATGTAATGAATGGTCATCATCATTCTTGATGGACGAACATCCATGGCACCCAGGGTAATAATACGGACTAATTAATTAAGTGTGTGTATTGCTTATATATCTGATATAACACTGTCTTTATTGTTTCAGTTTGATCTTGTGTGTGAGCATAAAATAGCTCGCTCTCATGCTCGAATGATACTGATGGGTGGTCTACTTATTGGAGCAGTAGGAACTGGAGTCATTGCTGATGCGTAAGTAAGGACTGTAAAGATGGAACACATTTAACAGTTTAAATTAGATTGGGGGGGGGGGGGGGGGGGGGGAGTTAAGATTCATCATTATTATGTGCCTTGCCAGCTGGCGTAAGCATTCATGTCTTTCCACAGTTCTCGGTCCTTGGTGCTCTGGATTAAGTTTAGATTAAAAACAAAATAAGATTTTAAAAGTGTTTCCGTTAGTAAAATAATTTATCTTCAGAAAAAATAAACCTGATTGTTAGTATAAAATATTAGTTTAGTATAAAATACTAAACAAATTATTGTCTTAAAGTCAGAAAAATATACTTCATGGTTTGTTTCTGAAGAATCTTCTTCATATCACATGGATATCTTTATTAGGCACTCCAGTCTCCTATAGATCACATTAAATAAAAAAAAAATTTTTAGTTGCATGTCCTTCACAGGACGTAGCAGTCAATCCCAGCATTTTGGCTGTTGGTGATTCCTGGGCAAGTTTTACGTTCAGCAGTTTTCCATTGCTTTCTGAACAACAGGCATCTATACCTTTTTCGAAAAAAAAAAAACCAGCATGTGTTTCGAACCCGATAATACGGGATTACGAATCGTGTCCGTAACGCCTTCGCAACGGAGACCGGTATAGTATAGATCACATTAGGAGGTTCTAAACACAATGCACAAACTTTCAGTATACCTTTAGTAGCTCACCATGATAGACTGGCCATGGCAATGTGGGGGTTAAACAGTATTAAGGGCTTATAACACAACACCACAGAACAATCTAAAGCAAATTGTTTAGAACATGCAGTCTTTCCTGGGACAGCAAATGGATATGAGTCATGGATCATCCCAGAATCATTAAAGAAGAAAACCAAGGCTTCTTAACTTAAATGTTGCAGAATAATTATTAGAATACCTTGGACCAAGAAGAAGAACAATACTTAATTTTACAAGATGTGAACATTGGAGAAGACTGGCTCATACACAACATCATCTCTTAGAAAGTGAACAACTCTGACAGTATTAAACATTACGGCAGTTTACCTCTGAAATCGGAGTGGGTTTGCCTGATGGTTGGTAATAGGGAAAGCTAATCCACACGCAAACATGAATCCAGTACTCTAGAAGTAGTTGCATGTGTATATTACTACGCTTGAGTTTAAAGTGAGTGAGCACAACAACAACAACAGCAATCACAACGGTTTGGAAAGAACATTGATGGAAGGCATGGTCTCCGGGAGAAGAAGCAGAGGTCTACCAGCACGAAAATGGGCAGCGGACATCGAAGATACACAGGGCATACAAATTCATGAGGTAGGGAACTGGCATGGGAATGATAATATGTTTGGCAGTCTGTGATAACAGCAATAGTTCAGCAATTTCCCTCCTACATGGTGACGATAGATCATCAATGGGGAATCTAGTCCACTGCAGAATGTAAATGTCAACACAACCGTAAAGACTCGATAATTCATTAGTTCGCCTGGTTGTCACGCCCAGAGCGTCTTTACTGTTGTGTCCACTATCACATTGGCCAGCTCCTGCCTTGTCTTCTGTGCACCATGCCTTCACTACTGTTCTCTCTACATTACTAAGATGTTTGATGTTACCAAATTATTTTATTTTCCACTACATAATACAAGATCTGAGCTAGTTTTCTTCATGTTAATTTTATTGTTTGTGATTCATTCTATTCTATTAATTTTGCTGTCACATTTATGTTGAACCGCCTCTTTATTGTGTGTGAAATGGTCCTTGATTCACATTCATATGTTACTTCAGGAAAAATACACGTTCTCAACATTTTTACTTGTTTCAGCTTCTTCATTGCTGTTTATAAGTTTTTGTGGGCATACAGTTATGTCAGAAGATATTATCTTTGCTTTTTTTTTGGTTTTATGTTCTGAAAAAGAAAAATTGTGTTGGATTAGTGTTCAAAGCAGACAGTGAATGATTTAATTAATTTTCATAGGAAGCAAATGAAATAATTATAAAAAACAAATGCCACAACTGTAAAACCCATAATGCTCTAATGGCACTGACTACTCATAATGGACGGCTATAATGGTGACTATATCACTGGCTAAGTGCCAATTGGCTTACTAAAATATGGGACAAGCACTATACTACTATAGATCCACATTGCTTTAAAGCATGGAAAATGATCTTTTATTTCAGATGGAACCTACTGAAATAATGGGCCCATGTTCTTGATGGAATCTAAACAGTGATGATGATGCTAAATATTTTATTGTTATTTAAATGCATATTATTTTATAAACAGATCTTCCTCTTCTTCTTTCGTTCCCTTGAAATATGTTTATAACTGCAATGTTGTCTCTTGTATGAATCTAACAGTCTTTTTTAGTTCATTCAGCGGTCCATAGAGTTTATCTTCCACTGTTGTCTCTCCAGGCCAGAAGGTTCGCCTGGATATGTTGTAGTTTGGGCAATCCTGGAGTATGTGCTCTGCTGTCTGCGACGCCAAACCACATGTGCACATGGCTGAGTCACCAATCTTGAATTTTGTATACATGTGGTTGCGTAATATTAATATATTGTGTCCTGTTCTGAGACGCAGAAGAATGATCTAATTATTCTAATAATTATTTAGTAATTTATAGTTGTTTTCTGTCTTTAATCATTCTATTATAATGTATTGGACAGCGTGATGAATATTTTAAAAAGAGGAATCGTCACAGAAGTACTATATATACATCGAAATATTGTAAACAAATAAATAGGTCTAAAGTATTGTGTAATTGTTATTTTCTCAAAATTATCAGATTACAATCTATTAGCTAGCACAATGAACATTTTTAAATGATGATTCATCAACATAGTACAACATCTAGTAATTTCTGTTTGTTATGCTCTTGAAATCATTAGATTACACTATTTTAGTTAGAGTAAAAAGTATTTAAAACTGAAATCTCATACACAGATTAGGACGGAAACTTGTACTAATGGCCATGATAACTCTCCAATGTGGATCTTCAATTGGTGTCGCATTTACAGAGTCCTTTGTTATGTATGTAATCCTGCGGTTTATAACTGGTATCGCACTCAGCGGCCTCTTCTTAGCAGTCTTTGTGCTAGGTGAGTACTTGACATTTTGATGATTTTAAAGTATTGCTTTAAAGGGTTTTACTGGGTGTTCTGTACTGGTCAAGCACAAAATTGCAACAGTGATTGTCTTGGTGTGATTTTAAAACTGTTTCAATTGTGGATTTCTTCTTTTCCCAAAAATATCTTGTTCAATCATTTCTTTGTTATTTAGATACACAATATACATTTTTAATTAGAAAATGTAATAAAAATATGTTACATTATTTTGTAAATATTGATTTTAAATTTATGTATATCATTTAGAATGGATTCATTGTACTTAAAATATCAATGAAATTAGTAAAATTTTAGCATTCTTCTTCTTCGTTCATCCGGATTTATTTTTTTCGGACGTGACTGCATTGTGCCTGTTTACAGCAGAGCTGCGTTCTATCGCCGTTAGGCCAACACATCCGACTTCTGCGGGCATTTGTTGACCGGGTTAACCTTCCCGGAAATTTTAGCATTCGATTTATTGCCTTTGAAATATAATACTGAACTTTCTTTATATGCCTCGTGTAGGGATATCTAATGATAATGGGTGGCGAGGTAGGGGTATTCCCTATCAAAGGAGAGGTAAGGTGCCTCCTTCCCTCCGCTAGCCTGCGGGACACCTTTTGGCAAGGTGTTGTGCCTGTTTAGTCCCCTGATCAAGATTACGTGAAGCCATGGTTGCAGGATGAAGTCATCGACCAGTATGGTCACTGCTATGGAGGAAAGCAATGGCAAACTACCTTCTTAACAGATGCCAAGAATATCATGTATTGCAAACTCATTCATAATTATTTTGCAATCTGTCTCACATCTATAATTGGTTTTCTTTGTAAGTCATATTTCTTGCACTACAGTAAGCAGTGAGCAGTATGTTGCATGATTTATTGTCTGGCATATATTGCTGCATCTCATCAGGTGCATACTGAAGCGTTTTAAATCATATGAAGGGAATAAATGAATAATACTTAATCTTCTTCTTCTTCTTCTACTTCTTCTTTCGTTCGCTTGAAATACATCTATAACTACTTTAGCTGAAATAATTAAAACACATAGTTACAGGTATTGTTCGAATGTGGAACATGTGTTATTTCATCAGTAATTTCAAATTTAAAACAATACCTGTAACTATAATGTTTTGAACAATTTCTCTACCGCAGGAATGGAGTTGGTTGGGCCCTCTAAGAGAATGTTTGTGGGTGTTTTGGTCAACATTTTCTGGTCTCTTGGTGTCATGTTACTTGGAGTCATTGCTTACTTCATCAGGGACTGGAATTATCTGCTGATGACTTTGTCTTTCCCTACATTATTTCTGTTTTGTTATTGGTGGTAAGTTAAGTTACAAATACAATTTTAAAATTGCTATGTAATGTGAACGTTTGTGATCAGAATGTGACTTTTCTTTCTTTCTTTCAAAACAAAGTTAATTTGAATAATGAAGACACAAACAATAGGAGCGTGAAGGACATGAGCCTGTCCTTCAAGGACCATGTGGAGACGGTTGTGGCAAGGTCTCAAAAGGGACTCAATGCACTTAAAACTATGGCTGCAATGGACACAAAGCAGAGAATGCTTTTCACACTATACCAGCACCTGATCCTCTCAGTGATTAATTATGGACTAGGACTGCTCACTGTCTCAAAGAGTCAGCTGGCGAAATTAGAGCGCATACAGAACGAAGCTATGCGGGTCATTCTGGGATGCACCAGAGACACCCCAGTAGTGTGTATGTGTTACATCCTTGGTTTGCCGACTGTTGCTGCTAGGCTCAAGGTGATGCAGATGAAGGCATACCTCAGAGTAGCTGCAGACACAGATCACCCGTTGCATGAGGCGCTGGACGCAGTTAAGGGTCAGCAACTGATAAGAGGGAATTCATGGATGGCTCAGGCGGAGGATACGATCAGACAGGTGTGCATCTTGGAGAACATTAGGCGAGGAGAGGAGTGGGTCAGAGTGCCAGCGGAGCAGTCAGACTTGTGCAGAGTTATAATCACATTGCGCCGGGAGTGCAGGGAGTGGCCAGCAGGGGCCACGGAAGCGGAAATCCAGCAACTAATTCAGGATAATGCTCTCTCGGGTGATGTGATTATCTACACAGATGGTTCGGTGCTGAGAGGTAGGAGAAGTACCTGGGGGTTCTTAGCAAAAGCTAATGGTCGACGTTTGGTATAGGAGAGCCTGGCATATGATACCACAACATCTAGCTTAAGAATGGAGGTGGAGGCGGTCAGTGCAGCTTTCCGCATGATGGAGAATACGATATACACAGACATTGTGATTGTAACTGACTCAGAAAGCATGCTACCAGTTTGAAACTGGAATTAAATATTTTAAGTTTGGTGATTCCTTAGCATTTAGTAAGTTGTAATCCGTAGGCTGTTTGGCTGCTGTCCTGGCAAATTGTTAAAGCTAAACAATCAACCCACTCAACAGGTATTTATGTTCTTGTTTCTTATATACACACATTGGGATCCTAACTGATGCTACAAAGTTTGTGTTCTGTATTGAAATGTTCTTTGCTTGTGATCGAAGGAAGGAGACAGGAGCATGTTGGATTGATCCATGTGCAAGATAAATGAATTGTCAAGTATTGATTTTGATTAATAAATACTACAGTATTTACTTATGGTGTTCATTCTCATCAACTAGTAAGTTCTTTGCAGAAAGCCACTCTCATCACTACCCACTGGAAAGATTCTTAATCCTTCACCAGTTCCTCTATCTCATGCATTTTCATGCTCAAAACATCTTTGATGTGCTGTGTCTACCCCAGTGCTGGTCACCCGCTGCCTCTTCGTCTAGAGACCATGCCATCCATTACTGATTTCTCTTCTAAACCACTGGGATATTTAACTGGCCCAAAGAATGCACAAAGAATTGTTTTCTTTGATTCTTGGTAAAAGAAAATAACCCTGTTTACATGCATGTGTATTGGACATACCGATTTGATTCGATTATACAATTATCGCCAACCCCGTTTAACCCCAGAAGAGGCTATGTTAGGGTCCATCACTGGCTCAGATTAATAATCCTATGACCGAGTCAACCACAAATAAGATATTAATGTGAAGGTGATTGTTGTCCAAAGAGGGCCATGGCGTGATATATGGTGCTAACCCTAGATTTTATAGACTAGTCAGCACTGGAAGGGTGATGTGGTCATTATCACATCAGCCATCTTTACTTCCCAGGATATTTCCCGATACCCATTTAAGGCTGGGTTGACCTGGTCAATTTTAAAACTCCATGCGGATGTGAATCTGAACCAATGACCACAGAGCCGATAGGCAAGCATGCTAGTCACTGGTGTGCAGCTTGCTTGATTTATGCTGCTTTTGTGAAAAATAAAATTACATTAAGATTTAATAAATTGAAAACTAAACTGTTTACTGAAAGTCTAGTTACTTCTTTTTAAAACCTAAATATTTAAAATTATTTTTTCTGCAGACATCCCTTTAGTGCTTGACTTTAGAAAACATCAGGTAACGTATGATAAAGTTATATTTGTCACAGTTATAATTAATTGTGTTTAATAATTGTTGTTTCTATCTATATCACATTCAATTCATTTATTTTATAAGGTTGATCCCTGAGTCTCCAAGATGGCTGTTATCCCGTGGACGAGATGAAGAAGCTGAAACTATTATCCGACATGCTGCAAGGGTTAATGGTGTGACTATTCCAGAAAAGATTTTTGATGGCATCACATTTGATGAAGCTAGCAGACGAGAATCCATCTGTCTTATCTTCACGTCACCAAAGTACCTTCTAAGGCTAGTCATTTTATGCTATAACTGGTAAGATAGAGTTTAATAATTTAAAAAATTTATTCCGGCATATTTTCGTTTTTGTTGCATGACTTGTTTTCATAAAATGCACCCCATTGAGTTGGAGCCTGTTGATAATGAAACACCTAAAAGCTGTGGAGGAGACATGGCCGGCCCAGGCCTGAACCCAACCAGTCTGTATATGTTGTGCTGAACCATGACCTGGTTAATTCTAATACTCCTCTATGTATATATGTCAAGTTCCAGCATCAGTCTTGCATGTGCTGCTGTTTTCTTAGCTTTGAGAGGGAAGGAGAGCTCTGCAAAAGTCCCCATGGAGACCATAATTTGTTATTGGGTTGGGAGGACATTCCTTACCCCAACCTCTGAAAGCTTTTTCTCAGGGCACAGATGACTTAAGCAGCAATGCACAGGACGTTTGGTTTTTGCTGCACTTGCTCGCTTTGAACTCAAGCGTAGTCCATAACACTACTTCTAGTTGCACCAATAGACCAAATTTTGCTTGTGGGTTAGCTTTCCCTATTAACAGTGTCCCTTGCCATCAGACGAACCCACTCCGAATTCAGAGGTACTTGTAATACACGTCGCCAAGTCAAGGGTGATAGGTCAACATTTTAATCAAATTGTCCGATGTAGGGATTGAACCCCTTACCTCGGCATCAGCACACTGGATGTTTAAGAACACGCGTTCTTATCCATTCTGCCATGCTGACCTACATACAGAACATAAGTGGTTAAACCTCAGTTTTCCAGAGGATTCACCAACCAAACTTGGAATGCACATTTCACAATAATTACAGTTATACGGATTTCAACATTAGCTGGTTGAAATACACACTCAGGCGAGAATGCTTAAAAAACAAAAACAAGTACAGAAGCAGGAACCTGCTTTGAGTCTATGATATGCTAGGATAGGTTAGTTGCATATCCTTTTACAGGACATCGCAGTCAACCCCAGCATTTTTATGCTGCTTGTGATCTCTTGGCAAGTTTATGTTCAGTAGTCTGCCATTGCTTTCTCAATGACCGGCACCCATACCATTTTGTAAAAAACCAACGCAAGGTGGTCTGCTCTATATACTAGGACCATCACATTTGATAAGCCTGAAGCATGGAAGAATAGGTGGCCAGTCTTTCCCTCTCTTGGTGGATGATGCCGGCAGTCTTCGAACCCTCGTCTGGCCCCGCTCATGACATTATCAGTGAAGTGTCCTAGTGACTCACTAATACACACTCTGAGAATACTTCACAGATTTAATGCCACATACAAAGTAGGTTTGGGCCAAACAAAAATAGGTGGCGAAAAATGGGAAGTAGGAGTGTGTCATAGTTATGACTTAAAAGTTGTTAATATGGTAGCAGACATGTTGTATTATATATAAATTAAAGGGGATTGTAAAGGGAAAATTACTGTATTGATATTTAAATTATAGTTTGATTTATAATCCAATGGCGGTTATGGGAAGTTTTAGTCAGATGATTTATCATCCTATGGCAATTAATCAGTTAAGCATAGTCAAAACGTATCTGAACTAACAGGGATATGCAGAACAAAGTAATCTTGGCGTAGAACTACACAAAAGGGAGGCAATATTACTGCAGTACTATGAACATAGGCAAAGAAGGTAGTCTTAAAAGGTAAACTGCAGAAAATAACTGTTACCTTTTGTTCAACAGATACTGTACTGGAGAAATAATGCCTTGCATTGACATTAATGAACATATTAAAGTTTGTATAGTACTGCACAGAGAAAATCATCCAACTTAGTACACAAACAATGACACCACATAAATGTCACCCGTTGCTTTCATCACAGTAGAGAATATTGTGAAAGCCCTGAGACGTTTCTTACTTTCTATGTGGGGTATAATCAGCACCTATTTATTTATGTATCATTATTTTGACATATTTTCTGCTAATACAAAATAAAACAAAAATAAAAGAAATAAAAAATGACGTATATAGTTAGTCATAATTTTCATTTATTTTAACTGCTCAAAAATTTAGTTTTGCCCGATTTATAATTTTTAAAATTTTAACTTCTCACCAGCCAGTGGCTTGTCATGTGCAGAACTATTGCCCCATAACTGACTATCAAAATGTCCCTTTATCTAAGTCAGATGTCCTGCCTCTGTTCCCGTGATGTTTAAATTATCTATCACATCTTGAATCCATTTACATTGTGGTCTTCCTTTTCCCACTTCTCTGGTAGGCTATACCTCCTGCCTTAGTTATGTTTTCCAGACATTCATATTTTTTACAAGCTCAAAATACTTCATTTTTCTAAATTGTATATGTCTTAACTGATTCAGTGCCAAACAAACTGTAGGTATTGACCAGGCATGGTACACAGGTCAATGAACAAGTACGTAGGTCAGTATGGCCGAATGGATAAGAACGTATGTTCTTAAACATCCGATGTGCTGATGCCGAGGTAAAGAGTTCAGCCTCTACACCGGACAGTTGGACTAAAATGTTGACCTATCGTCCTTAATTTTGGGACGTAAATTACAAGTACCTCTGAAGTTGGAGTGAGTTCGCTTGATGGCGAGGGACACTGTTAATAGGTAAAGCTAATCTACATGCAAAATTCAGTCCAGCACTACTAGAAATAGTGTGTATGGACTATGCTCGAGTTCAAGGCAAGCAAGCGCCACCCCCTCCCCCCAAATGAACATGTAATATAATTTAAATTGGTATTCACTGAGCATTGAAATTGTGGAAGATACACGAAACGAAACAAATAACATGATGACCCTGTTATGGTGATATATTGTCCTTCTGTCTAAATGGGAAGTCAAATTTGGTGATATATTACCCTTTGGCACTGAATCACTTAATAACAGATCGTCTTCAAAACTGGTTTCTTGTTGGGTAGATCAGTTCATGTTTTAACTGCTCGCAATTATACAAAAATGTGATTTCTATATGCCCTCTTCCTTTCAAACATTCTACATGTCCCAAAGCGGGAACCTGCTAAGGGTCATCATGTAATAGGACCATCACAGTTTGTACGCCTAAATGTACAGAGGAAGAGGGGGCCAGTCTTATCCCCTTTTGACGGACATCAAATGTAGGCTTTGAATCCTCGTCCGACTGTGCTCATGACATTATAAATGTGGCACCCTATCAACTACACTGTGTCCACTTCATGTGATTCAATAAGGTTTACCAGTTTTCTTATTTTGAAATATTTTTGTAATTTCTCATTTATAATTCATAGGCTTGCAGCATCGATGGTGTTTTATGGCCTCAGTCTCAATTCCGGGAACCTGGCAGGAAATATCTACGTCAACTTTGAGTTAATGGGGGTAGTGGAGATCATAGCTTACATCATCTGCCTGGCACTGTTGAACAGAGTGGGAAGAAAGATTGTACACATTTCTTGTATGATTGTTGGAGGAGGTGCCTGCCTGAGCACAATCTTCACTGTGCTGTTTGCTAATGAATGTAAGTCCATGTGTGTTTATTAATTATTAGTTAGTCTACAATGCTTCAAAGCAAAAGCAGTAGGACAAAAAGAAAAGAAACAAGTTGGAAAATTTAGTTAACATATCCTCATTGCATTTTTAACTAGTCCATGACTGCGCAGATCACCTCCTCAGCTTGTAGCAACTGATTACATCAGTTCTGTGTTGGTTATCTATTCTTCTTTTGCTCCCCGCATGGTGCCCTTATATTTATGAATGTATGTGTTATTCTTGTCGTGGGTTATAAGTTATGGTAATAAACATGTCATTTGTCAGAATTCATCATCCAACACTTACGTGACAGTCTGCAGGACATGCCCACATGTGCTCTGTCTCCTTCTGATAATGTCAAAGAATATGGCTACTTTAGTTCCAATACCCAATTGGTTATGTACGCCTGTGCTTCGCCCTCTACAATGATCATTCTTGCTAGTGCCAAATTGGATTCCTGAGGTCATCAGTTCTTGCTGTATGTAGTCATCCATGTGTGTTTCCTCATGCAACACGCAATCATTTCATCGCTTTTTCCTGGCTCAACCTCGGTATTTCCTCATGCAACAATCATTTATAGAAGCATCATGTCTTCCTGGCTCAACCTCAGTGTTTCCTCATGCAACAGGCAATCATCTGTAGACAGCATCATGTCTTCCTGGCTCAACCTCAGTGTTTCCTCATGCAACAGGCAATCATCTCTAGACAGCATCACGTTTTCCTGGCTCAACGTTAGTGTTTCCTCATGCAACAGGCAATCATCTATAGACAGCATCACGTTTTCCTGGCTCAACGTCAGTGATTCCCCTGGAGGTGCCCCAGAGGCAGGCCAAACCGTCCTTTCATTTCCACATACACCAGAATGCCCTGGACAATGGCGCCACTTCAGCTCTAATAGGTGTGATGACTTTGTGTGTCAACAGAGCATTGACTGGGAGTCAGTTTGATGACTTCCTTATTGAACAGTCTCAGAAAGCCATCACAGAACTAAAGTGACCACCTCCACTTCCATTTTCATGCAGGATGTCATATTTGAAAATGCACCATAAACATGCTGTTTTATTATATTGTAGAAAAATATTTCACATGGTATTCTGGGGTTAATTAATTCACCAATGCAGTTCATTTCAGATTATCAACATTGTACGCTAGACATGTTCACAGATGGTCTGATTTCCTAGGCAATACATGCATCAGTGTACAGCGCTTAACTTTGCCAGTTTGATTTTTGTCATAAACTTCCTGGCATACTTGCTCCCTTGCTCTTTTCTGGTCACACAAATCTTCACCCTGAATGCGTGCATTCTATAGTATGTCCACATTTGTTTGCCTTCATTCATGATCAATTATTTTGAAAACTGTCTGTTGCATCGTTATGAAATGTTTCCAGCCGTCTTATATTTACCCCCACCCAAGGAATATGTCTTTGATAGGTCCAAAAACAACTTAAATCATTGAAAGCGGCGACATTCCTTTGATGTTTTGCTTAACAACTAGTGATTTCTCGCTAAAAAAGTTATGTTTACAGTAATGGGGACCTGCAAATTCAGATGACAAACAAAGGCGTATCCGGATTCGTATGGGAGTGGGTGCAATGAAAGAAGTAGCTTACAATCGACAGGGTCGGCTGCATTGCACCGAGTTTTTATCCCATATGGCTCAGTTTCTTTCCGCAGCGCGGAAAGCGTCGCACAAAGCACGAACTCCGTGGCTCCAGCGACGACCCTCGGGAGTGTCCGAAAAAAATGCACTCTTGAAATGAAGGACGCGGCCCGGAATCGAATATACAACCTTCAATCCATCCTTTCTCCAATAGTCCTCTTCCTCTTTCAACACATGGTCCTGACGTTTTTTCCAGTAACTTTTATCAATATTAATAGGTAGGTAGGTAGGTAGGCAGAAAGGTAGGTGGGTGGATGGCTGGCTGGCTGACTGGGTGGGTGGGTTGGTCGGCCGGCCGGCAGGCAGGCAGGCAGATAGATAGATAGATAGATAGATAGATAGATAGATAGATAGATAGATAGATAGATAGATAGATAGATAGATAGATAGATGTCGGTCGGCCGGCAGGCAGATAGATAGATAGATAGATAGATAGATAGATAAGCAGGCAGGCAGGCAGGCGGGCAGGCAGATAGGCAGATAGATAGATAGATAGATAGATAAGCGGGCAGGCGGGCGGACGGATGGACGGACGGACGCAGACAGACAGACAGATAGATAGATAGATAGATAGATAGATAGATAGATAGATAGATAGATAGATAGATAGATAGATAGATAGATAGATAGATCCCCGCCAGGGACGCAGAGGTGTTTCCAAGGCACCAGGGCCGGGTTATATACTGGCCAAGACCTATTGACGCGTCCTCGTCGAGCGTCCTGGGCAACAGGTCCCTTCGGGGTCCTGGCTTGTCAATAGGATCGCCGATTCCTCCGAAGTCGGAGAGTGTCTGCCTGTACGGCGAGGAACCACCAGTCTGCACACCAATAAGCCAGACATGGGACAACGGATACTCACGTAAACCTCAGGTCCTGTATGACATCACACTGATGTTGGACAACAGGATGCCTTCATCCGACATACAGGACTTCGCGTTGGAGCTCAAGCCAACGAACACAAGCAAGCAAGCAAGATCCCCGCCAGAAGCCGGGCCTTGTCAGCTAGTTTATTTATATAATCACGTTTCATGAAAGAACCCCCATTTGGATACACCTCTGAATCTTCGCGCTGTTTGTTTCAAAACGGAAATCACGTGAAAATTTCAAAAAAATGCCCGGACGTCTCTTGGTGAAGCTGTAATACTGTTAAAATCATGGAAGTAATCTCTATGTCGTAATTAATATACCGCATATAAACTAACTTTTAAATCTGCTGTAAAATCTCCAGAACAAACAATTTTTTGTTGGGTGGACATAATGATAAGGTTATATACTAAATCTCATCATTTTCCCTCAGTTGGTTAATGAGATATTGAATTTTATATTGAGGCAACAAAAAAAAAAAAAAAAACACTATAACTACTGATGTTGATTCATTTAGCTGAAAATCCTCATTTCCATTTATCAAAACAATATTTGTCCACAGTTTGCACATTTGTGAGTAGTTGTTAGATGGATAAATGTGTGCATGCATGTGTACGTGTGCTTAGGCCTATTGACAGGATAAATAAATGTTTTGCATATCCTTTACGGGACATCGCTGTCAACATCAGCATCTTTCAGCTGATTGTTGATTTCTTGGCAAGATTACGCTCAGTAGTTTGCCATTGCTTTCTGAGCGACCGGCTCCAAACTCTCATAAGTCACTGGCGCGACTCGAACCGCTTCCAATTCTCGTGCGCTCACGTCAACCACGAGAGTATTCGGGGTTACGGAGAAAGCTGCTAACACCTTGGCCAGGGAGACCGGCATTGACAAGATAGGCAATCTTAAAACTCATATAAATATTGTTGTTTTTTGTTTTTGTTCCTGTATGATTAAACTATCATTATACATTCTTGAAGAACCTGTAAACTGTTTTTTGTTTTTGGTTTTCAGCTCTTCAATGGATTAACATTGTGCTTGCTCTAATTGGCAAATGTGGTGCCACAGCGGCATTTGCTATTGTATATATCTACTCAGCGGAACTGTTCCCAACCGTCCTTCGCAACTCTCTCATGGGTATAGCTTGTCTTTTTGCCAGGGTGGGTGGCATGATCTCCCCTTACATTGCTGATCTGGTAAGGAATTAACTTTTACAGCTGATCACAAACAGTGCATATTCAGATGATTTAAGTTGATCGCATTTTTCATTCTTGACCATTATTTCTGAGATAATGTCTGCTGGAGGAAGCTGCGGTAGTGCAGTGGTTAGTATGCTTGCCTGCTAGCCCAGTGATCATGTATTCAATTCCCCATTCAGACAGATTAAACAAAATTGACCTGCCGATTCAAGTTGACCAGCCTAGAAAAGGTGCCAGGCAATGTTAAGGGTAGTAAAAACAGCTGGCTTGATATTTCACCTCTAAAATGTGGATTGGTCTATAAATATACGAGGCTAGCACAATATGCCCAAAATTCTTTTTTTTTTTCTGTGAAAATAAGAGTATACAAATAGCAGGTGGTAACCATACTCTTCATAGCAGTGGAAATGTGGTTTCTGAGGAAATTACGAAGAATACCATGAACAGAACAAAAACCAATGAGCAAGTCCTACAAGAAGCACATAAAAACTGCAAACTGATTAGAGAAATTAGATGTAGACAGTCACATTTTCTGGGCATGTTATGAGAAGAAATAAACTGGAGAACTTGGTGACAACTGGCAAGATTGAGGAGAAAAGAAAAAGGGGAAGGTAGAGAAGTAAGTATCTGGATGGCATGACCACATGGCATGGTCGGGACAAGAGCTGATCCATGACTGGTGATTGTGTAAGATGGTAAAACATGAGCGCCCACGCCTACCAGCATGGCACATGATGATGATGATGATTAGACAGGCTGTCTCAGATTTAGTGCAAAGAATTAACAATGTTAAAGTAAACTATGCATTTCATGTATAGGACATTAAATATATGCTTTTGTTAGGGAAGAAGTGAGTACACATTTTGAAATGTTGAAGATGAGAGTATCAACTTCATTGCACAGAATTGTACTCCTACTGGCTTGGCCTCTCTCCACAGAATGGCATATATGGTGCCACATGTGTAACACCATATATGACCAAATATATATGACTTTTTATAACCAAAAAGGGGTCTCCAGAAAGACTGAAAGAATAAAAACTGAATAATGTTTACTACATTCTCATCTTTGTGGCATACTGATGGAGTTGTAAGATAAAATAAGAAGATTATATGATTATATCATACTGCAACAGCTAAATGTAAAGTCATCTGTGCATTAAATGTAAAATGAATATCATTCTGTTGCAGAGTTTTAAATTGATCACATTTTACTTCATTTACTAAATCATACCAGTATGGGGTGAAGTGTGCAGTTGCTGTCATCAGAAAAATATCTGGTGCCAAATTTACTAGGCTGGATTGACCTCAGATCTGATGGAGTTATTGGATAATAGATCACTTGTATAAACAAGTGGTAAAGTAATCAATTGCATGGCATATACTGTTGTAGAGGTGTAAAATTATTAGACTTCACATTTACATGGCATAATGACATGGGATCACCAGGTCCCTTCTTCACCATCTTTCAGTCGCGCAATAACCATTTCAGAGATCTAGGAACTGAACCCAGACAGCTCCGCTGACACACTGCATGCAATTTCCACTCTGCTGTCATAATATATATAGAGACACACACGCACAAAATGAGACACAATTTAAAGTGACATCTTTTACTACAAATTAAAACCACGATAGCAGAGTGGAAATTGCATGCAGTATATATAATGTTGCGTGTCCTTTGCAGGACATTGCAATCAACACCAGGGTAATTTTTTTGGGCACATTTATGTTCTTCTTCTTCCTCTGTGTTCATTTGGAGTGCTTTTTCAGACATAATTGTGTTGTGCCCGGTTATGCGCCTGTAGGCCGACACATCCGATTTCAGCGGGCGTTTATTTTGTTGACTGGGTTAGCCTTCCCGGGACTTTTCTGTTAAGTAGTTTTCAATTGCTTTCTGAGCAAGAAGTCGACGTTTAAGTGCAACTGACCAGTCAGTGTAATTAACCCACTTCCTGCCAATGGTGAGCAGGAAGTTTAAGCGTTATATATAGATATTTTTAGCAAGTTCAATTCAGTCGCAGTTCCAACATCACAGCAACGGGTCGTCCCCATTATGCTCCGTTCCTGTGCCAGTGAATACCACATAAAATGTTCCTCACTATCCCATGTGAAAAGTGGAAAAGACAGGAGTCTCGACAAATATCAGCCCACTCAGGCACACTGTACATAATGCCGCCACCAGAATGTCACCACAAAAGTCCTCCACGAAACATACAGTTCATCCTTGATGGAAGTGGCAGTCACTTTCCCAACCAGATGTTCATCTACAAAGTCTCGATATTTTTAGATGTTGGTAGATATTTAGCAAGTAGCTTTAGCAAATTTGATAGAGAGCTGTGTTGATAGTGTCATGTGCACAATTGGATGAAGGTTTGATGCCTGCACTCGTCATCTCACTAAGTGAGTGAAAGACTGACCACCTATTCCTCCATGCACTGAGGTTACAAAATGTGATAGCTTTATCAGATCACAGACTCATAGCAGAAAACTGCTTCTGGAAGTAAGTCGTTCACGAGAACCAAGTGATGACTGAATCTACAATCATGAGCAGGATGCGAGAACAGCACATTAAAAGAGGTGTGGCCAAACAAGAACACCACGCAGGAAGCCAAAGAAGATTAATAAACCAACACAGGAACCGGTGTCCTCAGTCGCTACACGCTGCGGGATTTACTGAGGAGGGGATCCGAGCACTGATGGACAAATGTTTTAGTGTGCAATGAGGATAATCTGTTGACTAACTAACTAACTATATTCACACACATATCTTTTGCAGAGTTCTATTGTGGAGAGTGAATTTGGTAAAGCCATTCCTTTGATTGTATTTGGGACATCTACAATTGTTGGTGGGCTTTTGTGTATTCTGTTGCCTGAGACACTAAACAGACACCTGCCTGAAACTCTAGAGGAAGCTATTAATTTAGGAAGGTATGGTTACGATAACTTTGTTTATTTTGCTATGAAGCACATGTACTCTGATTGTATTTAGATATACATTCCTGTATTATTAGTGGTAATAGTTAGATGGATGTCAGTTTGAACTCTTGTTGTAAATACTGAAATGAAGCATACATTCTAAAACAATGTAGCCATTCATCATTAAAACAATGTAGCCATTCATCATTGAAACAATGTAGCCAGTCATCATTAAAACAATGTCGGTTCCTAAATCAATCAATCAATCAATCAAACAATGTAGCCGTTCATCATTAAACAATGTAGCCATTCATTAGTTAAACAATTTAGCCATCCTTTATTAAAACAATGTAGCCAGTCATAATTAGTGTAACCATTCATCATTAAAACAATGTAGCCGTTCATCATTAAAACAATGTAGGCATCCATTATTAAAACAATGTAGCCAGTCACCATTAAAACAATGTAACCATTCATCATTAAAACAATGTAGCCATTCATCATTAAAACAATGTAGCCATTCATCATTAAAACAATGTAGCCATTCATCATTAAAACAATGTAGCCAGCCATAATTAAAACAGTGTAACCATCCATTATTAAAACAATGTAGCCAGTCATAATTAACACAATGTAGCTATTCAACATTAACACAAAGTAGCCATTCATCATTAACACAATGTAGCCATTCATCATTAAAACAATGTAGCCATCCATTATTAAAACAATGTAGCCAGTCATCATTAAAACAATGTAACCATTCATCATTAAAACAATGTAGCCATTCATCATTAAAACAATGTAACCATCCATTATTAAAACAATGTAGCCATCCATCAGTAAAATAATGTAGCCATCCATCAGTAAAACAATGTAGCCATCCATTATTAAAACAATGTAGCCAGTCATAATTAAAACAATGTAGCCATCCATTATTAAAACAATGTAGCCATCCATTATTAAAACAATGTAGCCATTCATCATTAAAACAATGTAGCCATTCATCATTAAAACAATGTAGCTATTCATCATTAACACAAAGTAGCCATTCATCATTAACACAAAGTAGCCATTCATCATTAACACAAAGTAGCCATTCATCATTAAAACAATGTAGCCATCCATTATTAAAACAATGTAGCCATTCATCATTAAAACAATGTAGCGATTCATAATTAAAACAATGTAGCTATTCATCATTAACACAAAGTAGCCATTCATCATTAACACAAAGTAGCCATTCATCATTAAAACAATGTAGCTATTCATCATTAACACAAAGTAGCCATTCATCATTAAAACAATGTGGCCAGTCATCATTAAAACAATTTAACCATTCATTATTAAAATAATGTGGCCATTCATCATTAAAACAATGTAACTATTCATCATTAAAACAATGTAACCATTCATCATTAAAACAATATAGCTATTCATCATTAAAACAATGTAGCTATTCATCATTAAAACAATGTTGCCATTCATCATTAAAACAATGTAGCTATTCATCATTAAAACAAAGTAGTCATTCATCATTAAAACAATGTAACCATTCATCATTAAAACAATGTAACCATTCATCATTAAAACAATGTAGCTATTCATCATTAAAACAATGTGGCTATTCATCATTAAAACAATGTAGCTGTTCATCATTAAAACAATGTTGCCATTCATCATTAAAACAATGTAGCTATTCATCATTAAAACAATGTAACCATTCATCATTAAAACAATGTAGCTATTCATCATTAAAACAATGTAACCATTCATCATTAAAACAATGTAGCTATTCATCATTAACACAAAGTAACCATTCATCATTAAAACAATGTAGCCATTCATCATTAAAACAAAGTAGTAATTCATCACCATGAAGCATATCTTTGGCAGTACATTGCTTTCATCACAGGTCACGAGAACACTTCTCAATTCCTGCCTCATACGTTTTCTTCATTCTCAAGGTGTCTGCAACATCCTGTATCCATCTTTTGTGCTGCTTGACCCCTGGCTCTTTTCTCCCAGGAATCATATTTTCCATCACTATTATTTCAAAAACTTCTGTGATGTGTAATATGGAGAAAGTATTTCTGTTTCTGAGACATGAAGTTGTTTATGAGCCAGTTTTCTTAAGAGATTCATGTTTAATAGAATGTAAGTATTCTTCTTATTCTTGGTCCATGAAATGCTAAGAATTGTTCTGTAACCTTTAAGTTCAAAAGCCCTGATTTCCTTCTTTTGTGATTGTGACGTGGCAAATAGCTTACGTCCATTACTTACCACATGAAAGATGCATGTTCTCAAAATGTTACTTTAATATGTCTGCTGGTGTTGTGCCGTAGGTTCTTAATATTTCTTCTTCTTCAATCCTCATGTGAGGGAAGTGTATAAAACTTAGTTATGTACCTCAAACATCAGTGTGTATGGCTTCGGCGTGCATTTGTGTAAGGTTTGCACCCTCCAGACAGATTCCATCTAAGGTCAAGGGCTTGATCTAGCTGTGAGTAGGTTTTCTTTCCTGAGAATTTTGCCAGGGAAGTGAACTTATGGCCTGTTCTTTGCAATTTCCAACTGCTGTAGGATATTCAACATTCATAACTTGCACATGGGACCTCAAGTATTTTACCCTTATCCAAGAAGGCTAGGCTAAGCATCACTACTCAAGAGATCAGAGAAACATCATCATGTGCCACACCGATAAGCATGGGTGGTCATGTTTCACTATGTCACTCGATCACCAGAGTCGTGGACCAGCTCAGTGTTCTTGTTTTGACCATGCCACATGGCCAAGCCATCAAGGTATTTATTTCTCTGTCTTCCCCTGTTCTCTTCCCTTCGATCTTGCCAGTTGTCACCAAGTTCTCCAATTTATTTCTTCTCATAACGTGACAAAACAATTTTGACCAGGATGTCATGCAATATCATTAGGTACCAGTGGTTCATAGAAAAATACGAAGCCTCATGGGATAGAACCTGATACCTTCTTAGCCAAACGGACACCGTTACCTCTCAGCCACAGCTCTCCCTTGGGTTTTAATACTGGTTATCCTCTGCATTGATAGGACAGTCCACATCTGCTTGATTTGAACATTTCCGATTGTTGTTGCTGTTCTTCTTATTGCATTCACTTGAAATTGATTGTCTATATCTGCGATGGTGTCTCTTATATCAACTTTACTGTCTTTCCATTGTTGTTGTTGTTTATGGAGCCAAAATAGTTAAAGTTTGTAACACATTCAATTTCTTCAGTCTTGATAGTAATTTCTGAGTGGTGTGTAGTTTTGCCAATGGACATTAATTTTGCTTTTTCTTTTTAGTTCAGAAAAATATTTGGATTTTTACTTTTTCTTGACAGACAGGAACAGCTCTTCAAATCTCATAGCATTATGTGAGAGGAGGACTGTGTCAAATGTAGCCATTAGTGTATGTTTAACTAAAGTTAATTTTATGGAAACCATTTTCTTATGTACTTCATACAGATCAGGAATTTTACACCACTCTGCACTTGTATAAACTTTATTTATTATGTTAAAAATAGATTTAAAACAAAATATTGTGATCTACTGCCTATAGTACCTTGCAGTCTGAGGAATTAAGGCCGCCTGGCTAGTGCTGTCGCTACGAGCTGTGCAGATTAGGGTTTTATTTTTGCCCCTGACAGAAAAATATCCACAACTTACCGAGGATTCGAATCCAGATCTCCTGAAGGAGAACACGGGATTCTTAGCCACTCGGCCAGCTGCTCCCCATATAGATTACAGCAAAGTAAAAACAGTGTTCAGTTGTCTGAAGTGGTTGGGTGAAGGGTGCATTTCTTGCATTTGTTTTTCTTTACATAAATTAAACACACTTCTTATTTTCTCTATCCCTGATTTGCCTTTCAATTTCATGTTTAACAAGATTCTTCCATCCATTGTACGTTGTTAATACTTCTCTTCTCCAGAGATGATAATCAAAGTAACGGCAAACACAAGGGAGGACTGCAAGAACGTAATAAAACCATGTCAGACCAGGAGAGCCAACCTCTCACCCAAAATGCTGATGCATTTCAGAGTAATGTTGATAAAGAAACCGCATTCGGTGATGGCGCTGGAGGCAATGAAAACAAACAACCTGTTCATGTGTGATTTAATGACATTCATATGTGCTTGTTTTGATAGTGGAGGCTCCTAGCCCTGGCTTGCATGCTCACCTGTAATCCCAGTGAGCATGTATTCATATCCCCTTTGAGACTGGGCATTTTTTAATTAACCCATGTTCTCAGGCCATCCTAAATATGAGTACCAGAAACTGTTCTGGGAAGTAAAGGCTGCCAGTTTTTATATTGACTACATCACCCATTGAGTGCTCAGTGGTATATAAAAATATGGAGCTAGAATCATATAGCCAGTATTTCCCACTGCATTGAAAAGGACCTTTGCTGACTATTTTGACAGTTGTTTATGAGTTGTATGTTGAAAGCATATTTGAAAATGTTCTGGGAAGTAAATGCTGAAGTTTTTACATTGATCACCCAGTGAAAGCTGAGTTGTCTATAGAAATATGTAGTTAGTACTACACACCCAATATGTCACAAGGCATTGGAAAGGTTTTTTTCTTCTTCTTTCGTTCGCTTGAAATATGTCTATAACTCCAATGTTGTCTCTTGTATGAATCTAACAGTCTTTTTTAGTTCACTGAGCGGTCCACAGGGTCCTTTACTGACTATTTTGACATGTTTTATAAACTGTATAAAGAAAGCTTTAAAATAAACATACTGCCAGTAAATAATGTAAATAGTGTTAAATATGGAGTAATGTTACAAATGCGTAACATAATTGGTGAATTACTGTGATCACTGTCTCTCTCTCTCTTTCTCATCCTTTATCCTCTGCTGGGACAAAGGCCCTTAAGCAACTCACACCAAGCAATCTTATCCTTAGCTATCCCATGCTGCTCCATCTATGTCCTCCCCATATTATCCATCTCTGTCTCTCAATTTCCTTTCCAAGTGTCCCTAGGTTCCCTCCCCCACACCTCCCTCCCCTCCACCCACCCAACAATGCCATATTTTCCTTGATTTGTGGGTTCCAGAGACTTGGGTTAAAAGTTGGGTTAAAACTTGGGTTAATAACCAAATTAATCAATCTGATTATTGCTCATTGGATTTAGGAGGCCTGGTGTTCCTTGCCAGTGAGAAGTCCTGATCGTTTCGGGTCCACATCGATTGACGGACGTCAGTCGCGGCGATTGGGCAATCTTGAGCATAGCCTACGATGGGTGACGTTGTAATATTCTGTTATGATAATTTGGCTGTGTGTCCAACGTGTGCCGCGTGGTTACACACCCGCTTCACACGCCGGTGATCCGGGGCTTGTTTCCGGATCCGGCCAGGGATATGCACTACTGACGAGCTCAAACGAGGGCGAAACTCGAGTATAATGCTTCCATATTAACGTGGATAGGCCTTAGGTTCATACCAGAATACGATCAGCGTTTCCAGTAGTGGGTTGTGCTCAATAGTTAAAATTCAAATCCCGAAATAACCAAATTAATCAACTTGGGTTAAAATTAAATTGTAAGAAGACACAGATTATGGTTGTCACTAAGAAGAAGGAAATACCACAATGTAATAAACAAGTAAATGGGAATGTTCTTAAACAAGTGAAACAGTACAATTATCTTGGAACAGTCATAACATCTGATGGGAGATGCCTTGAAGAGATTAAAACAAGAATTGCCATGGCAAAGGCAGCCTTTCGCAAGATGAAAAACATACTAACCAATAAAAAGATGTCAATTGCTATGAGAAGAAGAATGTTAAGGTGTACTTTTGTATGGATGTGAAGCGTGGACAATGAGCAGTCAAGCTGAAAACCATCTGATGGCTGTGGAAATGTGGTTTCTGAGGAGAATGCAAAGAATACCATGGACAGACACAAAAAAAACCAATGACCAAGTTCTACAAGAAAGAAATGAAAATCGTAAACTGATTAGAGAAATTAGACGTAGACGGTCAAGATTTTTTGGTCACGTTATGAGAAGAAATAAATTGGAGAACTTGATGACAACTGGCAAGATCGGGGGAAGAGAACAAGGGGTGGGCAGAGAAGTAAATACCTGGATGGCTTGACAACGTTGTATGGTCGAGACAAGAACACTGAGCTGATCCACGATTCTGGTGATCATGTGAGATGGCAAAACATGACTGCCCACGCTTACTGGCATGGCACATGATGATGATGATGGCTTCCAGACAAAGGATCTTTTAGCTATACCACTTTATATGTTACTATACTAGAATATACTGTTGAGAGATGGTGTTCGACATTCTCATAAAGATATGTCAAATAATTCTTTTTTCATGTCCTCTACAGCGCGTCATAATCAACCCCATAATTTTTTGGCTTTTTTGTCATTTACTGGGCAATTTTTATGTTCTGTAGTTTGCTACTTTTTTTCTGACTCAGTGATGCTCATACCATAAAAATCAAGGCAAGGCAGTCTGCTTTGTTATCGTCTGCAGCTGATTTTGATTCCTTGACTTGGCACGTCAGAGAATTCTCAAATGCGTTTGCTGCCCGTAGGCCACAGCACCAGCTGTGTAAAGATGTGTACATTATGGAATGTGTTGTGGTTGAATTCTGTTCAGGTTATGTCTTTATGGTAAATCTCCATAATATAATAATTTGTATGCCTGTTACTTCTGACATTTTTCTCCTTCTGAGCACAAACCCTATAACATTTCATTACCTTTGAGTTATATTGTATTTACAGCAATATCCTTCTCATTTTGCTCATCACTGTCTTGACATTCTTTTCTAAATAGTTTTTTATAATATTTATAAAAATATATTATAATTTTAGTTTATATATATATATATATATATATATATATATATATATATATATATATATATATATATATATATATATATATATATATATATATATATAAAATTCCCTCTGGATTTTGCAAGGATTTCCTAGTTATATTATTTACTAATTTCATCACTTTGCATCATATACATTCCATTATTTTGTTTTTCTAATGTCATTCTTGAAAATTTACCCATGTTTTTGTTGCAGTTTGCAGTTTAAGTGATTGGGCGGCCAGCCCCATGCCAACCCTCCTTCATTGCTTCTATTTGAATATTTGTAACGAAGACACAAACCATAGATTGTACGATTTATTGCCTGACATATTTCGCTGCATCTCGCCAGGCACATACTGCAGAAATCACACAACATAGAGTAAAATAACTACTATGTGAACATGTGTATATTTCAGCTTGAAAGATGTATCTAGTTATGTTACTCTATGTTGTGTTATTTTTGCAGTATGTACCTGACGAGATGCAGTGAAATATGCTAAGCAATAAATCGTATAATCTATGGTTTGTGTCTTTGTTATTCAAATTCACTACGAGAAAACATTGTTCTGATTGAGTATTTGTGTTATTTATTTCTTCTTCTATCCAGGGTATCACACTAATGCCAGGTTGAGATAAATGAATTGGCATTAAATTGTAAAAGTTTATTTTTAATGAAGGCCTCAAAGGTAGTTTCCACAAGAAACATCATGGTGATGTTGTAAGAGGTAGTTTCATAGCAAATACTGCGATGTGGTGTGTTAGGCCTTCACATATTCTAGGCCAAGAGAAATTATGTGTGGTGACCAGTTCCCCTCGTCGTCACCTTTCCTTCTCAGAAAATTGTTTAGTACCCATTTTTATGTGGCTGAATCACTGATTCATACTGATACGGAGCCATACTGATCATACAAAAATAATTCTCCCACTACTGGGGATTGAACCTGGAGCACTAACCACTATGCTACAAAGGCTCCAATGGTGTTGTAGTGTTACTAAAATGTATTGGCAGGATTATCTCAATAACCCAAATGTTCTTGAATGTTGTAGACTTCTGCTATTTAACAATATAATTTCTTACATTCCTTTCTCCACATCAGCAAAGACTCATACAGTGTTGAAACATCATAGAACATAGGGGCATATGTGAATGACCTGTATGAAAATTACCCCTTACTCCCCACTGGTGCATACTCTCGACCACCTCACTCCAAGCCATTTTGTCTGTTGCTACTTTGTTCAGCTCCGTCCATGCCCTCCCCATCTTAATCATTTCTGTCTCTAATTCTCTTTTCCATGTGTTTAATTAAGGTCTTCTTCCTCTATTTAATTTGCCCTGTGTATTTCAGAAAAATGCCTTTCTATAATGTTTTCAGACTTTCTCAATGTATGTCCTACTCAGCTCCAGTGTCTTTTCCTCACCTCTTGATTCACTAGTGTTTGTTTAGTCCTTGAACTCCAAACTGTTGATTCTGTCATACCATGTTAGCCCTTGTATCCCGTGCAGACACCAATTAATGAGTAAAGTTCTAGTGTGCTGATGCCGAGGTAGTGGCTAAACCCTTACACCGGTCAGTGTGACTAAAATGCTGACTTCACATCCTTAATTTAGGGATGTAAATTACGAGTACCTTAGTGGCGAGTAGATTCGCCTGATGGCTAGAGACACTGTTAACAGGAAAAGCTGATCCACACACAAAAATCAAACATGGTACACTAGATGTAGCAGCAGGTGTATGGACTACACTTAAGTTCAAAGTAGGTAAACACACACAAATAAAACAATTCAATATTACTGGGTGAGTGTCTGTCATCTTACAAGTCACTGTTGCTACCATTACTTTATTCAAACCTAACATTAAAATCATAATGCTTCTGTAATTAAATGTTTATTTCCCAAGTTTCCTGTTGAGTACATGCACTCATGTGCTTGTGTGTGTGTGTGTCAAAGCAGGATTTGGCTGTATCAGCATAGTTTTTACAACATGTGATTATTCATGACTATCCTATTGATACATATGTGTGTACCTATATCATATAAATATGTTAACATTGTGTTAAAATAAAATAAATGGCATACCACTAACTTAAATGGAATGAACTCTTCATTGTGTACATGCATATGTGAGAGAGAGAGAGTGTTTGTCTGTCTATATCTTCTCTCTTCTCTCTATTGATTGATTGATTGATCTAGGAACCGACATCACAGCATTCGGGACATTCCCATAAGCGCTCCGTCCCCATCCTCAGCAGCCAGCGAAGAGTTCCAACACTAATAGTTCCAGTAGCAATCTGATTATATGTCCTTTCTCTCTCTATGTGTCTGTCTGTCCATCCTTCCATCCATCTAGGCTATCTCTAAAATTGTCTAGAAAATCACAGTTAAATAAACGTGAGGTTGATTGTGACTTCCTGTAAAAGGATATGCAACTACGTTTCTTTTAAATGGGATACACAACCGTGATAGTATAGATATGGGCCCAGTCCATCAGTACAACTGGGGGAAAGAGCTGCTTTCCCCTCGTGCAAAATGGCGATCATGGTTAGTAACACCCTGTTAGAAAGGCTAAACAGCCAAGGGAAAGAAGCTGGCTTTCTCCAGAAAGGTGCGTGAGAAGGAACTGGATCATGATCCATAAAGTGCATAACGGTTGCCTTCCCATGGGTTTAAAAAAAATTTAGTTGCATGTCCTTCACAGGACGTAGCAGTCAACCCCAGCATTTTGGCTGTTCATGATTCCTGGGCAAGTTTTACGTTCAGTAATTTGCCATTGCTTTCTAACAGCCGGCACCTATACCTTTTAAAAAAAAAACCAGCACTGCTGTGTTCCAAACCCAAGTATACGGGATTACGAATCACATCCGTAACCCCTTCGCCACAGAGACCGGCTCAGCATTGAATACATGTATTGAAGCTGAGGCACATGTTACAGATGCAGAGCTGGAGAAAAACACACATGAGTCTCGACCCAAGAAAGCCCAACCCATGAGAGTGTTAAAAAACATAAGAGGCAAAATATTTGTAGATGGAAGGACCAAATCTGATGAACAGAAACATTCTGTTGTGTTTGCTCCACGACGTTGTAACTTGTTTATACTACTGGTTGAGAGAAGGAATAGGTGCACTTTTGTTTTCCGTCCTTTTATAAAGACAAACTGGTTTGGTCCCGTTTAAATGATGTATGTTGACTTGTTATATCTGGGGCCTTAATGTGTATTTTCATCTTTCGCTGCTATATTTGCTAGCTTTGTTTCTGTGGCTCACTGCGTGATGGTGGTTTAGAATATGTTGCTCGCCTTGTTTTCATGTCATTTTAATCTTGAGCACATTTCGACTTCTTTGTAGTCTTGGAGTATGTTTCTGGTTTGTTCTGTTTGTAAATCTAGTGTCTTTAGCTCAGGTTCGCAGTTCTGAGAATGTGTTTGCTCCACTTATTTTCTTGTCTTCTCTTTCTACCTCTGATATATCATTTCTGATCTATATATGTTTTCTACTTATTTATTTATTATCCTATTGCCATGGAACCGTATCTTTTCCTCCTGGTTTCCAAATTTACTGTTTCTTTTTCTGATGTTTCCACTTCTGCCTGGAGTTTTGTACACGCAGTGTTGTTGTCTACTTTAGACAACAGGTTTTTTATTTATTTCTCTGCCATATTAATATGCATTCTTTTGTTTAAGTGTGGCACAGGCCTTTGCATATTTGCACCAGTTATGCCACATCCCATGCTGATCTGCATTGACTTGCAGTTGTCGTGGATCTGGTCCATGTACAGCTCATCAATGTATGTAGTATGAGTATCTGGGAACATAGTTGATTCAGTTGGCTATGTATTTCAAGTATTTGTGACTTGTCAGCTTTCATCATTTGTACTGTTGCCTCAAACTCTACTGCTTTCTTGTCTCTTGGTAAAGGCAGGTTCCACTTGATGGCGATCTTCATTGTCTCCTTGAGGCAGTCACATCGTCTCCTTGAGGCAGCCTTAATGGCATTTGAATCCAAGTATTTATTTCCTTGACCACCGGGGCATTTGACGCATCTTAAAGATGATCTTTCAGGCAGGTTGGGCTTCTTGAAATCTGTTTGCTGTGTTTTTGCTTTGGCGTGAAAGTGAAAGCATTGATTATAATTATATAAACTTGAAACAAAATTTACTAAATATTATAAATTCAATAAAATTAGCTAAACTGTGGTAAAGCTCTGGAAATGTAAACAATATTAAAACATAAGTGTAGGTAGAAGTTTGGAGCAGCTTTACAAAACACAATCACAATGAATTAGTCCAGTATATATATATATATATATATATATATATATATATATATATATATATATATATATATATATATATATATATATAATGTCCAGTTTGTTTACAGCAACCTATCGCAATAAGTAATTATTAATTATTTATAGGTTATTAAGCAGTATAAATAACTAATTATTGTAATTTTATTTTACTTATACACTTATACATTATATATGACAATATGGACAAATACTTTTACTAATTTGTTAACAAGATTTTACAACTTGTTATTATAACAAATATTCTTTATTATCTATCAATGGCTTTAATTTAGACACAAACCGACTACATTGTCACAATAATTGTTGATTTCTAATGAGATGTATGTAACTCCTTGCACTTTTTGACAATATTCTTGAAATCTGGAGCAAGTTTACTTGTTGAAATTTGCATGACCGCATGCAAGTTGCAGTCCGACAATAAAGACCTATTCTTAGATTTGTTGATCTTCAAGCAAGAGAATGCTTGTTCGCAAATGTATGTTGAATCAAACAATGATAAAAGTTTAGCTGCAAAGTTTTTCAAGTTGGGAAATGATTCTTGTGATAAAGATCCATAGAAATCCAGCAAACCATCTGACTTGAATTTCTCTTTCAGGTCATGGATCTGCTTGTAAGTCAAGCAGCTCCAACTGTATGTCCTCTGTGGCTGTATCAGTTTCTGCACTAAAAGTGGATCTGAGAATATTGAACTGTGGCTCTAAGTTCTTGAAATTTTGGAATCTCCATCAAATTCTTCAATCAATGCATCTAATTGAGCTTTGCACTTTTCAGTCATTTCACCAGAAATGGTTTCTTGTTTCAGCAAAGGGAAGTGACAACATCTTTTTTCATTTGCTTGTCTGGAGAACAGTGAGAGTTTTGCCTGAAATGATTTTACATGTACATACAATTCATGTGCAAACAGACCATTGCCCTGAAGTTTGACATTCAGTTCATTTAACTTTTCCATAATTTCAATGACAAACATAAAGTCTAACTTCCACTCTTTATTCACAATGTTAGTATTAAAGTCACATGCAATGCCCTTCATCTCTAGGAACATCACTATTTCTTCTCTGAGTTCCCACACTCGCCTCAACAGCTTGCCGAGACTCAGCCATCGAACATTAGTGTGGTTCAGGACATCGGAATGTTCAGTTTCCAAATCGTCAAGTAATGCATTGAACAGTCTGTGATTAAGTCCTCTTGATCTGATGAGGTTGATGACACTGACAACTGGGTCAATAACATGCTTGATATTCAAAACAGTTTTACACAGACTATTTTGATGAATCACACAGTGAAGTGGTAATAATGGGTGGTCTGGACATTCTGCTTTAATCTTATCACTTATCAACTTTACCAGACCTATATTTTTTTCCAGTCAAGGCACGAGCTCCATCAGTTGTAACACTTGCCATCTTGTTCCAAACCAACCCAGTTCTTTCAATACAGTTAGTACAGCATTGAATATATCATGGCCTGTGGTTGTGTCTTTGAGTGACTCAACACTCAGTAACTCTTCAGTGAGTTTGAAAGAAGTGTTTATTCCACGTATAAATATCAATAATTGGGCAGTATCATGTACATCGGTACTCTCATCCAATGCAAGAGAGTACCACAAAAATTGTTTACTTGCATCTTGAAGTTTATGCATCAAATTGTCACTTATCTTGTCAACACGTCTGACCACAGTTCTCCTTGATAAAGTAATGTTGTCAAATCAGTTTTTTTTTTGTTCTGGACAAATAATGTTTGCTGCATCTAGCAAACATTCCTTGATGAACTCGCCATCAGAAAATGGCTTGTTCTGTTTTACAATTCTGTGTGACAGCTACTGGAGGTCCTTCTCAGATGTCCTGTGGAGCCAGGGGACCTGAGAATAGAGTGTCTGGCCATACCAAACAAAGACTAAAACTAATGCACTGGAATGCGGAGGGAGTCAGCAAAAATAAAAAAAAAAAAAGAACTAGAAAACATCTTGGACCAAGAAAAGGTAAGCGCATGTTGCTTGCAAGAAACTCACCTCAACGAAAACGAAATGATGTCTGGGAAAATGCCAGTACTAAGGACACTACTTTCTGAACTTAGCAGTCAGCACAAGGTCACCATACAGTGGATACCATCGCACTGTGGAGTACCCGGAAACGACAGAACTGATCGATTGGCTAAGGAAGGAGCAAAAGAAGAACAGCCTGATGTGCCCGTTACATACCACCAAAAGAAAAGAATGATCAAATCAGTCAGAAGGCCACCGAAACCTGCTCAAGACGACTACCACGTTATGGACAGACCAGAACAAGTCATTATTCTGCGCCTCAGAACAGGACACAATAGATTATGCAACCACATGTATACAAAATTTAAGATTGGTGAATCAGCCATGTGCACATGTGGATTGGCATCGCAGACAGCAGAGCACATACTTCAAGACTGCCCAAATTACAACATGTATAGGCAAACCTTCTGACTTAGAGAGACGACAGTGAAAGATAAACTCTATGGACTGCTGAGTGAACTAAAAAAGACAGTTAAATTCATACAAGAGGCACCATTGCAGTTATAGACATATTTAAGGTGACTGAAAGAAGAAAAAGAAGCATTACATTACGAAGGTCAAGGACTGTTTACAAAAATAGATAATTAGAAAGAAATGTTATCAAAAATGTTAAAACAATTATAACGGTGCATGCAATTCTGTAAAATTCAACAAAATAACTTAAAAACGAAGTCAAATTTTTTATTTCTAAATGCCGTCGCGGGCCGCATAAAATCAGTTGGCGGGCCGCATGCGGCCCGCGGGCCGTAGTTTGCCCACCCCTGAATTAGTCAATTACGAACGTTGTGGCGAAAGCCGAAAGAAAGCTTTCATCAGCAAACACAAGAAAACGCAACAATTAAAAAACCCCATCAAAATGACATTAGTAGTATTAGTAGTGTCATTTTGGTGATGTTTTTATTGTTGCATTTTCTTGTGTTGGCTAAAGCACAATAACCAATAACAAAATAAGTGTGTAAAATTAAAACAAAAATGTGTTCTACACGTCTCAGAGACCCAGGCAAGAATGAAACCAAAGATACTTGATTACAACCGTTTCGTTGACACAGTTTGCTGGCTGACTTGATTTCGTGAGTCCATCCATGTTCACAATCTTGAATGTTGTGAAGGTGAATATATCGTCATGCCGACTTACGAATTAGCATTAATCCTCAGATCTTTGCAGAGAGTGAGTTCATTACGCGATATTTTAATAATGATTGCAATGAAATATGTTTGCTATAAAGTGCTATGGGCGTCATACGACGCAGAAAGATATTCAATATTTCGTTACCAGCGTATTAAAAGAAAAATTTTCACTCTTCCGAACGACGGTCCCAAATTATAGCATGAACCATCAGATTTTTAAATTTGAGTATTTTCTCATGGGACCACCACCAAAAGATAGGCCTTGAGAAACCGAATCTAATGGTACCAAGATGATGCATGTATGTCAATTAGAAGCGAAGATATGCAACTTTGAGTGTCGAGATCATTAACGCAGAAATTGACACAAAAGATCTCTTCTGCACATCTTTTTTTCGTGTCCCAACCAAGGTCATAGCAGAAGTTATCAAAACTAGAGTAGTTTGTTTATTTTTAAACGAACATCCTAGCAACCATACACGAACATCCTAGCAACCATACATCATTGCGATCGGTGTAGCGAAGCCTAACCGCTCATGTCATCTATTTTTACATATGATGTAACATTATCTAATTAGCATATAAAAATGGCCGCCAATTAGTTATTATATTAATTAATTACCAAGTGCATTCGTTATATTATGTTTAAACCCTGGCACGTAATATATTGTATTATGCGGAATGATGCTACGCACATAATGGGTTAATTCCTGTTTAGATAGTATGCAACGTTATCTAATTAGCATATAAAAATGGCCGCCAATTAGTTATTATATTAATTAATTACCAAGTGCATTCGTTATATTATGTTTAAACCCTGGCACGTAATATATTGTATTATGCGGAATGATGCTACGCACATAATGGGTTAATTCCTGTTTAGATAGTATGCAACGTTATCTAATTAGCATATAAAAATGGCCGCCAATTAGTTATTATATTAATTAATTACCAAGTGCATTCGTTATATTATGTTTAAACCCTGGCACGTAATATATTGTATTATGCGGAATGATGCTACGCACATAATGGGTTAATTCCTGTTTAGATAGTATGCAACGTTATCTAATTAGCATATAAAAATGGCCGCCAATTAGTTATTATATTAATTAATTACCAAGTGCATTCGTTATATTATGTTTAAACCCTGGCACGTAATATATTGTATTATGCGGAATGATGCTACGCACATAATGGGTTAATTCCTGTTTAGATAGTATGCAACGTTATCTAATTAGCATATAAAAATGGCCGCCAATTAGTTATTATATTAATTAATTACCAAGTGCATTCGTTATATTATGTTTAAACCCTGGCACGTAATATATTGTATTATGCGGAATGATGCTACGCACATAATGGGTTAAATCCTATTTACATATGATGCAACCGTATCTAATTAGCATATAAAAATGGCGCCAATTAGTTATTATATAAATTAATTTTTGCGTTAACAATCATGACACTCAAAGTTGCATATCTTCGCTTCTAATTGACATACATGCATCATCTTGGTACCATTAGATCCGGTTTCTCAAGGCCTATCTTTTGGTGGTGGTCTCATTAGTAAATACTCACAATGAAAATCTGATGGGGCATGCTAAATTAGATTTTTAACAAATAAAAACTTTTGTTATTTTTGTAGATTGGCCGTAAATCACGAGGTAGACCAAGAAGACGGTGGAGAGAGAATATATGTACAGACCTACAAGCACTTGGAATCAACGACTGGCAAGAGGAAGTCAACCAGAGAGACGAATGGAGACGGATTGTATCTACAGCAAAGAACCTAAATGGCTCGGAATGCTGAAGAAGAAGAAGAAGAGAAGAAGAAGATTGGCCAAGATATGAAAAATATTTGCAGAAAGAAATACAGAAAGACAGCATGATCGACCACAGTTGTACTCACCATTTCTTGCTGCACCTCTTGTACTTACTGTTTACTGTGTACTCTTTTGTGCCAGCTCTTTTCAGCAAATTGAAATTCCTGAAATATAAGCATAAGTTAGCAACTGCTGCATAATTGAACTAATATTTGATAAATTATTATTTCTAACTTGCTAGTTAAATACATAAATTAACACACATATGTTTGTTAACGATTGCATCAGATATCAGGTACAGAACAACCATCGACAAAACGCAGCCGAGCTGTGCAACCTTTCAGGATAGGGTATCCTTCTTGGAACACAGACAGATGGGATCTGAGATCATCAGCAGTCCTTCTTGCCATGATTCAATATTGCAGTTCTGAATATAAAATAAATGTACGTAAAAGTAATTACATAGATTCATAATGCATTGAGGAGCAGCTGGCCGAGTGGCTAGACCACCGGACTCTCATTCGGGAGACCCGGATTCGATCCCTCGGTACGGTATCGGATTTTTTTCTGTCGGGGGCAAAAAGAAAATCCTAACCTGCACAGTTCGCGGCGACTGCACTAGCCAGGCGGCCTTAATTCCTCAGGCTCAAAGACCCCCCCCCCCCCCCCCTGCCATACACCGCAAGGTACTGTATTGGCAGTAAATGACAGTTTTTTTTATAATGCATTAATAATGACAAATGACAAAGACCTGTGCGCAAAAACAAAATTTGTGTACCACTTAGGAAGCGACTCGAGCGATGAAACTCACCAAATAAATGTAAAATTGCATGCAGAATCCGAAAATGCATATAAAAATATTAAGATATTAACCGATCAAGCTTAAAATAACCGATAGATATGAGTGGTGCGTCGTCGCCATTCAGCCCATTGATTTTCAATGGCAAAAACCTGTGGGCAAACAAAAAATTTGTGTACCACTTAGGAAGCGACTCGAGCGATGAAACTCACCAAATAAATGTAAAATTGCATGCAGAATCCGAAAATGCATATAAAAATATTAAGATATTAACCGATCAAGCTTAAAATAACCGATAGATATGAGTGGTGCGTCGTCGCCATTCAGCCCATTGATTTTCAATGGCAAAAACCTGTGGGCAAACAAAAAATTTGTGTACCACTTAGGAAGCGACTCGAGCGATGAAACTCACCAAATAAATGTAAAATTGCATGCAGAATCCGAAAATGCATATAAAAATATTAAGATATTAACCGATCAAGCTTAAAATAACCGATAGATATGAGTGGTGCGTCGTCGCCATTCAGCCCATTGATTTTCAATGGCAAAAACCTGTGGGCAAACAAAAAATTTGTGTACCACTTAGGAAGCGACTCGAGCGATGAAACTCACCAAATAAATGTAAAATTGCATGCAGAATCCGAAAATGCATATAAAAATATTAAGATATTAACCGATCAAGCTTAAAATAACCGATAGATATGAGTGGTGCGTCGTCGCCATTCAGCCCATTGATTTTCAATGGCAAAAACCTGTGGGCAAACAAAATAATTTTTTACCACTTAGGAAGCGACTCGAGCGATGAAACTCACCAAATAAATGTAAAATTGCATGCAGAATCCGAAAATGCATATAAAAATATTAAGATATTATCCGATTCAAGCTTAAAATAACCGATAGATATGAGTGGTGCGTCGTCGCCATTCAGCCCATTGATTTTCAATGGGAAAAACCTGTGCGAAAAACCAATGTTTTTGTACCACTTAGGAAGCGACTCGAGCGATGAAACTTACCATATAAATGTAAAATTGCATGCAGAATACGAAAATCTATATAAAAACATTAAGATATTAACCGATCAAGCTAAAAATATACAATTACTAACTTATATCACAAGAAATTCAATTTTTCAAAGACTGAAGGGAAACTTACCCACATTCTGCGAGTTCAAAATGGCAGACTGACCTTTGGTCATGAAGCCAAGATGGCGCCCGTGGTTGTTATGTGTTATTTGAAGGTATCCAATCAGAAACACCAGAACCACTTATAATCGACAATGACTCGTTGACACGGCGAAACCCTTCTGCGCAAGCGCGGAAAAAATGGTTTCCGGTAGAAGTCTGTTTACAGTATACGGTTCACGCTACAAATTATAATTATATTTAACGTAAAAAGCATCCCTTACAGGGCCTCATTAGCTGATAATATCAGTGATATAATAAAAACTACGAACTAAAATATAGAACTGAGAAAATGGAAATACGGACCAATAATATTTCACAGTTATATGTGGAATTTTTGGCACCAAAGTTGTAAACACTGTGATCACTGTCTGAAAACATACATGTTCTAACCTCTTGTATCAGTATATCCGCGGGGAAAAAATTATACATATCGGAACAAGCATTGAATGTGTTGTCGATCACTTCCGGGTTCAGTGTGTCACGGACTACTAGACCGATTGATGGATACAATTAATGTGTCTGGGCCCTCACTGTCGTCGGTAGCACAAGATATGGATATACACTCCGACGACAGTGAGTGCCCTCCGGGCCCATAAACCTTATTGTATCCCTTGATCGGTCTAGCAGTCCACCACATACTCAAACGTCGATCGATCTAGTGTCTAGCAGACTACGATACTCTCAAACGTAAGTGATTGACAACACATCACCCCAGAAATGACCTTATGAGGCCCCATAAGGGATATATTTTACACTAAATAATTTGAGACTGTCATTCGGAAGAGTGCCGAAAAATTAAAGCTCATTTTTTAGAATGCCACATTGAAAATTGAAACAGTGGCTTTAAAAAAAAAAATTACATTTGAAAAATTGTCTGATGTATAGTAAATAGTATAAGTATATGAAACCTGCATAGTTGGATAAGTCTTGAAAAATGCAGTCCAACGGTATCTCATTCACTCATTCAAGTCACTACATTAATTGATTCTAAACCCAGGTAGATTAGTATTACAGTTCACAAGGTTGGCAAATTAATGTAATTAATATAAACAAACAATACTGCAGTTCAGTACTCCACTCAATGTTGGGGGATAGGTCAATGATGATCAGCTTTATTGCAGTGGGTTCAATCCCAAGGGACTTGCTCTTTTTCCACTCAGCAGTGTACTGAACGTGTCACACAGCACAAACTTCTAAGCTCCTTTGCCTTTGATGACTTTCCACTACTTCCAGTGATATCTTGACTATCCGTGTGCACCAAATGACAGTTTGAAAACAAACTCTTAACCTTGAGAGCATGAGACAGGCAGCTTTATGTTTTAAGTTATAAGCCTTAACTACATTGCCACAGGAAAATACATCGGTCGCATGAATGAAAATGGACAAAGGCTGCTGGAGCATTGCACCAGAAATTACCTATGTATTACAAACTCCTTTTTTTAAAACAAAAGGGCTGCACAAGGTCACATGGAAACATCCAAGACCCGGCCATTGGCACCAGCTGGACTTCATCATCACACGGAGACAACATCTGAACCATATATCATTGACTCGAAGTTACCACAGTGCTGACTGTGATACGGATCACTCTTTGGTTGTTGCAAGGGTTAGACTGAGACCAAAGAGAATCTACACAGCTAAACATAAATCTAGCCCCAGGATTAATATTACTAACACTCACGATCCTGAAAAGTGCTTTCAGTTTCAAGAGCAACGTGAAAACGCTTTCACTGATACACCAGAAAATTTTACAGTAAATGAAAAGTGGGGTCAACTTAAGGTTAAGGAAACTCTTTATAAAACTGCCGTAGGGGTTTACGGCACCGTGGATCATAAGAGGCAGGACTGGTTTGCAGCAAATAGTCAGACTCTGCAGCCCTTGATTGATAAGAAGAAGATAGCTCTCTTAACCCTTTACAGGACAGACGCTTGTCCATTTTTTAGCCCTGAACAGGCAAGATTTTGTCAGGTTCGGTAAAATTTTGGGTCGCGTTAGTAAAAACATCACAAATAAGGTGTTAGTCAACCGATTTTAGTTAAATAAACAACACAATGAAGGGAAAAGCATGCAGAATATGTTACTCATGGATTGTTGTCGGTAATCCATACATGAACACAAATATTTACGAAATATAGCATGTTGTTTGTGACTTTCCGTCATCTATACGTCAATTTACAAACACATTTTCAGAATCATAATCACTTTCTTTAAAGTCCGACTCAGACTGCTAATGTAAAGTAACACTTTGCACTGATATCTAGCTCTGATTAATAGTCAACTTCGTGCCCTTTAATGTCACTTAAATTGAACCTAGCGAAATCTCGGCTATCACTTGAAGAATCACCGAAATCCGTTTTGAAAAACAGCGTAAAAACCCTGAAAACTATCAAAAAAATGTCCGTAAAAGTCCGTTCAAATTCATAGTAGGCACTTACAAATGGCGGCCACATTGTCAAGCTATCGGTGAAAGCGAAAGTAGCCGTCGGAAGTGTAGGAAAGCCGAGAGATCGCGTTTTTACAATGCATAATAGTATCGGACGTAATCGGCTGATCTGCTCGTTTAAGCGACCGGCCACAAATGGATGTTTTGCCCTGTAAAGGGTTAAGAAACAAGGAAAGACCAACGCGTAACACTCTGAGTGAGCTAAAGCAAGCTAGGAAGGATGTGCAAAAGGCTGCCATGCAATGTGCAAATGATTATTGGATCAAGTTATGTGAGTCCATTCATATCGCAAGTGATAGGGGAAACATCAGAAGCATGTATGAAGGAATAAAGAAAGCCTGTGGTCCAGTGATCAAAAGAAGTGCACCATTGAAAACCTTGACTGGAGAAATCATAACTGATAAGAAACAGCAGATGGATAGATGGGTAGAACACTATTTGGAGCTTTACTCAAGTGAGACCAAACTAGTGGATGATGCCCTCAACGCCATAGAGGCTCTACCAACTCTTGACCACCTGGACACACTTCTCACCATAACAGAAGTTAAGTGTGCTATAAATGAACTTACATCTGGCAAGGCTCCAGGTAAGGATGGGATTCCAATAGAGGTTATCAGGAGTGGGCAAGACACACTCACTCTACAGATCCACCAGCTAATAGAGCTATGCTGGCGAGAAGGACAAGTCCCAAAGGATTTCAAAGATTCAAGCATCATAACGAGGACTTCTACGAAGACATACATGACGTGCTAAATAAAATAGATAAGCAGGACAACATCATAGTTATGGGAGACTTCAATGCAAGACTAGGACATAACAGAGTGGGCATAGAAAAACATCTGGGAGCATTTGGAAACCAGCAAAGTGAAAGGAATGATAACGGAAGTAGACTGATAGAGCTTTGCAGCCAACACAACCTCTATATAACAAACACATTCTATAAACATAAAGATTCACAAGTATACACCTGGTATAAATGGAACGATTTAGATACTAAAAGCCAAATTGATTTTATATTAACAAGAAATAACAGAAAGAGAAATATATTAGATGCAAGGGCAGTGCCCAATTTCAGTATAAACACAGATCATAAAGCAGTCGTTGCCACAATAAGAACCATCAGAAGAAGAAAACAAAGAGCAGGAAAATACATGCCATGCAAATCAGTAAACTTTAAAAACCTTAAAGACGAGGCAGTAAGGGAAAATTATGAGAAAGAACTAACTGAACTCTTCGTAAAATTACCTACAGAAAGAAAAACAGTGGAAGAAGAATGGGAGATGTTCAAATCAAGCATTTTAAATACTGCAAAAATAACATGCGGAACCACGAAAAAACGCAAAACACGGATAAAGAAAATAACAAGTTGGTGGAACGCAGAAGTAAAGAAAGCGGTAAAAGAAAAAAAGGAAAAATACAAAAAGTGGTTGAAGAGCAAACAGGAATATGATCACAGAGAATATAGAATAGCGAGAAGACATGTGAGTAGAATAGTAAAGAGGGAAAAACAAAAAGACTGGGAAGAGTATGGAGAAACCCTAAATAAAAACTACAAGGAGGCAACTAGAAACTTCTACAAAAAGATAAGTGCAATGCGAACCAGAGGAGAACCCTTTGACCCAACTGAAATAATTAACAGCGAAAATGGAGAACCAATAAGTGAACAAAAACAGATCCTAATAAGATGGAAGCAGTATTTCGAACAACTTCTCAACATCCCATCAGATGTCACAGGAATTCAAGAGACCTACACAGATGTCACCGAAGAACTAGAACCAGACATACTAAAAGAAGAAATTATAGAAGCCATCAGATTAGCCCCATTGAACAAATCACCGGGACAGGATGAAATACCAAATGAACTAATTAAAGCAGCAAGAGAAGTAGGAACAGCTTGGCTACATAGACTATTCAACCATGTTTGGGTAGAACAACAGACACCACGAGACTGGGGAAACGCCATAATTATCCCAATTTGGAAAAACAAAGGCAGCAAAAGAGACTGCACACAATACAGAGGCATTTCACTGTTGAGTCATACTGGGAAAATATTTTGCAAAATTCTTGAAAAAAGATTACGAACTACTTTAGAACCCCAGCTAAGCGAAACGCAACTTGGATTTAGGAAAAACAAAGGATGCACAGACGCCATTTTTGCTCTTAGACAACTTATAGAAAAATCAATCGAATTCAATGAAACACTCTACTTAGCCTTTGTCGACCAAGAAAAGGCATTTGATAGGGTAGATAGAAACAAGCTGTGGGAAATCCTTAAACAATATGGAGTGAGTACACATCTAACAAACCTATGTAGAAGTTTATACAACAACAGTGAATGCATAGTGAGAGCAACTGGAGGACACTCAGAACCCTTCACCATAAGATCTGGAGTACGACAAGGTTGTGTCCTGTCCCCTCTCTTGTTCATAACATATATAGACAACATATGTAAAGAAACCAGTCAAGCAGAGACAGCAAGAATACCGCATGACGAGAACACAGAAGAAGAACCATCTGCAAATCTAACCATTAGAGAACTCCTGTTTGCGGACGACCAAGCACTAGTGGCAAAATCAGAAGCTGAGTTGCAGGACCGCGTGAATAGTCTGGGCGAAATGTGTAGGGAACATAACATGAAAATTAGCACAAGCAAAACAGAGGTAATGACTATAACTAAAGAAGAACAAACAGCAACAATTCACCTAAACGAACATCCCTTGAAACAAGTAAAGAGTTTCAAGTACCTAGGAAGTATAATATCATCAAATGGCAGATCAGAAGACGAGATCGAAAATAGGTGCAATAAGGCAAATCAACTCATTGGACAAATGGCACCAATACTAAAGAACAAACATGTATCAATAACTACTAAGAAAGCACTTTACAACACAATCTTCCTACCAACTCTGTGCTACCAATGCCAAACCTGGACAATGACAGAAAAGAAAAATCACAACAACAGAAATGAGGTTCCTGAGAAGAATACTCAACGTATCAAGAAGAGATAAGATCAGAAATGAAGAAATCAGGACTAAAGTGGGGGTTAAAGCAGCACTAGATTTTATTAGAAAGCAGCAAGTCAAATGGTTTGGCCATGCAAGTAGGTTACCAGTCAACAGCATGCCACAACAAGCAATGATGTACAGACCAGATGGAAACAGAGGAAGAGGCCGACCACGAAAACGTTGGATGGAGGGAATAGCAGAATCCATGGGCACTCTCACGAAGTTTATATTTCACCTCGACACTGCAAGGTACAAGAGGAATATGATGAGATGAGATGAGAAGCATCATAACACTGTACAAGAACAAGGGTGATAGGAGCACTCCAACAACTATAGGGGTATCTCACTTCTGTGTATTGTTGGAAAAGTGCCAGAATTGTTCTGCGCAGACTTCCAAGTCCTAGGAGATCAAGTCTATCCCGAATCACAATGTGGCTTTCGACAGAACCGGTCTACCATTGCTATGATATTCTCATTGCGACAAATGCAAGAAACATGCCGTGAACAGAATCAACCACTGTTTATTGCCTTCATCGACCTCACAAAGGCATTTGATTTGGTCAGTCGTGAGGGTCTGTTCAAGGCACTAAAGAAGATTGGCTGCCCACCAACTCTTCTGTCCATTGTGGAATCGTTCCACACTGGAATTAAGGGTATAATCAAGTTTGATGGTGCAACTTCTGAAGAGTTTGAAATCAAGAGTGGAGTTAAGCAAGGTTGTGTACTAGCTCACACCCTCTTTGGAATATACTTTTCGCTTTTACTGAAATATGCCTTTCGTGATCAGGATGGTGGTATATACATTCACTCACGCTCAGATGGCGGCCTCTACAATGCTCAGAGATTGAAGGCCAAGACCAAAATTAGGAGGGTACTGATCAGAGAGTTGCTTTTTGTAGATGATGCTGCATTTACAACCTACTCTGAGGAAGAAATGCAATATCTACTATCTGCATTTTCCAATGCTTGTTCTGAATTTGGTTTAACAATTAGCAAAAAGAAGACACAAGGTGCACATGGGGTACCATCAATCTTTATTGACAATGCCGAACTAGAGATGGTAGACCATTTTACATATCTAGGATCAGTGGCAAATTATCCCTAGATCAGGAAATCAACATCCGGATTGGTAAGGCAGCAACAACAATGAACAGGTTAAGAAAAAGAGTCTGGGAGAACAGGAAGCTTACTGCCAAAACAAAAGTCCTTGTCTATCAAGCCTGTGTCCTTAGTACTCTTCTTTATGGCAATGAAACCTGGACAACTTACTCACACCAAGAGAAACGTTTAAACAGCTTTCATATGCAGTGTCTGTGAAGAATTCTTGGTATTAAGTGGCAAGACAAAATCACAAATACTGAAGTATTGGAAAGATCTGGTTGTGTGACGGTTTATTGCATGCTCAGTCTTCGTAGACTTAGATGGATAGGACACCTTAGGAGGATGGATGATGGTAGAATACCAAAGGACATCTTTTTTGGTGAATTACAGATGGGTAGAGATCTCAGGGTCGGCCTCTACTACGATACGAAGATGTGTGTAAGCGGGACATGATTGATACAGGCATTGATAATGCACAGTGGGAGCAAGTCGCCGCTGAACGTGTTGCATGGAGGGCAAAGATCAGAAATGGAATAAAGACAAAGGAGAAAATTATTGCAGATAAGTCACACAGCGAGCGTGTGAGACGTAAGATGGTGCATGATGGTGGAAATGACCACGTATTGACATGCACCAACTGTGAACGGACATTTAAAGCACGAATGGGCCTTATCAGTCACATTCGCTACCGCCATAGGTAAAAGTTATGCCTTTTTAAAGCACAAACTATCGTCTGTCAAGACGGCAAGGTGCCAATGACATTGCCACAGAGACTCCCATAAACAATACCAGTTATTCATAATGAATAATATCAATATTTTAATTTTATATTACTGGTGTATTTGTATTATATTCCAGACATTTCCTAAGATTCATTTTTTGCTTGTGATAAGAACAGACACAGTACCCGTATATTAACATCTAGTTGAGCAATATTAATGGAGCCATTATGTTTCAAGTTTTAAAATGTTATTGGATTAGTTTATTTTGTCACTTTATCTTTGCTTTCTTTGTTTGTTAATGTTACCTTGTAATTGTTCCTGCTAGATTAGCTGTCTCATGTTCTTTGCTGAATTTAATCTGATCAACTTATGTCATATATACCATTATTTATGTGACATAATCTACTCCATATCATCACCTATCCAATGGCTTGTCCTCTATAGAACTTTGCCTCCATACAGTCTTTCACAATTTCTCTATCATAAGCCTGATGTCCTGCCTGTGTGAATTATCTATGACATTTTGAATCTATCCACGTTGTTGTAGTCTTCCCCTTCTCTGCTTGCTTACTACACCTTTCGGTACTTCAATTTTAATTCACCGCAAACAAAGAAGAATCCCTTCAAGCCTCATTTGCATAGGTCCTGTCGTCGACAGTGAGGGCCCTACGGGCCTAAAAACTTAAAAATATCCATCGATCGGTCTAGCAGTCCACCGAACACTAAACCGGAAAATGAACGCCGGACCGATGCAAATGAGGCTCGAAAGGGATTCTTCTTTGTTGCGGTGAATTAAAATTGAAGTACCCACCTTTCTTTATAATTTCCTTTTATACATACCCAGAATATTTTATTTTTCTTCAAACTTCAGTTCTTGTTGGATAGATCTGTTTGTTTTTTCATCTAATTAATTTGTAATACTGATCCGTAACACTTAGTTAAAAGTGCATATGTGCATTCTAGCTGATTTGTTGTCCAGGTTTCCCACCTGCATGTTGCCACAGGGAATAAGCCTGCTGTCAGTGACTTCTGTTCTGTCAGTTCTGATCCTGGACTGAATCCATAAAAGTAATTGCTTTGGTTTTTTCAAAGCAATGCTCTTTTAATTTCTGTTGTCACATTTTCATCAGCCAGAACCTAGATATTCTTGTCACTTTCTTTATTTCTCTCCATTGGTAAATACATCTGTTGATATTTTTGTTATATTGAGATATGCATTTTGTTCTTCATTTTGATCTTGCACAGATTTTACTGGTTTCTCAATTTCCATGTGTGTTGTTGATAGTAATACTATGTCATTAGTTAACCCTTTACAGGGCAGACGCTTGTCTGTTTTTTAGCCCTGAACGGGCAAGATTTTTTCAGGTTTGGTAAAATTTTGGGTCGCGTTAGTAAAAACATCACAAATAAGGTGTTAGTCAACCGATTTTAGTTATATAAACAACACAATGAAAGGAAAAGCATGCAGAATATGTTACTCACGTGATTGTTGTTGGTAATCCATATATGAACACAAATATTTACGAAATACAGCATGTTGTTTGTGATTTTCCGTCATCTATACAGCAATTTACAAACACATTTTCAGAATCATAATTACTTTCTTTAAAGTCCGACTCAGACTGCTAATGCAAAGTAACGCTTTGCACTGATATCTAGCTCCGATTAATAGTCAACTTCGTGCCTTTAATGTCATTTAAATTGAACCTAGCGAAATCTCGGCTATCACTTGAAGAATCGCCGAAATCCGTTTTGAAAAACAGCGTAAAAGTCCCGAAAACTATCCGCAAAAGTCTGTTCAAATTCAAAGTAACGCGTTTACAAATGGCGGCTACGTTGTCAAGCTATCAGCGAAAGCGAAAGTAGCCGTCGGAAGAGTCGGAAAGCCGAGAGATCGCGTTTTTACAATGCATAATAGTATCGGACGTAATCGGCTGATCCGTTCGTTTAAGCGATCGGCCGCTAACGGCCGCTCTGCCCTGTAAAGGGTTAATGAAAGTTCAGGTATTTTGATTCCTCTTATTATAAACGATTCACTTTGTTCCTTGTTATTATGTTCTCAAAAATTCTTCATGTTATCGAACAGGTAAGGGGACAAAATAAACCCTGTCTGCTTTCTTGTAATGTATTAAACCAATCTATTGTATCATCACATCTACTCACTGGCACTCATAGCTTTCTTCTGTTAAGTTGAGGGTGTTTTTAATGATCTGTATTAAGTGTCATGGAAAGCCTATATTTCCTTCATTGTGTTCCATAATTCTTCATGTTCTACACTGTCCAATGAGTATTCTATAAAGCAAGAGTACAAGAGGCAGTTTACTCTCTTTTCTTTTTTAAAATTAATACCCTCACGTTAAATATGTTGTCTGTACCTCTTTTTCACCTAAAGCTAGATTGTACTTTGTTTTCTTTTGATTTCTTATACATTTTGTTCACGATTATTTTAAATACAATTTTATATATGCGACTTATCAAGACATCTACTCTGTTATTGGTATATAATTTCATGTTGCCCTTGTTTTGGTGTGGGGTATATATTTGCTATTATCCATTCTTTTGCCATATAACCCGTTTCCCATAATACATATTTTTTCACAGTTTGTTCTCCACTACCTTTAATAAACTCTGCTGTGATGTTATCATATTTTGGTATTTTCTTTTTCATTTTTGAGGTTGTTTGTTGCCCACTTGACATTGTCTAGTCTTGGTTCTAGCTCTTTTTTCTATTGGCATATGACTATTGACATTTTTGTCTGCACCATTTGTATTTGCCGGTCTCCCTTCTCTAGGAGTTAGCGACTTTCTCCGTAATCCTGTTTATTCACGTGAGCAAACGCAGCTGCGTGAGAATCGGTAGCGGTTCTCGTCATGCCCGTTACTTCTGGGATATGTGAGCCGGCCGCTCAGAAAGCAATGGCAAACTACTGAGCGTAATCTTGCCAAGAAATCAACAACAGCGGTAAAATGCTGGTGTTGACAGTGACGACCTGTAATAGGATATGCAAAAGAAGAAAAAAATTGTATTTATTCTGCTGCAGTATATTTTCCATCTATTAAGAATTTCTGTATGTTATGTTGGGGATATCTGACTCATATCCTTCTTAGAAATTTGTTTGGTTCTACAGTTTCTGGTCTTTCCTTTAAGTAGCTGTGAACATCTCATGAGCTTGGCAATTCCTTTGATGTTCTTTCATGGCTGCCTCATCTATGTGACTATATCTGCTTTTAATATCATCATCAACCTCATGGCTTCAAGCTATGAATAAATGAGTCATATAACTGAAATATCTCCTGTGTGTTACCGGGGCTAGTAAGGGAAGCAAAGAATAGTAACACTGTGAGCTATGTCACATGATGCATGTTATAAGAGGCAACTAAGCAAGGTTGGTGTGCAGCTGAATACCTCTTCATTAAAAACTTTAGCTACAAAAATCAACCATTCTTGAACAGGTCTACAAAGAACACTGAGCAGATCCACGACTCTGGTGATCGAGTGAGATGGCAAAACATGACCGCCTAAGCTAACTGGCATGGCTTATATTGATTCTTCTTCTTCTTTCGTTCGCTTGAAACATGTCTACAACTGCAATGTCGTCTCTTGCATGAATCTAACAGTCTTATATTGATGATAACAAAGAGCTTGGTGTGATTTGGTTGATGGTCTGTGCTCCATTCTAAGATGAAAGGCAGGAGAAGAAGAACTGAAGTGTAGTCACTTTGACATGTCTTTTCTCTTATTCTTCAGCCTGAATTTGCACAAGCAATCAAGAGATGTTGCACACAAGTGATAGACAAGGGAGGAATGATCAGCGGAATGGAGAACCTTGGATTAAAAGCCTTGCCATACAGAATGAAAAATCATGGACAAAAGTTTCATGAGGGAAAGTGAGTACCTCTCCTCCTCCTCCATAACCTACTAACATTAACATGAACATATTTTTAGAAAGCAACAGTCACTTGAAGTTATTGATATCTCTATAGTGTTTGTTCTTAAATGGAACAAGCGCAGGTCAGAATAATTCTCTCTATTCTGCATAAGTTGGACACTCTTGCAGCAAATGTTTAACCATCATTTTGCCAGTTAACTCATCAGTATCTCCTATCTTTAGTTTATTGGTATTTCAGTCTGTTATGTTCTTTGCAGAGTCAAAAGATTGCTATTTGTTCACTTAGGTCAAGTTGGTAACATGCACCATCTTTCTGCAGATGAAAAATCCCTCAGCAGTTGGACATTGAAAATATAGGCTGGATATATAGATAAATATAGGTATAAGTATACCTAGGTATATAAATATAGGTTTGTCGAGACTAAATAATAAAAAGTTTTTAAAAATCTCAAAAAATGAATGTTCATAGGATGTGTGATTCTGTTAAACATACATTGGGATCCTCACTGGTGCTACATAGTTAAGAATTGTTTGTGTGATCTATGGGTGGAGACAAATTTTGTATAATTAAGGCGAAAAATAAAAACAAAACAAGTAAAATAATTGTTTTATAGGCCTTAAGGTGTATTGGGCATATGGTGCTAGCTTCATATTTGTAGAGACAAATTGACTCTCAAGGGGGGATGTGGTCAATGTTCCAGCTGCCTTTCCTTCCCAAGACATTTCCTGGTGCCCTGAGGTCAGATTGAAAAAATCTGCCTCTGCACATTCAAATCTGGGGCCTCTGGACTTGGTAGGCTAATGTGCTAGCCACTCTGCTACTATCTCCCCATCGTTGATGTGATCCTTTATAAACCAAACAGAAAATAATAAACAAAGCAGTGTATGGGTTAATGTTGTCCTTGTTCACGTGCCTGGTCTATAGCAGACATCGACGTTCATGACTCTCCAATTCTCGGTCGTTTAATATTTTAATGAAGTTGTTATAACTTATTGGTTGGGGTTTTATTGCAAAGACTAATGGATGAGTCTTGAGAAAGGAGTCTGGCATATGAGACATGACCTCCAGCATGAGAATGGAGGTGGAAGCAGTAACAGCGGCATTCCGTTAAGAGGAAACTACTGCAACACACATTGTATTCATTACAGATTCAAAGAGTATGCTTAGTAAAGTGGAGAAAATGATGTTTTGTATGGAATGGCTATTGTCGCTTCAGAAGTCACAGATTGCGAGAATTGTATGGATATTTTGCCCTGGCCATTCGAGGGTGCGGGGGAATGAGCAGGCTGATAGGCTGGCAAGGAATTCAGCTCTTGGTGGTAGATTGCCTATGTACAAAGGGGAGGTGCTTGTGGGACCAGATGGAGAAGGCGGGGGAATAGATTGAGAACCTGTATGTGAAAAAGAATGAGATTGCGGGGGTCAGCAGGGGTTCTGGAAGAATCTTAAAACTGAGAGGGAAGACCGGGAGAACTTTAAATCAGATAGCGATTGGAACGATTAGTAGTATGACTCTTTGCTGGCTGTTGAACGAGGGGATGGAGCATGTATGGGAATGTCCCAAGTGCAGTGATGTCGGTTCTTAATGCAACTCAACTCAGCTGTTATAACTTATATCATTATATTTTACCCTATTTAAGCATTCCACAAATGCCTTTCTCTGTTTTCCTATCTCTCTTTTCCAGAAAGTTAATTTTAGTACACAGTAATGTAATACTTATGTGATAGATTGCAGCAGAAATACTAAATTTTTCAACAGGAACATAGTTGTTATGAAAATGCAGACTTCATTGCGTTCTGTCATGTCCAAAAATCTCTTGTCATTTGGCAATGAGTTTGTATCCTGACAAGTCTGCTGTTTTTCCTCCTTACAGAAACAATAGAGGTTTGGTTCTGCCATCTTTAACCTTAACAGTTGGTAATAAATATTGCATGTTCACATGAAGAGGGAAGGGAGAAAAAAAGAAACACATAGAAACCAGATGTGCCCTGTTATCTGAAAAGAACATTTGGATAGGAACCATGGTGACCTGATTATTAGGGCTGTTTCTGATCCATATGGCTCTGGGATTGATCCAGCCTCATCAAATTGCCACTGGATAATTTTCAGAACTTTTTGGGAATTGTCTGGGAAATCAAAATAAAAGGGAGCTGGAAGAATGTTTCTAAACACAGGTGAAACAGTGCTGTTCAACTGCAAGGATGGGAACTGGTCATTTCAACTCATTATGCTGTGATCTAGAATATGTGAAGTCATAATACTTTACATTAGTATTTGCCATGGGGCTCATAAGGGAACCAAAGAATAGTAGCACTATTATGTACTAGGTGATTAAGGAGGTTTGACATGGGAGTGTCTACCCCATCTTGTAGAAAATGTTATCTGAAAAATCCAGCCACCCATGAACATGTCTGAAGAAAAAGAAAGGAAAATAACCTACCAGCCAAGAAGAAAAGAGACGTCTCCTAGAAGTGTGTCACAATGTGGAGACAGCCATGTGGAGTCTGGATTCTGACTTTCTTCCTTTCATCTAGGGAAAACTCCAGAATGGGTAACCAGAATGTTAGATCTATGTATGAATTGGGAATGTTAGCACAAGTGGTAGGGGAAAGTAAATAATTTAAGATTAGTTTTTTGGGGAAACAAACTGAAAGGGAGATGGAAAAAATTTTCTAAACACAGATGAAACAGTGCTGTTCTCCGGCCATACAGAGGGAAAGGTTCTTTACGGTGGAAGAGTGGCCCTAATGTTATCCAAAGAGACAGAAAAAGCACTAATAACGTGAGAAGCAGTGTGTTCTAGAGTATTAATAGCAATATATAGAACCACCCAAAAACAAAAACGTCGTAAGGATCCGAAACATGGAGAACAACTAAAACAATTAATATAGTAATAAGCTACAAACTCAATAGCTAGTACATGTTCAGAATAGATGGACTAAAATGGTAGGACACAATCAGTACTAAATAAATTCCAGCAAATCAAGAAGTGAGGTGCTTACTCCATGGTGGAGTCTTTGTCACTCACTCTGCACTTGGAGAGGGAAGGGAGAAGTAAAAGCAGACTTGTCAGATAGTGCTATTACAGTATATAAAACTAGATGTGCTAAATTACTTCATTTATTAGTTCAGATGGTCTGAAGACTGATGTTAAGTCATCTGATTGTCTTGCTGTCTCCTGTTGTTCTCATCAGCTCAGCATAAGTCTGTGCTCCAAATTTCTTGCTTGCTCGTGTGATGAAGTTTTTACTAGAATGATCAACATAATAACATGTGCTCTCACAAGAAAATGTGGTTTTCCCTTGCCTAAAGCGAACAACCGGCTCTGTTGTGAAAGGGGTTATGAATGCACTTCGTAATCTCACATACCGCATTTGAAACACAGCTGTGGGTGACTTGGATTCAGACTGCCTTGTGTTGGTTCCCATACAAAGGTATGAGTTCTGGTCGTTCAGAAAGCAATTGGCAAACTACTGAATATAAACTTGCCAAGAAATCACAAACAGCCCAAAAATGCTGAGGTTGACTGCCACATCCTTTAAAGGATGCAACTAACTTTTCCAACATCCATGTGTGTTTTTACAACCTGCATCTTTGACAACAGTTTCTGGCTGTCTGTGTGAGTGAGTGTCCAGCTTTGCTTGTCTGCAGAGTTGTCCACTTATTTCAGTGAATGCCCAGTCCCCATTGCCATGGCAAAAGCAGCGTTTTGCAAGATGGAAAAGGGTTAAGATGCCAAAACTTTGAAAGGGGGGGGGGGGGGGGGGGGGTTACTTCTGATGATCAGAAGCCTACTGTCATGCTTGTTTGACAGCAGAGTCCATATTACTAACATACCAGCAAACAGCTGTCAATTGTAGTGAGAAAAAGAGTGTTAAAATGCTAAATAGAAACCAAGAATGTTCAATGCATGTGAAACATGGACAGTAAGCAGGACAGCTGAGAAACATCTAACGGCAGTGGACATATGGTTTCTGGGGAAAATGCAAAGAATACCATGAATGGACAGAAAAATGAATAAGACAATCCTTCAAGAAAGAAGTGCAAACTGTAAATTGATCAGAGAAATCAAACATAGGCAAGATGTTTTTAATATGGTATGAAGAGACATAATCTTGAAAACTTAGTGACAACTTAATGGGAAAAGATCAAGGTGAAGACAACATACCTGGATGGCTTGGCCACATGGCACAGCTGGGAACAAAAACATCGACCTGATCCAATACTGGTGATGGTGTGAGATGGCCAGGCAGGACTGCCCATGCCTGTCGGCATGGCACATGATGATGATAACTCAGTCGCCAGAGCTAAGTTTGCCACACCATGGAGTGTCTTTCTCATTCTCCACAACATAGAGATCACAAATCAATATGTCATTGAAGTACTTTTTGTGATATCTGAATTACCTATGAATAAGGCATAATTGAAATAGAATGAAATAGATATGCTTCCATATTGAAATAGAGTTGAAATAAAGCTAGCTAGTTTGTTTCTTCAGAAAACAGTACACATCTTTTGGGCATATCATGAACTATACAGTATGTCATCACAGTGGGGAACATTGAAGAGGAGGAGAGGTAGGGCAAGGGGGTGGTGACCAAATGAGAATATGCTGGACATATTGACATCATGGCATGGAGGAACATCAGCATGAGAAATGATTGACAGTACACAAGTCAGAATTCTGTGGACAGACATGATCACCAGTGCCACACAGCATGGAGGAACATCAGCATGAAAAATGATTGACAGTACACAAGTCAGAATTCTGTGGACAGACATGATCACCAGTGCCACACAGTATGGAGGAACATCAGCATGAGAAATGATTGACAGTACACAAGTCAGAATTCTGTGGACAGACATGATCACCAGTGCCACACAGTATGGAGGAACATCAGCATGAAAAATGATTGACAGTACACAAGTCAGAATTCTGTGGACAGACATGATCACCAGCGCCACACAGCATGGAGGAACATCAGCATGAAAAATGATTGACAGTACACAAGTCAGAATTCTGTGGACAGACATGATCACCAGCGCCACACAGCATGGAGGAACATCAGCATGAAAAATGATTGACAATACACAAGTCAGAATTCTGTGGACAGACATGATCACCAGCGCCACACAGCATGGAGGAACATCAGCATGAAAAATGATTGACAGTACACAAGTCAGAATTCTGTGGACAGACATGATCACCAGCGCCACACAGCATGGAGGAACATCAGCATGAAAAATGATTGACAGTACACAAGTCAGAATTCTGTGGACAGACATGATCACCAGCGCCACACAGCATGGAGGAACATCAGCATGAAAAATGATTGACAGTACACAAGTCAGAATTCTGTGGACAGACATGATCACCAGCGCCACACAGCATGGAGGAACATCAGCATGAAAAATGATTGACAGTACACAAGTCAGAATTCTGTGGACAGACATGATCACCAGCGCCACACAGCATGGAGGAACATCAGCATGAGAAATGATTGACAGTACACAAGTCAGAATTCTGTGGACAGACATGATCACCAGCGCCACACAGCATGGAGGAACATCAGCATGAGAAATGATTGACAGTACACAAGTCAGAATTCTGTGGACAGACATGATCACCAGTGCCACACAGCATGGAGGAACATCAGCATGAAAAATGATTGACAGTACACAAGTCAGAATTCTGTGGACAGACATGATCACCAGTGCCACACAGCATGGAGGAACATCAGCATGAAAAATGATTGACAGTACACAAGTCAGAATTCTGTGGACAGACATGATCACCAGTGCCACACAGCATGGACTATAAAAAGAAGAAGTTTGTTTCAAGATATTGCATAATGTATAGGAAAATAGCAACCGTTACATTTTAATTAGACAGACAGACAATATATTGTTTATGCATACCAACTTTAGTGTCAGGTAATAACTGGTTATTTTTGTTCTCTAGCTATATTTTGATCCGCTTTGATGGGAACACAGACATGCCCACACAGTTGAAGGAATCTTTCGTACATGATATAGATGTCATCCAGAAGTCTGTGTTCCTGGAGGAGAAGTTTGTTCCGCCATGCAGGTTAGGACCTTGTGAGTTTGGAGAGCTGAAAAATCCAGATCATGAAAAAGGATTATGGTGGTCTCGAGTCCGCCGACGTTATGTTAGAAACGAACGGAAGAAAGCTCAAATTAAGGCATCATAAAATTCTGGTTCCTCTATTTACAATTGATTGTTAGTGATTGTCATTGCTGGGATGAATGGAGATGGATTATTTTTGTTAGTTGTATGGTTCTTAGCAAAGACAATTTCTTATATTTTAGTGTATTTGTTTTATTGTTAAGCTGTAGAGGTTAGTTTTGTGTTAAAATAATGATTGGCACTCATAAAAGCAAAGAAAGATTGTGTGCCTGTTTATACCTGTCTATTTATTTTTCACGTTATTTCGATGATAAGGTTCTCTAGCAATTGATGTATTTGTTGTTTGAAAAATTATTCATGAATGTAGTTTAGTCTGTTGTTTCCATATATGATCTTGGCTGCCAGCACAGTTGGTTAGGACATCTGCTGCAATCAACATTCAGCCAGCAGCATTTAAAATGTAGAATATAAATTCCAAAGGGCTACTTTATATTTTCTCCACTGTATGCTCAGAGATAGCAAACTACTGAACATAAAAAGACCTAGAATATCTCAAACAGCCAGTAAATGCTGGGGTTGAATGTGACATCCTGTAAAGGACATGCAACTAACTGTATGCACAAAAAAGTTAACATAAGAAGTGGGAGTGTAGAACTTACAATGTTATGATTAACCTTAGTTAGCCTCGTCAGCAATACAGTCTTTCATGTACAGCAGTCAGTTTTGTACATTGCTTAACTCATTGAGTACTGGAGTAAAGAACATCTGTGGCAGATTGCATCTGTCAGCAATGTCTCGGTACAGCAACATATATTCAGAAAACTGGAATTCTTGTGTAGACATGACTAGAGAAGCAGCAAACACTGTATACTTTTCTAACCAGGAGTCGGCTGCAGTTTGCCAAATTTCCGACGTTATGTTAGAAACTGAACAGAGTAAAGCTCAAAAGAAGGCATTTTGATTACAGCTGATGAATATGGTAATTGAATGTTGATGATTTTCATTGCCGGGGTTATTGAAAGTAAACTTTTGTTATTAGTTTGGTTTTTGTGCCCTAAGATTTGGATGTTTCTGGGGCCTAAGCTAAGTGGCTTTTGTAGTTTTTTAAAGTATGGTTTTATGAGTGTATTTTTGTGTGCTGAAGAAGCTGTCTAACTGCAACATCCATTCTGTCACTTGTGGTTGTGTTCTTGTACAGTTGATAAATTCCACTTTCCATTTTTGTTGATTTACTCGTTAGTGAGAGCAAGTATTGATAAGAAAGAGTTTGTCATTCTTCATGTCATATTGACCGACTTTGTTTAGTAAATAAAATGTTTCATATCTATATTAACCATGTTAGTTCAATTATTTGTATAAACATCTTAAATTTAGTTGTCTGCTTAAATATGTCCTATCTAATGGTACTACTGCTTTGGCGTGCAGTAGGCAGCAAGTTGTTGAGTGACATAAAGTTGGAAGCTTGGGTTCTGGCTGGCCAGAGCATTTGCACTTTTAACTTCTCTTCCTCCTGTTGTCTGTAAGACTCCTAGTAGAGTATAGGCCCATAACCAGGCACACTAAGCTCTGTGTAGACCTGTTGGCTGAATTGTTTAACGGTATGAAGTAGCCAATCTGTCATGAAGTCTGTTACGACTTGCATAGAAGGTTACAGTGTTACTATTCTTTACTTCCCTTTGGGGGCCTGGTAACTCTGGCGATGACACAAACCTGGTTTTGACATTACAATCTAAACCCAACAAAGGCCCAACTGAGACCAAACATAACTAATTCACTTTACCAAAGAGCATATTCCAATAAAATCTGTTATTGCTTGTTACATGAAGAGCACCCGTGGAAGAGAGCTGACAGATGGTAGGGCAGAAACAACTGGCAAACCAATGTCTGCACCTGAGATCCAGTTGTGATCTTTTAAACTGCAGCAACTTATATATTTTTTTTTCATATCCTTTACAGGACATCGCTGTCAACACCAGCATCTTTCAGCTGTATGTTGATTTTCTTACGCTCAGTAGTTTGCCATTGCTTTCTGAGCGGCTGGCTCACATACCCTGTAAGTTACCGATGCGATTCGAACCACTGCTGATTCTCACCGTCATCACGTTACCTACGAGAGTATACAAGATTACGGAGAAAAGTCGCTAACCTCTAAGCCAGGAAGCGGGCAGCAACTTATATAGACAGTTAAATTCATACAAGAGACAACATTGCAGTTATAGACATATTTCAAGCGAACGAAAGAAGACAAAGAATGAATTATGCACCATGGGTTGGTCAGAAGAAGTCACCGTAGGTATTCAGACAAGCATCCCATTGCTTAAGTAGGTGGCGAATGCTGTCCGCAAAACAGGAATTGTTGTTGCTCACTGAACCAAGTGTATTTACCTCGTTCATTATGTCTGCATCTGCATGAAATTGTTGCCTCTTGAGAGCTTTTTTTAGAGGTTCGAACAAATGAAAATCACTTGGTGACAAATCAGGACTAAAGGCTGGATGTTGCAGAATTTCCCACTTCTTCCTTGCTAATGCTTCCTGCACAATCTTTGTGACATGCAGACGAGCATTATCGTGCAACAAAATCACACCACGAGAAAGCATGCCGGGTCGTTTATTCTTGATGGCTTTTTTCAGCTTGTCTAGTGTTTGCAAGTAGTGGGTAGAGTTGATGTTGATACCAGGTTCTTTAAAGTCGGCTACAATAGTCCTTCATGGTCAAAAAATGCGCTCAGCATAACCTTACCAGCGGAAACCTGTAACTTGAAATTTTTGGCTTTTGGTGATCCAGCATACTTCCATTGCATGCTCTCTCTTTTGCTGCTCGGCTCAAGGTGGTGATATCATGATTCATCGCCTGCCACTATGCGGAAGGGAAATGCATCACCCTCCACTCTGTAACGAAGCAAGTGGTTCAAACAACATCCCTCTTTTTGGTGGTCGGTCAACATCCATGGTACCCACTGTGAACACACCTTCTGATATTGCAGTTTATTACGAATGACCTTTTGAATTGTCCCAATTGACATATCAAATTCTTTCGCTAGCGAACATATGCTTCGGCAACGGTTTATCTGTATTGCTGCATCAATTTTGGCGATGGTTTTTTCTGTTGCAACAATATGCGCTTGACCCAGCCATCGAAGAGCTGATGTCCTTTCCAAAACATTCGTGCCCAGTCTGTTACTGTTGTCTTCGACACATATTTGTTACCGTACGCTGCCTGCATTCTTCGATGAATGTCCACTGGTCAACATCCTTCAAATGAAAGAAACTGAATCACCGCTCTTGGGGCTTCTTTGGATGGATTTTGGATCAACCCGGGGATTTTCTCAACGGTCAGAAACAGAACCTATGCATCATAGGACGATAAGCATGTGCTCTTTTATTCATGACTATGATATGATCATGTTCAGTGTACGCAATTACGTGCGGTGCGACACGAAGGAATTTCAAATGAACACCCCTTATATGGTTGTCCCTCTTTTATTACAAATTCTGGGAATATATATATATATATATATATATATTATATATATATATATATATATATATATATATATGTATATATTGGATATACTTTCATATGGTTGTCCCTCATTCATTACAAATTCTGGGAATGGGGTCAGAACATGTAGGCAATCCCATGGACCCAATTGTACTGGAGAGGTTGTAGTGTTGGAAGCTTTCTAACAGAGCAGATAGTACCTTCCATGGCAACTACTGCACCTTGGATGTTAGAGGCTGCACCAGAATCCATTCATATAGTCCGGACATTAGGTCCAGGCCCTTAGACTCTGCATAAATACATAAAAGACAGTGTCACTGTTACGAATGCCATGTTCTGATTTAAATAATATAAAGAACCTGGATAAGTAGTTGCCAGAAATAGATTGAGGTTGTCTTCTTTTCTTCTTCTTATTTGTCCTTTGTTGAAGATGGCTGTATTGTTCCCCTGTCAGTCCCAGAGTAGGTGTGGATATGACTGAACTCAGGAGCGTTTATTACAGTGAAAAAGGTAAAGTAAAGGACACTTTTACGTGCCTTAAAAGGCAAGTATGACACTGGCCACCCTGACTTCCCAAGACATTTAATTGTACCCATGTTGTGGCTGGGTCAACTTGGGAGACCTTTTCAATATTCTAAAGCCTTTGTAAGCCTTGGTGCAGATTTGACCCCATGGCCACAAGTAAGTGTCTAGCCCCTGTTCTACCACTGTTTGTTACAGTGAGGGCAGAAGGATGTTGGGTGTCAGTCAGATGGAGGAAACTACACTTTTGATTTTCATATGGCACATCTCTGTATAGTCTGCTCCTTTCTTAGCTGCTCCAGAATCGCCATGTCAGTGACCTGTTGGGGAATGTAACAAGGTAGAAGAAGCTGAGATTTTTGTCAAAGTGTTTGACTGGATCAGGCAAAGGAAGCTAAGATTGTTGTCTTCATGTTTGATAAGATCAAGCTAAAGGAAGTTGAGATTGTTGTCTTCATGTTTGTTTAGAGAAATTAGATGTAGACAGTCAACATTTTTTGGTCACGTTATGAGAAGAAATGAAGAATTTGATGACAACTGGCAAGATTGAGGGAAAAAGAGGAAGGCAGAGAAATAAATACCTGGATGGCTTGACCATGTAGCATGGTTGAGACAGGAACACTGAGCTGATCCATGACTATCAAGTGAGATGGCGAGATGTGACCGCCAACGCTTACTGGTATGGCACATGATGATTGACTGGATCGAGCTAAAGAAAACTTATATTGTTGTCCAAGTGTTGTGACTGGATCAAGGTAAAGAAAACTTGCATTGTTGTCCAAGTATTGTGAATGGATCAAGCTAAAGAAAACTTACATTGTTGTCCAAGTGTTGTGAATGGATCAAGCTAAAGAAAGCTGAGATTGTTGTCCAAGTATTGTGACTGGATCAAGCTAAAGAAAAGTTACATTGTTGTCCAAGTGTTGTGACTGGATCAAGCTAAAGAAAGCTGAGATTGTTGTCCAAGAATTGTGACTGGATCAAGCTAAAGAAAACTTACATTGTTGTCCAAGTATTGTGACTGGATCAAGCTAAAGAAAGCTGAGATTGTTGTCCAAGTATTGTAACTGGATCAAGCTAAAGACAACTGAGATTGTTGTCCAAGTGTTGTGACTGGATCAAGCTAAAGGAAGCTGACATTATTGTCCAAGTATTGTGACTGGATCAAGCTAAAGGAAGCTGACATTATTGTCCAAGTATTGTGACTGGGTCAAGCTAAAGGAAGCTGACATTATTGTCCAAGTATTGTGACTGGATCAAGCTAAAGGAAGCTGACATTATTGTCCAAGTATTGTGACGATCAAGCTAAAGGAAGGTGACATTATTGTCCAAGTATTGTGACTGGATCAAGGTAAAGAAAAGTTACACTGTTGTCCAAGTGTTGTGACTGGATCAAGCTAAAGAAAGCTGAGATTGTTGTCCAAGTATTGTGACTGGATCAAGCTAAAGGAAGCTGAGATTATTGTCCAAGTATTGTGACTGGATCAAGCTAAAGAAAGCTGAGATTGTTGTCCAAGTGTTGTGACTGGATCAAGCTAAAGAAAGCTGAGATTATTGTCCAAGTATTGTGACTGGATCAAGCTAAAGGAAGCTGACATTATTGTCCAAGTATTGTGACTGGATCAAGCTAAAGAAAGCTGACATTGTTGTCCAAGTGTTGTGACTGTATCAAGCTAAAGAAAACTTACATTGTTGTCCAAGTGTTGTGACTGGATCAAGCTAAAGGAAGCTGACATTGTTGTCCAGGTGTTGTGACTGGATCAAGCTAAAGGAAGCTGATATTGTTGTCCAAGTGTTGTGACTGGATCAAGCTAAAGAGAACTTACATTGTTGTCCAAGTGTTGTGACTTGATCAAGCTAAAGAGAACTTACATTGTTGTCAAAGTCTTGTGACTGGATCAAGCTAAAGAAAGCCGAGATTGTTGTCCAAGTGTTGTGACTGTATCAAGCTAAAGAAAACTTACATTGTTGTCCAAGTGTTGTGACTGGATCAAGCTAAAGGAAGCTGTCGTTGTCCAAGTGTTTGACTGGATCAAGGTACAGGAAGAAACATGTTTTTTCTTTTCCAAATAAATTCGATGGAGTGAGAACAGCTGATGAGATGTAAATCATCAATGAAAATATCACAATAACCATTTTATGAAGAAGAAGGTTGTTTGCTATTGGCAAAATGTATGCATTATGGTACTCTTATAGAAACCATACTGAAGGGCAAAGGGTAGACAACTATTCAAATGGGATGATAACATCAAGAGATGGACGAACATCAGTCTGACAGAATGTAGTCAGTGTAAGAGACAGACAGTGTTGGAGATCCATTGCAGCCAACCTTCATTGTGGATACGGCACCTGATTGATTGATTGATGCATTAAGGTAATGGTACATACAGGTGAGCACTACGGAACATTACAAAATAGTTACTGTAAAAATAATGTTGTGAAGTGTCACTTTAAAGATGAATATTTTCCCCACCATGTTACATACGGTGCTGGCACCATATTGTGCATAGACCTGTCAGCACTCGATGAGTAAAGTAATGTAACAAAATCACCCTGTCTGCTTTTATTCCCGGAAAATACCCTAGTATCTATTTCGCGCTGAGGGACCTGTGAGCCAAGGTGAGTTTTAACAGTATCCTAGCAATGAGGGGTATTCGTATATAATATATTACCACTAGCATGCTCACCATAGCTACCGTTTCTCCCAATTAAGTTTCATAAAGAGCATTAATATACTCCATACTATTAGTTATAAGTACTAAATATTCCGTGAATCACATCCGTATGTTGCCTCGTGTTCTCACAAAATGTTCCTGTAACTTGATTGCTGGTGTTGTCTTAGATTCTCAGTACTGTTTCTCATATGCACTCACTGCTATTTTTTTGTTGTTTTTTGTTCGCTCGCATATCCTTTACAGGATATCGCTGTCAACATTAACATTTTTCAGCTGATTGTTGATTTCTTCGCAAGATTACGCTTATTAGTTTGCCATTGCTTTCTAAGCGACCAGCTCACATTCCCTTAAGTTACCGACGCGGAGAGAACTGCTACGATTCTCGCACACGTCATGTTACTCACGAGAGTATACGGGATTACGGAGAAAGTCGTTGCGCTGCAATAGCTTATTTCTGATTTGTCTTGAACAGGCCCTGTGGTTGTTGGTTGCGAAGGCGAGATATTCAAGTCAGTAAGTTTTCAAATTCTTCATTGTCGTGTGGAATGGCTCACCTCGCTTCAGAGGTCACAGATTGTGGGAATTGTATAGATGTTTTGCCCTGGCCATGTTGGAGTGCGGGAGAATGAGCAGGCTGATAGGCTGGGAGAAAATGCACCTCTTGGTAGTAGATTACCTATGGATAAGGGGTAGATGGTCGTGCGCCTATGGGACCAGGTGGAAGAACAGATTGAGAACCCGTATGTGGAAAGAATTAGATTACAGGGGTTCGGCAGAGGTTCTGGAAGAATCTCAAAACAGAGGGAAGACCAGAGAACTTATGATCAGAAGCGGTGGGAACAATTAGTAGCATGACTCTTCGATGGCCGTTGAATGAGGGGACGGAATGCGTATGGGAATGTCCTTGGTGCAGTGATGTCGGTTCTTAGCTAACTCAACTCAATTCAGTTTCTTCATTCTTGATAGTAATTTTTGGAAATTCAATACAATGTTTTCCCGTAGTGAATTTGAATAACGAAGACACAAACAATAGATTGCACGATTTATTGCCTGGCATATTTCGCTGCATCTCGTCAGGTACATACTGCAGAATTCACACAACAAAGTAAAATAACTAGATAAATCCTTCAAGCTGAAATATACATATGTTCGCACAGTAATGTCAATTGTCTACCACGGTAATTTTAAACTGACTAACATGTATTTCTGTTTGCACAAAACTGACTTGTGTAGCTTAATCAGTATGGCTTCTGCAAACTTTAACAAGCGAGTATTTTGTGTGTTAACCAACACACGAAAGGCACTGTCTCTATCAATTACATGGCCGCTTTCCAAAATGTGCCTTGCGATTGATGAAGCGGGAAGATTTCGGTGTGTCGGTCTCACTAGGCTGCCATCCCCTGTGTGTAGTACTAGTAGCTTGTCAGTCCATTGAGGTATGTGTTCAGCAACTCTGTTGTTCAACTGCCGCTCTGTTCTGCTGATGTAGGTAGACTGGCATCTACATGTGAATAGGTAAATGCAATTGTTTTTGGCGTACAGAGGCACAGGTTCTTTGACTGCTGGAGTGGGAATCGGTGTGGTTCTTTACCTAATGACTAGAGTTGCAGCACAGAATGTTCGGCCGACCGCTGTAATGAGCCTACCATTTTCAGCTTGAAGGATCTATCTAATTATTTTACTTTTTTGTGTGAATTCTGCACTATGTACCTGAAGAGATGCAGCAAAATATGCCAGGCAATAAATCGTGCAATCTATTGTTTGTGCCTGCGTTATTCAAGTTATTTTTGGAGTTACATGTAGGTGTGTCCATAGAAGTGGTTTTTGTTTTTAAGTTCACAAAAATATTGTGATTTTCACTGTCCCTTGACATACAGGATCATCTCTTCTAACTCCGTAGTATAACTTGAGAGGAGGACCGTGTCATCTGCATATTTGAGTTCTGGAATTATATTTCCACTAATTATGAGTGGATCAAAATAGGCTCTGGCCGCCATCGTATTTGACGTTCCTCATTACATTTCTGCCTAGGTGTTGAACTGGAAAGGGCAGATAATACTTTGGTAAATTGTAACAGAAGCTGCTATATGCTGGCTGGAAATTACGGAGAAGATCACGCATCGTTGCGACTGAAAGAGTTAAGATAATGAAATATATTTTACAGTGCTGACTGAATGAGCTAAGACAATGAAATACATGTTACAGTGCTGACTGAATGGATAAGAGGGCTCGCTCGTTAATTTCCGGTGTGCTGATGCCGAGGTAGCTAGTTCAACCCCTCGTAGCTCGTGTATGGACTACGCTTGAGTTCAAAGCGAGTGAACTCGCACAGGCACACACATTAATGAAACATAGTAATGAAATCATAATACAGAATATAACTAATATCATTATTTGCTGTCCATTTGATGAAGCTTCAACACACATCTTTCTCTGTCTTCTGTTGCTTCTCTTGCCTAGTATTTGTGAGCAGCAAGGCTGTTTCTCTACTTTACTTCTTCTGTTAATTTTCTGTATATACAGTACTTTTCTTCTTCTGTTACAGTATTTTACTCCTTCTGTACATTTTCTGTGTATACAGTAGTCCATGTGTTATCGCTTAGACAAATGTGTCAATTGCTTATTATCGCTTTGACAAATATTTTTCTAGCAACGCCTGTTGCCATAAGCCCATCCTCTGCCCACACTTCCATTGCCATTAGGTTTTTTCAACATTTGCTTGCTCGTATTCCAACTTCCAACATTCGCATCCGCGAAGAAGCGCAGACTACACAGTACACACACCCTTTACGTAAGCGTCAGAATGTGTGTGGTGTGTGATGCTTAGTCATGTACACACACTGGGCTCATTGTTTAAAACGAAGCGCATGCGCAATATGTTGATGCTACAGCAGCACTTATTTACAAAAGATTGCTCTGTGCGATTTCTGTAACTAGAACGGTTAGCAGAAAATTAATCGGTTGGTACTAACAACAATTACTCCCTAATGGTGATCCTCAATAATAAGGTCACGTCAATCAATAGACATAAATATAAATCAATAATAGGCGGCGCCCGCTGTCCTGGGACAAGTGCTGCCGTTGTTCCTATGTGTTAAGGAATTAAGATTCATGCTAGCTGGTATCTAATGTATATTGTCTGATAAGAAGATACTTATAATATTATAGCGGTTATTCTTTGCTGAACCAACCGACAATTTATTTCAATTGCATGACTCATACAGTCGACTTCACGATATTAATTCTTGCAGTGAAAGGGAGCTTACTGAGGTCTCCACAAACAAAGATAAGCGGCAACGTGAGTACCATTTGATGGCATGTATTAGCTGCTGATTTGATCCCCTTAACTTTCGCTATCACGGTCCCTACCGTGTTTCCTCCGAAAATAAGACCGGGGCTTATATTAATATTAGCTTTAAAATGCACGAGGGCTTATTTTCGGGGGATGTCTTATACGAGGGCGAGTCAATAAGTAAGTCATACAGTTCTGTGGGATGACAGGTAAATGTAGTTGGTGTTTTCTACAGGTGTCATTAGGTGACAGCAACATCGAACTTTATATTCCCGTTCGTCAGGTGGCGCTAGGTGTCTCATGCGCATGCGCAGCGCATAAACAAAATGGCGACTGTACTTACGGAGTGTACAACCAAAGAGCAACGTGCTGTTGTGCGTTTTTTGTGGGCAAAAGGACTGCCTGCAAAGAACATTCATAAGGAAAAGCTTCCTGTTTATGCTGACAAATGTTTGTCCCAAAAGCAGTGCATAGCTGGGTAGAAAAATTTTCTCAATGACGCTCTAAAATTGTTGATGAAATCCGATCTGGTCGTCCTGTTGAGATTGCAACAGAAGCACCTGTGCAGCGGGTGGAGGATATGATTAGAGGTGACAGGCGAATAACGATAGACTCTGTAGCATCTGAAATAGGGTGCTCACATGGTTCAGCATACATCATAATGCATGATAGACTGAAATTTAAGAAAGTGTGCTCAAGACAAGTGAAGGAGGGACACAAAATGAACCGATTTGGCCTGTCCTTGCATCATCTCTGTCGATACGAAAAATGAAGGAGAAGACATGCTGAACAGGATTGTTACTGGGGGACGAATCATGGGTGCATCACTACCAGCCCGAATCAAAACGTGCTTCAATGCAATGGAAACACCCTTCTTCGCCTTGTGTCCAAAAATTCAAGGTTACGCCATCAGCAGGGTAGGTTATGCTGACAGTGTTCTGGGATTTTCAAGTGGTGCTTTTAACAAATTTCAAGAAGAAAGGTGACAATGTGAATTCTGAATCTTACTGTGAAGTTCTATCGATGCTTCATGATGCAATTCGAAAAAACGCCCAGGACTGCGGACTAAAGGAATGTTGCTTCTTCATGACAATGCCAGACCACATACGGTTCTATTACCTCAGGAGAAAATTACCCAACTAAGGTGGAAAGTTCTGGAACATCCACATTACAGCCCCGACTTAGCCCCTAGCGATTTCTACCTTTTTGGTCCACTGAAAATCCACCTTGGCGGGAGATATTTCGCGAATGACGCCGAATTATTTCTTCCCTCGACTCCTCATATTTCTCAATCGAAGATAATCCTGTTCTAGGTGTAAGTGATCAAGTAACCTACATTCATAATTTCGCATGTAACCACCTATCTTTATTCTACCTCTCTCATCTCTACCGCATCGCTCACTTAACTACAACTTATCAAACTTTCTATGACCCATGTTAGGTCGATAATCTAGCTATTTCTTGTTATGTGTATCCTTTATATTCGACTCTCTGTCTCTTTGTCTCTCTATCTCATCTAACCCACCAACTAATTCAGGATAATGCTCGCCCGGGTGATGTGATGATGACCATACACAGATGGTTCGGTGTTGAGAGGCAGGAGAAGTGCCTGGGGGTTCTTAGCAAAAGCTAATGGTCGCCGTTTGGTGCAGGAGAGCCTGGTATATGATACCATAACATCTAGCTTAAGAATGGAGGTGGAGGCCTGTATTGCAGCTTTCCGCTGGATGGAGAATACGATACACACACTGTCACAAAATAAAACCGTGTGTTTAACCAGTTGCTTATTATAGAGGCTTTCTGATAAACCGGACTATCTGTTAAGCAACAAGTGTTTCAACTAATACAGAGAAAACATTCATAGTTGTGGCTGCACGTGTTCCAAAACAGGTCGGGCATAAATAACAGCTGTACTTGTACATCTGGTTGACGGATTGGCCACACTCGGAAGTGAGGGAGACGAATCCCGACATCGCCTTGACAGTTTATCAACAAGTCGGATGGAAAAACGGAAGTACTCAGCACGGAAGTAAACAGTCCATATGTCATATAGTTTCCGGACATCACGCAGATGGGCAGATTGCTACTGACAGCTTGTTGAGAAAAACTGTTGTTGGGATCATACAGTAACTCGTTAGTTTGTTGGGGGAGTCGAAACAAGTGATGACAACTTTGACAGTGACTAGGCCAGGAAAAATCGATTCTTGACAATGGATGATATGCGCAAATAACACCTGCAGGACGTCACCCATATCACGTGACCAAATTTAGGGTTTGCCATAAACCATGATTGGGAGAAACAGAGTTGATCAAAACCGTGGATTATGATGGACGTGTTTGTGGGAGAGCTCTACAGTGTTAGAATAATTTAACATTAACTAGCATGTGTCGTTATGGCAAAGTGTAGTAGCCATCCCGGGAATGAGGCGGTTTTGCATAAGGTAGTCAATATAGTCTATTAGTTCTAATTAATATAGACTGTAGCCTTGTTAAAACTATAGTGTGATGATTAGCACTGTTAGTGGAAAACTAGTTAGAGTAGAATAGTGATATTGGCTCTGTTAAGGAGAATAGAATACTGAGGTTGCACTCTGTATTGGTCTTTCCTTGTCATAGCCTGATTCGACCCTAGGTGGGTAGCTAATCTGCTCTATGACATAGTTTAGTTAGCTAAAGATCATTAAGCAAGGCAATAGGCTTACACGCAGCCGATAGGATCAGTGACTAGTACCATCACCAGATGTGTTGTTTCTATCCTAGGTTCCCTACCAGATCCGAGGAAACTCAACAAGTTTTTAGGAAAGGTTCAAATCCCATTCGGAAGAACACCAGTGGAACAGTCAAATAAAGTTTAGTACAGAACGTAACTGAAGCTAGAAGGAAGATGATTCACCAAAGAGGGGTGATGATTACTGATGCACCACACAGCATCAGACAGTAGTAACTAACTGAGAACATTAATTATAATAGTTACCTAGTGTGATATAATCTCGTGTAATAGAACACAAGACATGATACGTGAGGCTAGATAGACACGAGTGAGGATCAATTACATTAACAATTAACATTAATAACTGTGTACACACTACAAAGGACTTGTGCATTTTTTTAGGAACGATAGGAACGGACATTGTGTAGGGTGCAACCGGTCCATGATTAACTGTTAATACCACCGGTGTCTATTTCGGATGATCATGAAATGGGATTACCAGAGGTCTACAGAGGCAAATCAGTATCCAGCAGGATGGTTTCGGCACTGGGTGAGATGTACATGTTCTGACGTAACGTGCTGTGGTCTATCCTTGCTGGGATCAGCTGACTGGGTTGTAGTCTGAGAGTCCGATTCTACACACTTTATAGAACACGTCACACATTTTCTTCACATACACGTCTCATATACGTTACACTTTTCTTTTAATAAATTAATCTTTATTAATTTTTAGAAGCAAGAGTTGTTGAGTATGTTGCGTTGGAGAAGTATGAGAGGGGGCATAGTACGACAGTGAGAGAGTGACAGGAAAAGGTGTCCACGGGCTGATGGAGTGTGTTGGACGGAAGCTGGTGGATTCTCCAGAATATTAAAAAGGAGGAAAATATTATAATGTGGGTGTCGGCTCTCTTCACTCCAGGGACGACACTGTAAAGGAGGACACGACATTATTGGGGGCTCGTCCGGGATCTTTGGACAGCGGGATCTCTCGTAAACGGAATCTTTGGACAGCGGGATCTCTCGTAAACGGGATCTTTGGACAGCGGGATCTCCCGTAAACGGAATCCTTGGACAGCGAGATCTCCTGCAAGCAGGAACCTTTGACAGTGGGATCTTCTGACAACGGGGTCTTTTGACACGGGATCCTTAGTTATAAGAGGGAGATATCATTTTGGAGAATCCAGCTAGAGTGAATGTGGATAGGGGTTAGGACAAATATCTTACCTGTTCACACTTCACACGTCTGCATAGGTCTGTGGTCCTGATTCTACTCTTGTCACTGAGTGAATGTGCTGTGTGTGGTAATATCTAGATTTATAGTACTTGTTCATATATCTGTATAGTAATTTGCAGTTATATTGTACTAGACCTGCTAGCTTACCTCTCTGTATAATGGCCACCCCTAAACTAAGCACGTTAGAATTAAAGGCAAAGGGGGAAGAAATGGGATTGTCGGGTTCTGCTCTAACGGATTACATACAGGAAGTGGAGAGAGAGTATCGTCAAGCAGAAAGGGAAGATCGAAAGGCCGAGCTGGAATTGAGAAGGATGGAGTTGGAACAAGCAGCTAAGAAATTGGAAGCTGAACAAGCAGCTAAGAAATTGGAAGCTGAGCAAGCTGAGCAAGCAGCTAGGAAATTGGAAGCTGAGCAAGCAGCTAGGAAATTAGAAGCTGAACAGGAAGCACAGAAAAGGGAGCACGAGTACCGGATGAGGGAACTCGAGTTGAAGAGTCAATCTAATGGAGAAACTGAGGGAGCAGTTGGAGGTTCCTCCATCCCAGGCTCAACACCAGTAGGTGGACATGGGTACCATGCTATGAAGTTTCCTTTAGCGGTCTACGAGGAGGACAAAGAGAAGATTGACCAGTACCTTCAACGCTTCGAGGCTATGTCAGTTGCTATGGGTCTGGAGCGTAACAAATGGAATCTTAAGCTATCCCAGGGTTTACGCGGGACCGGATACGAGGTTTATACTCGCCTGCCACCAGGACATGAGAACAATTATGACGAGTTAAAGACGGCTCTGCTGAAACGATTCGAGGTTACGTCACATACCTACCGGAAAAAATTTCGAGCAGCGAAACGAGAACCGGGGGAGTTGTTTGCCGCCTACAGTTTGCGGTTAAAATCGTATCTCCATAAGTGGATGGATTTGGCTGGGTTCGCACATGACTATGAGAGTCTGGAAGAGCTCATGGTGGTCGACCAGCTGAAGAAGCAAATGTCTAAACCTCTCAGGACGTTCCTGGGAGAACAAGGAGCGGAACGTATTGACCTCGTGACTAAATTAGCAGAACGGTTCGTCGAGGTACATGGGGAGGCAGGGGAAAACCTTTCCACCAACACCAAAAGTCAAGAGAAACATGACAAGAAGAAAGCCAAAAACTCAGGAACCAAAAAGTGGGAACCTTATGTGCAAAAATCAGAGGATAGTTCAGAGAAGAAGAAGGAGGGAAGCAAGAGCACTTCAAGCTCTACACCTAAACGACCGTGGTCGGAGAAGTGGTGTTCAATTTGTAAGTCACCCTCTCACAATACGAGGGACTGCAAATCGAAGGCTAAGAACCCTCACTTCGCAGCATGTCAAGTGACTTCCAAGGAGGTTGTCACGGAAAATGCCAAGGTCAACAAGGAAGCTCGCCACCAGGAGAGCTCACTCAAGTCCGACAATAGAAAATCTAGGACAGGGAAATGGTGCAACCAATGCAAGTCAAACACGCACAATGCTATTGACTGCAGGGGAAAGTCAGGAGACACTCAATTCGTCGGGTGCCCCGGGAAACCTAAGGTGGAGCCCACCGAACAGGTCGAGGCCGAGGAAGAGACTCCAGACCAGGAAAAACCACCTGTAGTGGAATTGGTAGAGGTTAACGGTCGTCAAGTGGAGTGTTTATACGACACAGGACTGGACGGGGAGGCCGTGATTTCTGCGGATCTGGTACATCCAGAACAATTCACAGGTGAGACATTGGATATACAGCCTGCACAGAAGAGTGCTGTAGTCATGAAGTTGCCTATTGCTAATGTGGAGATTCGGTCAAGGTACGTCACCGGCACCATCAAGGCCGCTGTATTGACCGATCCCATTTTTCCAGTCATCCTAGGTTGCCGGTATGTCTTTCTGGGAATGCCCAGGGAGCCAATCCATATGGGAGCAATGCAGACTCGCTCTCAGACGAAAACGGAAGAGGCAGACGCAATTGTGACTAACCCAATGCCGGGGGAGCTACGAACTGCCCAGAGTGAGGATGATACTTTACGTCCTTGCTACAAAAAGCTGCAGAAAAGTGCTGATCCACCAGGACGGGGGCAGTACTACATGAAGAATAGGATACTCTACAGGAGAGCAGGAAGGGGAGACAACCTATACGGTCAGTTGGTCGTCCCGAAAGCTCACCGGTCCCAGATTCTTCATATGGGGCATACCATCTCCTTTAGTGGACACATGGGTATTGCCGCCACCATGCAGCGGATTTCCTGCCACTACTATTGGCCGGGAATGACAGATGATGTGCGTCGGTATGTGAAGTCATGCCCTGAGTGCCAGAGGGTGGCACCGAAACACTGGACAGCACCGGTGGTGTTGGGTGAGATGCCCATCATGAACTCTCCTTTCGAGAGGGTAGCCATCGATATCGTGGGTCCACTTCCCAGGACTAGGAAGAGGAACATGTATATACTCACAATGGTGGATTGCTGTACAATGTGGGGTGAGGCTATACCGTTGACCACGATTGACTCGAAAAGAGTGGCGGACGCACTGATGGAGGCCTTTACCAGATTAGGCTTTCCGGATCAAATTCTGACGGACAATGGATCTCAGTTTTGTGGAAAACTCATGGAGGAGGTATTTAGGGTGTTTCACTCTAACCACATACATACCAGCCCTTACCACCCTCAAGCCAATGGACAAGTGGAGCGTTTCAACGGCACGTTGATGACAATGCTCAGGAAACTAGCGCAGGAAAAACCTGATAGGTGGGATGAATATATCCCAGCAGCACTCTTTGCCTATCGGGAAGTTCCTCATGGCTCAACAGGACTACCACCCGCTACGTTGCTGTTTGGTCGTCCAATCAAAGGACCGTTGGAAGCCATGTTGAGGAGTTGGACTGAAGAGGGGACGTCAGAAGAAGTGATCTCATCCTATAAATACGTGGAGGAACTGAAAGAAAAACTCCACAAGGGATGGACTCTGGCAAATCAAAACTTGAAAAAAGCCAGGAAAAGACATGCGGCTTACTACAACCGTAGGTCTAAAGAAAGATCTCTAGAGGTGGGAGATAAAGTCTTGTTGCTACTCCCAACGGGAAACAACAAACTGGAGATAGGTTGGCAAGGACCATTTCCCGTGGAAAGGGTGATATCCAGAACCAACTATCAGATCCGGATCCGGGGAAAGTCGAAGATTTTCCATATCAATCTCTTGCGGAAATACGAAGAGAGACCCGGAGACAAGGCAGCTCACCTCATGGCAATGGCAGTTGCAGTGGAGACAGAAGTGGGAACCAGCGAGGGCAGGGAATATCCCTTGGAACACCAGGAAACCTATAGGGATGTGCAAGTGAACCCTGATCTGACCTCCCAGGAGAGGGAAAGGATAACCCAGGTTCTCAAGTCTCATAAGGAGATACTGACTGATAAACCAGGACGAACGAGGTTGGTTGAGTTCGAGATGACTTTGACCACACAGGAGCCTGTTCGCCAAAAGGTTTACCCAGTGCCATTCTCTAAAGAAAAGGCCCTGGAGGAGGAAATACAAAAACTGCTGGAGGATGACGTGATTGCACCATCCACATCCCCATACAATGCGGGGGTAGTTTTGTTACGCAAACCAAGTGGAGAACACCGGTTGTGTATAGACTACCGACTTCTGAACAGTCACACACAATTTCAGGTGGAACCTTTGCCGAATCCAACTCAGCTATTCGCTAGGCTCCATAAGGCTCGGTACTTTTCAAAGGTGGATCTGAGTCGGGGGTACTATCAGATACCAGTCAAACCGGAGATTCGACCACTGTTGGCTTTCAGTACACCCAGTGGACACTACGAATTCAAGGTCATGCCCTTTGGACTCAGCAATGCACCTAGTGTGTTTACACGCATGATGAGGACTTTACTAGATCCGTTACAGGATCCGTCCATCATCTCATTCATGGATGATATTCTGATTTCCAGTGACAGCTTGGATGACCACTTACAATCCTTGGAGAGAGTGTTTAATAGACTCAAGGAAGCAGGGCTTACTGCTCGTCCAACCAAGTGCATGATTGGTTACCAGACTCTGGAATTTCTAGGTCACACCATCACTCCAGGACACATTGTTCCAGAAGAGAAGAACCTGGAGAAAATCAGAAATGCACCTAGACCAAAAACGAAGAAGGATATGCGATCTTTTCTCTCGTTGTGTGGGTTCTACCACAAATTTATCCCACATTTCACTGAACTGGGAGCTCCGTTGACGGAAACCTTGAAAAAGGGATTCCCGGACCAAATCATTTGGACACCAGAATGTGAGAATGCCTATAGTCAGTTAAAGGAGGCCTTGGTCAGCAAACCTGTATTACAGCTCCCTGACCTTTCCAAACAATTTGTGTTGAGAACAGATGCGAGTGCGATTGGAATTGGAGCCGCTTTGTTACAGGAAGGAAAAGACGATGCTTCGGTTTTGAAACCTGTGGCATACGCAAGTAAGAAACTTCTACAGGCGGAGAGGAATTATTCAACCGTCGAGAGAGAGTGCTTGTCCCTCGTATGGGCAGTGCAAAAATTTCAGCCATATTTGTATGGAGTTAAGTTTCGAGTCCAGTCGGATCATCAACCCCTGATGTTCCTGGCTACTTCTCAGAAGCTCAACGCCCGGTTGATGCGGTGGTCGTTGTTACTTCAACCTTATAATTTCACAGTAGAGTACATTCCTGGGAAGGAAAATGTTGGAGCGGATTTCTTGTCAAGACACCCAGCTCCTGAAGAAGAAGAATGAATCATCTGGATTAAACTCACGGTGGAGAAGAGTGAGATGGACTACTCTCTTAGGAGGGGGCCTATGTCACAAAATAAAACCGTGTGTTTAACCAGTTGCTTATTATAGAGGCTTTCTGATAAACCGGACTATCTGTTAAGCAACAAGTGTTTCAACTAATACAGAGAAAACATTCATAGTTGTGGCTGCACGTGTTCCAAAACAGGTCGGGCATAAATAACAGCTGTACTTGTACATCTGGTTGACGGATTGGCCACACTCGGAAGTGAGGGAGACGAATCCCGACATCGCCTTGACAGTTTATCAACAAGTCGGATGGAAAAACGGAAGTACTCAGCACGGAAGTAAACAGTCCATATGTCATATAGTTTCCGGACATCACGCAGATGGGCAGATTGCTACTGACAGCTTGTTGAGAAAAACTGTTGTTGGGATCATACAGTAACTCGTTAGTTTGTTGGGGGAGTCGAAACAAGTGATGACAACTTTGACAGTGACTAGGCCAGGAAAAATCGATTCTTGACAATGGATGATATGCGCAAATAACACCTGCAGGACGTCACCCATATCACGTGACCAAATTTAGGGTTTGCCATAAACCATGATTGGGAGAAACAGAGTTGATCAAAACCGTGGATTATGATGGACGTGTTTGTGGGAGAGCTCTACAGTGTTAGAATAATTTAACATTAACTAGCATGTGTCGTTATGGCAAAGTGTAGTAGCCATCCCGGGAATGAGGCGGTTTTGCATAAGGTAGTCAATATAGTCTATTAGTTCTAATTAATATAGACTGTAGCCTTGTTAAAACTATAGTGTGATGATTAGCACTGTTAGTGGAAAACTAGTTAGAGTAGAATAGTGATATTGGCTCTGCTAAGGTGAATAGAATACTGAGGTTGCACTCTGTATTGGTCTTTCCTTGTCATAGCCTGATTCGGCCCTAGGTGGGTAGCTAATCTGCTCTATGACATAGTTTAGTTAGCTAAAGATCATTAAGCAAGGCAATAGGCTTACACGCAGCCGATAGGATCAGTGACTAGTACTATCACCAGATGTGTTGTTTCTATCCTAGGTTCCCTACCAGATCCGAGGAAACTCAACAAGTTTTTAGGAAAGGTTCAAATCCCATTCGGAAGAACACCAGTGGAACAGTCAATAAAGTTTCGTACAGAACGTAACTAAAGCTAGAAGGAAGATGATTCACCAAAGAGGGGTGATGATTACTGATGCACCACACAGCATCAGACAGTAGTAACTAACTGAGAACATTAATTATAATAGTTACCTAGTGTGATATAATCTCGTGTAATAGAACACAAGACATGATACGTGAGGCTAGATAGACACGAGTGAGGATCAATTACATTAACAATTAACATTAATAACTGTGTACACACTACAAAGGACTTGTGCATTTTTTTAGGAACGATAGGAACGGACATTGTGTAGGGTGCAACCGGTCCATGATTAACTGTTAATACCACCGGTGTCTATTTCGGATGATCATGAAATGGGATTACCAGAGGTCTACAGAGGCAAATCAGTATCCAGCAGGATGGTTTCGGCACTGGGTGAGATGTACATGTTCTGACGTAACGTGCTGTGGTCTATCCTTGCTGGGATCAGCTGACTGGGTTGTAGTCTGAGAGTCCGATTCTACACACTTTATAGAACACGTCACACATTTTCTTCACATACACGTCTCATATACGTTACACTTTTCTTTTAATAAATTAATCTTTATTAATTTTTAGAAGCAAGAGTTGTTGAGTATGTTGCGTTGGAGAAGTATGAGAGGGGGCATAGTACGACAGTGAGAGAGTGATAGGAAAAGGTGTCCATAGGCTGATGGAGTGTGTTGGACTGAAGCTGGTGGATTCTCCAGAATATTAAAAAGGAGGAAAATATTATAATGTGGGTGTCGGCTCTCTTCACTCCAGGGACGACACTGTAAAGGAGGACACGACACACACACACACACACACACACACACACACACACACACACACACACACACACACACACACACATCGTGATTGTAACTGACTCGGAAAGCATGCTGAGTAGGGTGAAGACAGGCAAGCTTCGTGCAGAGTGGCTTGCTTCGCTTCGGAAGTCACGGGTGACAAGCATCATCTGGACCTTTTCTCCGGGGCATGCTGGTGTGCTGGGAAATGAACAGGCGGACAGATTGGCTGGCTCTGCAAAACTTGGTTGAGTATTGATGCATGATAAGGAAGACATGGTTTCGGCCTTGTGGGAGCACGTGTACACCTTGGAGGAGCAAATGGATCACCATGATCTGGCAAGAATGCGACAGCGAGGGGTGACGAGGGGATCTGGCCGACGATCGACGCTCAGAGGAAAGGCGAGACGAACATATAATCAGATTGCTACTGGTACTATTAGTATTGGAACTCTTCGCTGACTGCTGAGGATAAGGACGGAGCGCTTATGGGAATGGAATATATATTCGCCCCCCCCCCCCCCCCCTCCTCCCCGGCCGTTACGTCCTCCTCCGTATTCTCCTCTTTCTCTTCATTTTCTCCCACCTCTTCTTGTTTTCATCACCTAATTAAACGGATCAACATCTCGGCACACGGGTGTAACCCATAAGTGCTCCATTCTACTCCTAACTCAAGCCTTAGTCCGGAGAATCTCAGCTCAGTGCATGAACTCCGCAGCACCGGCGAGGATCCTGAAATACTTTGGGTAGATTTTTAACTCGAAATTTTACCCGGGCAGCGCCGTTAGGCTATTCTTTTTCGATTTCCCACTGCCAAGGCATTTTTTACGTACGCAACAATACTCACAGGCGTCCGATCTCATTACCCAGAGACCAGGGGAAATTTTGGTACTAAAATTCTACGTGAAAAAAAACAAAAAAACAAATCGGCACTCATCGGGGCTTGAACCCGGGACTTCAAGCACTCGAAGATGACACCGTACCTCGAGACCACTCAGCCCCCAATATATCTTATATATGTGTATAACAACCGTTACAATGATATCGCTTCAACTGCCGTTCACCAGTGTATGTTGAGAAGCTAAGCAGTTATAGAAAGTATGTCCTGCAAATGAACAACTTTTGCCTCATGTACTATCAAACGTGATATGATATGTATAAAATGCACGTTAACTCAGCGGTATAAACCTGGTACCACATAATGTGTACAAATTAGCAGTCCCTAGCGTGACAAATAAAATCGAGGTTATGCGACAACAATGGATGACCCAGCGCAGTCAAAGGTCAAGCGTTTGACCCTAATAAACCAGGTCAGTTGCAGTACCTTGACCTCATATACTGTAATGTCGCCATGGTGTGGGGCAACTTGAATGTAGTCAAACATTCCCTTTACATTCCAACTTTTAATTGTTATTATTCATTTGACATTTTGCTATATTTTCAGTCATTTGTTTCTACCTATGATAAATAGCTTTCTACTTTAATTCCTAGTTTGGTTTTCTAGTTTCTTTCTGTTGAGTTGAATTGAGTGGAGTGGAGTGGAGTCAAGAACCAACATAACAGTAGGCTACTCAGGGCATTACCAGTCGCTCCTCGTCTTCATCTTCAACAACCAGCAAAGAGTTCCAATAGTAATGTTACTAGATGCAACTGGATTATGTGTCCGCCAGACCCTTCTTCGGAGAACTGAGTGTTGGCCAAACCCTCTGGCCACTATGATGCATCTATCTGTTCTTCCACACTGTGGACGAGGTCCCAAAAGGCCGTGAAAACATCTGCCTTATCGTGCACCAATAACCTACCCAGAGGGGCAGTTCCAGAAAATTTGTCAGGCTGTTCATTTCCCAACACACCAGCTTGCGCTGGGGAAAAGATCTAACGAGGTTTCCTATCTTAGATGTTTTAACTGAAGCAAGCCGCTCGCACGAAGCATGCCTGTCTTCGCCCTGCACAGAATGCTCTGTGAGTCCGTTGCAATCACCACATGTGTGTGCTGTTTATTCTCCAACCAGTTGAACGTTGCAGTGACTGCCTCCACCTCCAGTCTCAGACTAGATGTTGTAGTACCATATTGCCAGGCTCTTCTGGAATAAACACTGCCCATTAACCTTCGCTGTGAACCCCCAGGCATTTCTTTTGCCTCTTAGCACAGAGCCATCCGTGTAGAGGACCACATCCCCTGGGCGCGAATTGTGGTGAATCAATTGTTTCGCCTTCTATTCAACGCTGCCTGCTGGCCAATTCCGACACTTTCGACCCAGTGTGTTTATGACCCTGCACATGTCTGCCATTTCTCCTGGCATTATGACAGATTTCTCTCCTCCCCTAATGTTTTCAAGCATACACACTGCTCTTATTGTGTTCTCTGCCAGAGCCATCCATGATTTTCCTCTTATTAGTCTTTGGTCCCGCGGCTACTCGGAGATATGACTCAGCCTTCTGCACCCAAATCTGTCCCCATTCATTGGCAAAGTCAGGGTGATCTCGTGCACATTATCAACGTGTTTCTTGTGCACCCGCAGTATCGCCAGCATAGCATCATTCTGTATACGCGTTAGTTTCACTAGTTCACTCTGAGATACTGTAAGCAGTCCCAATCCATACTCAGTTACTGAGATAATCATATGTTTATATGGTATGACAAACATTCTTTGCCCCATGCCCACTGCCACCATAATGCACCAAGTCCATTCTTACATTTCATAACAATGTCCGTATGATCTCTAAACAACAGGCTTCTGTTGAAGGTGATCCCTAGGTACCGTGTATTACTCTCTCTCTCTGCCATGTATTGTGAACTCTTGGACATTACCTTAAAAATCATATTGTCCAGAGAGCACCATAACACAGCCACCTTATCTGGGTTGATGCCACTCATCTCTAAGCACCAGTCAGCCACCTTGTTTACTGTCTCCTGCGATGCTTGTGCAATTTGTGTCCGGTCTCTCCCCTGCCTGTATTGCAATAACGTAATCTGTTGTTGTACCATAAACTGTAAATGTCAGTATACTTTCATTTCCTGGTGCCTCGATGCTTGCGATCTTGCTTGTGTAAACATTAAATAGTACAGGTGAGATTGCAGAGTCTTGTCGTATTCCGGGGATAATAACGCATGCTTCCGCAGTCATGAACTGCTATTCAATTCACTACCCAGATACTAACATTCCTCTCTATAAGAGTGTGCATCAAGAGATCACATCTGACTCTCTTATACGCGTCCTCAAGATCCAATGCCGTTGCCATTGTTTCCTGTCTAATCTGGAACCTCTCATAAACGTCGAAAGCACACGTAGGAAAGGAGAGATAATGTGTTGGCTTTGGTAGTGAAGGCTGGATATGGACTTAATGCATTGAGGACGATGGCAGCAACCGAAGTAGAGCAGAGGATGTTTTACATGCTCTTTCAGCAGTTAGTAAGTCCAGTCATTGAGTATGATTTGGGGATGCTGACAGTATCAAAGAGCCGTCTTGGAGGCCATGCGGGTGATCCTGGGGTGCACAAAGGACACACCAATTATATGCATGGAGTATATCCTTGGCCTGCCAACAACTCCGGACAGATACAGGGTCATTCAAGCCAAATGGTACCCGCGAGTCGCTGCAGATAGGAATAACCCCCTGCATGAAGCCATGAATATGGTCAAGGATCATAGACCGAGAAGAGGCAGGTCCTTGATGGCACAGGCAGAAATATATATCAGGCGGGTGAGTGAAATAGAGAACACCGATCGTGAACAAGAGTGGGCAAAAGTATCGGAAGACATGTCGGATTGGCACAAGATAATAGTAACACTAGGTCGTGAGTGCAGAGAACGGACAGCAGGCCGCACAGAGTTTGAGGTACAACAACTGATCCAAGACATCCGCTTAATTCCATCCACTGATAATTGCTCAAAGACGTTTTCATCCGTACAAGGATACAGATAAGTTACGTTAATATTTTCATGTAGTGGTTTTCGTGTAGTGTGTCGGTTTATGTTTGTTTGTTCTGACGAAGGCTTTGGCCGCAACGTCCATATTGTTACTTGTAGTCATGTTCTAGTAAAGCTCACAATCTACTTCTCGTTTTTCGGTGATTCATTTATTAACAACTGATCCGGGGCAACACACATCAAGATGACATAGTGATCTACACCGATGGGTCAGTGGTGAGAATCAGATATTGTGGCTTAGGTTTCATTGTGAGGGCTAATGGGCGATGCTTGGAAAAGGAGAGTCTGGCATATGAGACTGCGACCTCCAGCATGAGAATGGACGTGGAAGCAGTAACAACAGCCTTCCGATGGTTGGAGGAGACCGCTGCAACACCCACTGTATTCATTACGGACTCAATGGAGCATGCGGAAAAAGGAATGTTTCGTGTAGAATGGCTTATCTCGCTTCAGAGGTCATAGCTACTGAGAACTGTATGGATTTTCTGTTCTGGTAAGGTAGGCGTGTAGGGGGAATAAACGGGCTGATAGGCTGGCAGGGAAATGCACCTCTACCTGGTAGATTACCCATGTGGTCTGACGCCTGTGGGACCAGATGGAAAAAGTGGGGGGGGGGGGGGTCAGACTGAGAACCCGTATGTGGATAGAATGAATGATATGATGGGGGGTTGGCAAAGATTCTTGGCAAATCTCAAAACTGAGTGATAAGACCATGAGAACTTTCAATCAGATGGTAGTTGAAACGATTAGCAGTATGATTCTTCGCTGGCTGTTGAACGCGGGGGCGGAGCGCGTGTGGGAAAGTCCTGAGTGCAGTGATGTCGGTTCTTAGCTCAACTCAACATAACTGAAGCATAAATAGGACTCCTCAATATAGAACTCGCAGAAATGGTAATTCTGTATGGCAATAAGAGGGCAGTCTCTACACTAGATTAAGCCTGAAACAAAATAAAAATAGTAATAGTTAGTTAGTTAGTTAGTCGACAGATCATCCTCATTGCACATCGAACCATTCAGTCCATAAGTGCTCGGATCCCCTCCTCAGCAAATCCCGCAACGTGTAGCGGCTAACGACGCCAGTTCTGTGTTGGTTTATCAATCTTCTTTGGCTTCCTGCGTAGTGTTCTTGTTTGGCCACCCCTCTTTTAATTTGCTGCTCTCGCAGTCTGGCCATTGTTGTAGATTCACAGTCATCACTTGGTTCTCGCAAAAGTCTTACTTCTTGTAGAGCATTCAGAATGTCGGCCTGGTCCATGGCGCGTCCGCCCTCCACAGTAGCCTCACCTGCGAGCTTGTCAGCCCGCTCATTTCCTTGTACTCCCGCATGCCCTGGCACGAAGATGAAACTAATCTTTGCCAGCCGAGACCGCTCCAGAGGCAGCAACCATTCTCTTCGGATCGACCCCTCCTCTATCCTCTTGATCATGTTCATTGAGTCGCTAAGGAAACAAGCCCTAGTGAATGTCTGTGTCTCGAGCCATGTTATTGCTTTACTTACTGCCATGACTTCCATGGTCAGGCTACTTGTGGTTTCAGTGAAAGCACCAGAGACCTCCTTCACAATTCTCCCTTCGGCCCGAGCTTTAAAGGCCCATGAGCTTCTCACATGTCGGACGACCGACCCATCTGTGTAGATGACCGCGTCACCGTCTAGCGAATTCTCGAAAATCAACGCTTGTACTTCAGCCTCAACAGCAGCCGGATTTTCTTGTCTGCATTTTCTATCTAGTTGGATGCAAACTGAAAAGGATGTGCAGAAGTCTGTTGGCACTTGCACCTACTCCTCGCCAGGTTCTAAGTCCTCAAGTGAACACACCTGTTGAAGAATGTCTTCGGCTTGACCCATCCACGACCATCCTCTATTTAACCTGCTGCCCTTCACCTTCCTAATTTCACTATGCAGTGGATGTTGTGTGTTTGCGTTAATTCTGAGGTTGGCTCATGCCCTGCAACCTTGTATTCTCTCTTCAATTTTTGGAAAATCAAGAAGGTAGCGCATCGCCCTGCATGCTGTATCTCTTGTACATCCAAGAATAATGCGCATAGCTTCATTCTGTATCCTTTCCATCCTTTCTATCTGCTTATGGCTGAGAGTCAGGATTGCCATTGCATACTCCAAAACAGACATGACCAGCCCCTCGTACAGAAGACATAGATGGCGCTGCTCACAGTTTGCTGCCGCAATCACCCGCATCGCTGCCAAACCCCGCTTGGCCTTAATTATCACCTGGTCTATGTGCACATTATAAGCAAGGCTTCGATCAAACCGTATCCCCAGGTAATTCATTGCCTGCGTTCTTTCCACCGTCTCTGAACACAGCATTACAGTTGGTGTTGGAGTGTTGACAATATGATTATTCAACGAGAACCAAGTCACTGCTGCCTTTGTTGGGTTGACCATTGCCCCAGCTTCATCACACCAAGTACTTATGCGATTGAGTTCGGTTTGTAGTTCCACAGCAACCTCCTCTCTATCCTTACCCTGACGATACACTAAAACATCATCGGCATATGACAATGTCCTGCCAGGTCCAGTGATCTGCTCACTGGGGATTCTCACTGTGTAGGCGTTGAACAGGATATATTGTTGTTGGTTCCGAAGTCAAACTGCCACATCTAATAACTACTCTCCGTTGGAAGAGGGCTGCAGCGATCCAACTAAGGAGGAATGGACTTACGTTTAGTTCGAGAAGCTGAAACATTAAAAAATTCAGTGGTACTCTGTTGTATGCGTCCTCAAGATCAATCGCTGCAGCAACGGTTTCAGTGCCTGAGTGGAAACCTTCATAGACATCCTGGGCAAAGACTGCTGCATTGGTCCAGGTTTCTCTTTTTGGACGGTACCCACTCAGGGTAGGTGGAAAACACCTTGCCTCTCTAGTTGGCTTGATATTTTCCTGGCAATTACCTTCTCCAGCTGAGTATAGTAATAGATAGTTTATAAATAGTATAAATAGTAATAAATAGTTTAAAGAAGAAATGTTTCATTTGTTACTGAAGGATTGTGTTTAGTATTTAAACGAATTGTTGATTTAGTATTTTACCATCTCATTTGTGTATCAACCGTGTCCTGATAGAGAAGCGCGCGCCCGTATGTGTGTATATGTATGTGTGTGCGTATGTGTTCTCGTGGCCCCAACAGTCTTGAGAGAGATAACAGGGCTTATCGGTAAGGTCAAAAGGCACAGAACAGTGAAAGCTAGGAGTAGGAGACACTGATCCAACTCAAATAACTGTCTAAGTCGAATGCACTAGAAGTTTGCAATATAATTTCCTTTGATACTTGATGGACCATTGAGTGAATAAAAAAAAACAGTTAAGTTTATACAAGAGACGAAATTGCAGGTAAAGACAATACATTTTAAATGGACGAAAGTAGATGAATTTAATTTGAAGATATTTATGGTAACATGCTTTATTTTAAAGCCTATTCTCTGAAAAACTACAGTGATTATAAAGTTGCATTTTGTCCGCCCCAGAGGTTCCCGAAATGCTTCAGCATCTATCTGATGTGGGTGGCTCAGCCGCCGAAGTTATGACAGCCGTTGTGTTAGGTGCTTTTGCTAAACTGATTGGGATGATGATGGTGCGGCGTAGTCATAGAAACAGATTTCAACAGGTAAATATATGGTTATTTACTTTCTCTATAGTGTTAACAAGAAACTGCCACATAAATGCTAAATTTATCTACTGAAATGTTGTTAGGATTAATGGTACTTCAATTTTAATTCACCGCAACAAAGAAGAATCCCTTCGAGCCTCATTTGCATCGGTCCGGCAATCATTTTCCGGTTTAGTGTTCGGTGGACTGCTAGACCGATCGATGGATGTTTTTAAGTTTTTACGACAGTGAGGGCCCGTAGGGCCCAAAAGTAAAAAAAAAAAACATCCATCGATCGGTCTAGCAGTCCACCGAACACTAAACCGGAAAATGATTGCCGGACCGATGCAAATGAGGCTCGAAGGGATTCTTCTTTGTTGCGGTGAATTAAAATTGAAGTACCGGATTAATTGTTAAATTACTTTTGATACATACTTTTAGGCACTCTTCCGAATTCCGGTCCAAAATGAAAACATAACTCTGTAGTGAAAAAGTATCCCTTACAGGGCCTCATTGGTTTATATTGTCGTCACTGGGTAAACAATTTAACAAACATACCTTTTATAAGAAACAAAACAATAGAAGATAAAGATGGTAATTTCCTATCTATAACATAGAATTCAATAGCAGTGGATGTCCTCAGATGATGTCTACAGAAGTAGACATAATAAGCAGATTGATGTCTCAATGCTTGGATCCATCAACATCTTACCAGATATAAAAACACACCACTTCAAATGATATGGCCAAGTGACAAGATCAAATTGCCCGTCAATGTTAAACTCACTTCCCAGGAAAATATAAAAGTCGAATCGTAAAGATTGATTGGACAGATAATTTTCAGGACTGGACTGCAACACACTTTATGGAAACTAAAATGACGACATGAAGGGTAAACAAAATATGAGTAAAGTGTGTAGCAGAAGTGGTATCCCAGCAATTTTCTAGGCTATGGAGAAGTAAGACAAGACACGGCAATCTTATGTGTGTGTAATCATTTTGTTGGTGTGGCATACACATCATACACATATATTTTAATATAGATCAGTGGTTGTCAATATTTGTAGCATATGGCTACCATGGCCAGCTGCATTCTTTCTGTGACACCCTTGCCAACTCCAGTAATATTTCCAAATGAGTTTGACGTGTTTGCGGCATGAGAGCTCCGGATAGACTGTTTCAAGATGTAATTTACGAAAACTGCAATTTGTGGAGGAAACATTAAATGTTACAGAGTAGTTAAAGACACATCCACAAAGTAACGACAAATTAAACTGTAAAACAGAAAGCAACACAGATAGATTAGTTTGTTTAGTTTTGTTTTAGTTTACAGCTAAATAAAATTATGCCTGCCTGCCTGCCTGCCTGCCTGCCTGCCTGCCTGCCTGTCTGCCTGCCTGTCTGTCTGTCTTTCTGTCTGTAGGTAGGTAGGTAGGTAGGTAGGTAGGTAGGTAGGTAGGTAGGTAGGCAAGCAGTCATACAGGCAGGTGTATACATACATATATAAGAACTCCGAGGCGCTTAAACTTCCAGCGCGCTAATGACGGGATCAGGGGTTCATTCCCTTCACCGGTCATCAGTTGGACTTAAGTCTTGACTTCTCGTTCAGAAAGCAGTGGTAAGCTAATGAATGTAAAATTGCATAGAAAATCAAGCTGATGTTGATCGCAGCGTCCTGCGGAGAACATATTATACATATATAATTTACACTCATCCACGCACCCTTCCCTGCAAGTCTAGACTCCCAAGACATCACTTTGCACAGGTCGAAAACCATCGGTGGAGATCACAGCTTTGGCTTGATAACAATATTACATGCTGAGGCACAGCTGAGCTAGATAACTGGTTATTTACAGGTTCAGCCTGAACATGTCACCTTACACCTGTACCTTAAACATTTCTGACTGGTGCTGCAGGTCGGACTGAAAGTTTGCTTGCACCACACATCATTACTTATTGCTATAACTTCTCTCTCTCTCTCTCTCTCTCTCTCTCTCTCTCTCTCTCTCTCTCTCTCTCTCTCTCTCTCTCTCTCTCTCTCTCTCTCTCTCTCTCTCTCTCTCTCTACGCACACACACTTACACACACACGCGCACGCACGCATAGTAGAAGAAGAAGTAGAAGGCAGAAAAAGAACAAAATTTATTTTATAAGGTCACAAATTGGGCACGCAGGCCCGTCTTACATTCAGCTCTTCCAATCACTCATCTTTGATATTGATGGAAAGGAAAAGATGGAGAAGGAAAAGAAGAAGAAGTAGAAGAAGAAGAAGAAGGAGAAGGAGAAGAAGAAGCAGAAAAAGCAGCAGCAGAAGGAGAAGACGAAGGAGAAGGAGAAGTGCATGAAGAACAAGTTCATCATCATCATCATCATCATCATCATCTTCCACTTCTGCCATCAAGCGTCGTGGGGAGGAATAATTTGCGCTCTAGCGCCCGGTGGACGGCACTGGATAGTGTCATTCCGTGTGATTGTACAATGTCTTTGATGTCGTTAATCCATTTTCTTCTTGGATGCTTCGTCACTTGAGCTCGCTATGAATAGGCCATTTCAGAAACTTCATAATTAGGAAACACTTTTCATGAATAAGAGGAGGACACCCTTCAGCAACAAAGAGGGAGAATTCTTTTGAGAATGAAAGAAGGAGAACACTTTTCAGCATGAAAGAGGGAAATAACTTCCAATAGTAAAGAGTGAGAACACTTTTCAGCATGAACAGAAAGGGAACACTTGTCACAATGAAAGATAGAGAACACTTTTCAGCATGAACAGAAAGGGGACACTTGTCACAATGAAAAATAGAGAACAATTTTCAGCATGAACAGAAGGGGAACACTTGTCACAATGAAAGATAGAGAACACTTTTCAGCATGAACAGAAAGGGAACACTTGTCACAATGAAAGATAGAGAACACTTTTCAGCATGAACAGAAAGGGGACACTTGTCACAATGAAAGATAGAGAACACTTTTCAGCATGAACAGAAAGGGGACACTTGTCACAATGAAAGATAGAGAACACTTTTCAGCATGAACAGAAAGGGGACACTTGTCACAATGAAAGATAGAGAACAATTTTCAGCATGAACAGAAAGGGGACACTTGTCACAATGAAAGATAGAGAACAATTTTCAGCATGAACAGAAAGGGGACACTTGTCACAATGAAAGATAGAGAACAATTTTCAGCATGAACAGAAAGGGGACACTTGTCACAATGAAAGATAGAGAAGACTTTTCCCCGGGAAGGTTAACCCGGTCAACAAATGTCCGCAGAAGTCGGATGTGTCGGCCTAACGGCGCAAGAACGCAGCTCTGCTGTAAACAGGCACAACGCAATCATGTCCGGAAAAAAACTCCGGATGAACGAAGAAGAAGAAGAAGAACACTTTTCAGCATGAACAGAAAGGGGACACTTGCCACAATGAAAGTTAGAGAACAATTTTCAGCATGAACAGAAAGGGGACACTTGTCACAATGAAAGATAGAGAACAATTTTCAGCATGAACAGAAAGGGGACACTTGTCACAATGAAAGTTAGAGAACACTTTTCAACATGAAAAGAAAGGAAACACTTGTCACAATGAAAGTTAGAGAACACTTTTCAGCATGAACAGAAAGGGGACACTTGTCACAATGAAAGATAGAGAACACTTTTCAGCATGAACAGAAAGGGGACACTTGCCACAATGAAAAGATAGAGAACACTTTTCAGCATGAACAGAAAGGGGACACTTGTCACAATGAAAGATAGAGAACACTTTTCAGCATGAACAGAAAGGGGACACTTGTCACAATGAAAGATAGAGAACACTTTTCAGCATGAACAGAAAGGGGACACTTGTCACAATGAAAGATAGAGAACACTTTTCAGCATGAACAGACAGGGGACACTTGTCACAATGAAAGTTAGAGAACACTTTTCAGCATGAACAGAAAGGGAACACTTGTCACAGTGAAAGATAGAGAACACTTTTCAGCATGAACATAAAGGGGACACTTGTCACAGTGAAAGATAGAGAACACTTTTCAGCATGAACAGAAAGGGAACACTTGTCACAATGAAAGATAGAGAAGACGTTTCATCATCAAAGATAAAGAACACTTTTCAGCATCAAAGACAGAGAACACTTTTCAGCATCAAAGACAAAGAACACTTTTCAGCATCAAAGACAAAGAACACTTTTCAGCTTCAAAGACAAAGAACACTTTTCAGCATGAAAAGAAAGGGGACACTTGTCACAATGAAAGATAGAGAACACTTTTCAGCATCAAAGACAAAGAACACTTTTCAGCTTCAAAGACAGAGACACTTTTCAGCTTAAATGAGGGAGAACTTGTATCAGCATTAAAAAGAGAGACGCACAAGGAAAAGTCTTATAGTGTTTATGTGACACATCCTAGCTTTGCCAATGATTGCTGACAGGCTCAAGATGCTGCAGGCTATGTCATATATCACGTGGCCATAGACAAAAAACATCACCTGCATGAAGTCCTGGACACAGTTAAGGATACAGACTGATAAATGGAATATGAGAGGACGCAATAAGAGAAGTGTATTATTGAAAACATTAGGAGAGGAGAGAAGTGTATCAGAATGCCAGAGGAAATGTCAGACAAGTGCAGCATCATAATCACGTTGTACAAGGAGCACAGGGATTGGTCAGAAGGCTGCACTGAAAGGGAGATGCAACTATTGATTCATAACAATTCACGCCAAGTAATGTAATCATCTACACATATGATGCTGTGCTAATAAAGAAAAGAAGTGCTTGTGGGTTGACAGCGAAGGTTAATTGACAGCATTTAGTGCAGGAGAGCCTGTCATATGATACTCCAAGCATCTAGTCTGAGAATAGGAGGTGGAGGCAGTCACTGCGGAATTTCGCTGACTGGAGGCAGCATATACAAATCATGATTGCAACGTACTCAAAGAGCAAGCTAGGACGAGAGAAGATAGGTACTTCATGCAGATTGGCATGCTTCAATTAAAAAATCAAAGATAGGAAGCACCCATTGGATCTTTCCCCATGACGTAGTGGCAGTATTAGGAAATGAACAGGCAGTCGGATTACCTGGATTTGAGCGAAAAGGCAGATGTTGTCAGAACCCTGTCTGATCATATGTATAGTGTGGGAGAATGGATAAATCATCCTGTCACAGAGAGAATGACTCGACATGGAGTAACCAGAGTATCTGACTGACACCCAGTAATCCAAGGGAAGGTCAGACGGACACATAATTAAACTGCAACTGGCACCATTAGTATTGAGTTGGTTGTTGAAAATGAGGACGGAGTGCCTATGGGAATGTTCTGAGTGCAATTATATTGGTTCTTGACTTCACTCAACTCAGTTCAGAGGAAGAAACTGTTCATCCTCAAGGATTGATAAAATCAGCTGGAGAAAGCAAAGCTAAATAGATTGATGGTTTTTAGGAGAAAAAATAACAGCCAGAACAATGCCTGAATAAATGGAAGCCATTGGAAGTATTCACTGCACTTCTACACTGTTTCAGGTTGGTACTGTTGCTCATCTGTACATCTACCCAGTCAAGTCTTGTGGAGTTGTTGATACACCTGATGCAGAGTGCACTGCTGTTGGTCTGCAGAGAGATGGATTAACAGACAGGTTAAGTACATAAAACGCGCTTGATGTGTTTTACTGTTGCTAATTCCTTTCCATTCACCCTGGCTTGTCTGTTGACTTCATCTACTGCAGCCAGGAACTTGCCTTTTGACTTGCCGCCAACAACTAAGCTAAGCTAACTGGTCAAGTACGGTCCAACGAAGGGGCTTTGGCCTCCACTTCTCCAGATCTTTGGTTTAAATCTGTTATCCACAGTTTCATTGCCGCTTGGCCACTTGATTAATAACGTCTAAAACAACATTCCGAACGAATGCAGATGAAGAAGTGTATCTGATCTCTGCCCTCATGTCAAGTCTCTGAGCTGGCAGGTGTCATAAGTATAGAGATAATCCCCAACGATCATCAGTCTAGAGATAATCATGTAGAGTGTGTACATTTTATGTTTAAACAATACCGTATTGTCTGCAGTGGGTAGCATCTATTTCTCTGGGGAAATTAAAGATGTGTGGTTGAAGCTCTGCCCATATTACCTCAGGGCGGGTGCGTTGGTGCAACGGTTACGATGTTATGCTGTCAATGAAATAGGCGCTGTTGGAAAAAGGGTTCGATCCTGTCATAAGTCGGGGTGCCCCACCGGCTAGATGAAAGTATTATTCACTGGCGAGAAACCCCAAATAATCAGAAACTGACTAGGGACAAAATCTATATGGCTGAACTACAGATTAAGCCCATGAATATCCAACGAACAGCTCCAAGTGGCTCGTTACAAAATGAAATGAACTGTGCTGAATATTCGCCAAGGAATGGGAAAGAGAAGGTTAGCTAAGATAGATGTTCAAGTCTAAATATATTGTATAGACCGACTATCTCAGTACAGGATTTTCTCCCTGACTGCTCCCTTCCTTGGTGTCTAAGTGAACCCCCACCAATGTACACAACAACACGTATGCACAATTGGAATTAAAAATATAACGAGAGGAACTATGAGTTACAAGGACTACAGACATTTATGTTACTACTTCATATTACACATGTAGGTTGTTTCCAGATGATGATGGGATGCGTATGAGTTTCTGTACTACAGTAATCATGAAGGTGAAATGATTAATATACAATACGTAACTCTGAATCCTGTCTGGAGTCAGTGAGAGATCAGCAACTCTCCAGTGGAAACCAAAAAAAGAACAGCTTGCCGGTATTCTGACGATCCTGTCAGTTCCTGACACTCCTATTCGTCACTCGTTCTTGAGATCTACAACATAGGTGCTCCTTGTGAGATCTTGAAAGGGAAGTCAAGAATGTGTTATATCTAGTTCTACATCAGCGCAATCCTAATTAAAAACATATCAATAACACAAACATATACAATGACCAGTCTGGCCAAGTTTATCTTCCAGCTCTACTGCGTTCACCATCCTCCTCTCCCTACTGTCTTTAGTTCTGGGACGGGCTTTTCACTTGTCTCACACGCCTGTAATGATTACATTTCTGCCGTCCCCCCCATGTCCATGTCGCTAATACGAAATTCTGTGTCGTACAGCCGCTCCGTCCAAAGTTGGTTTAGCAGCTCACAGGGTCGGTAATGGTATTATAATAGTACCGGGTCATCCGGGGCTTACAAGCCGTGACCAGTAGCTGTGCCAGGTTCCCATGCATTACCGTGAACGCACGCCCACAATACACTGAGAAAGTTTAGCACCATATATCCCATACCAATTGTGGGTAATGTCTGTACCATTACACCTCTGCTTCCAACACAATCGTTGGCCAATGTGCCAATGCGCAGACAATAGCATAACACTTCATATTGGTAGGTCTGCATATGACAAATCAATATATCAAACATCCAATACACATAAACATATTGATTAAATTAGACATATTATGATACTTTAACATCATAGCATAATGCACTAGTTAGTTTGTATGTATACGAAATGAGACGTATATACACAAACAGAATATGTACGAAGCATATTCCTAGCATCGTATATTCATATGAAATTACACATACATACATCCAACATATCCGTAAACATTATATTACTTCAAGATGGACATCTAATGATACTCAACATAATAGCATGAGGCATTATTAATGAGTACTAATATTGTATAGCTACAAAATGAGATATACAACAAGTCTAATTGAAGTTACCACACAGACCAGCCATATAGCTGATCTGTCCGGTTTAGTCACTACATAGTTACTGCTGTGGTAAGAATTAAAGAAATAGTCAGTTGACTATAATCTGTACAACAAATGCACACACCAAAACGGCAACTAGGATAGTGTACAAAGAAAGGACAAGCATCTATCAAGACACCTAAAAGTATATCTAGACAAGATCTCCTTCCATAAGTTTCTACTTCTCAGAAGAGTAACACTTAAAGCACAATGACATTGAACACAGAACTTAGATAAAACACTCAAGTAACCTATGACAATGATAGTTCTTGCAATAACCTAGATCAGATATAGACTGAAAGTTCATATGTCTAAAAGACTGTTGCATAGTTACTAAGAAATCCTTCCTAGAAGCCAACATAATAATCATGCATATGACTACAGAACATTGAGATAGTTCCTACCTGTTCAAACTGATTTTCGTATCTAACCTGAAACAAGTCTAGGGAGCCTTATTTAAGCTGAGTCCAGCAGACAGTGTCTGAGACACTATTATCTCTTTGGCATTCCCGTCATAAATCTCTCCCTGACGGTAATTGCAATTATCACTGCAACCTGGCCATCACACCTTGCTCCTCTCTGTCTGGTACAAAGTCTACAGGCCCAGTGTTAATTGCCTTATCAGATCTATCTGTTTTCACACATTCCTGAGTCTGCCAGTCAGAGTGGACGGGGCTTGTTTACAGCCCTGGGGCTATTATCTTCCCCTTTGTCAATGTTGTTCACACCTGGGCGATTTCCTACCTCTGCTTATCAGGTGTCATGCCTGGTCGGTTTTAATTACACTGTCCATTTTACTTGCCATCTGCAAGCTTACATCATGGCTAGAGGCTTTTTGTGAATAATCTTACCTCACGACTAGATAGCCGTGGAGTAGCGTGATTAATTCATTCTTTCTCAATTTGGCCTCTCAAATTTGGAGAGCGAGAAAAATATTCTGGGATGTTAAGGCGGCATTTCACGACAGATCCCAGCTCTGGCTATTCGCCACTGAAGGGAAAGACTGGCAACTTATTCCTCTTTGCATTCAGGATCTACAGACATCTGATTGTCCTAACACTTATATCCATAGCAGGTTCCTGCTGCAAGAGTTGTTGCTATGTTACTTCAGAGGCCCGCGGTGTAGCAGTGACTTTCTGGCTTTCTGGTCGGCCCACTGGTAATGGGTTAGAAATTCTAACTTAGAATTCACATCACAGCAGATTTTACAACTTGGCCTAGGCTCCCATGTGGAACCAACCTAAAATGTATATCAGTAAATGTCTTGGGAAATAAAGGTGGCAGACGTAATTCTAAACACATTACTCCTCGAGTGATGATTGATCTATAACATGTTGGCATGGCATCATATGCCATTTACGCCCTAGGGTGTGTGAAAAGGATCTTTTACTTTACTTGAATACAAGAGGAACGACTGGCCGAGTGACTAGAATGCCAGGTTTCCATTTGGGAGATTCGGGCTCGAATCCTCGGTAAGGTAATGGGTTTTTCTCTGTCAGGGACAAAAAGAAAACCCTAACCCGCATATTTCACGGCATCAGCACTAGCCAGGTAGCCTTAATTCCTCATTGAAAAGAGTCAGAAGCAGACCAAGAGAAATGATGTTAGATAGACTGAGACGGCGGTATTACTTCCGCAAGATACTTTAGCAGTAATGACAGTTTACTTGCATATACCCATGCTTACTTGCTTATAATTAGAAATGAAAGCATTGCATTCAATTATTTTTAATATCATGATAGGCATTGGATGATTCTGGATGAAAACAACAGGGGTATCAACATGGACACAGAACCCACTCTTACCCTGATAAAACCCAGCAGCTTCAATGGGAACATCAGACTACAAGCACCTGGCATGCCCAACTTGGATCTTCCTAAGAAACCAGATCTGAAAAAATCAGTGATATTTGGCAAAAAGTAAGAAAATGTGTTCCCATACTTTTGTCGCTTCTTTTTGTTGATTTTGTAAGTGTGAATAAAAATAGTTCCCTAACTAGGCTCATCACAGATTAAGAGCGTAATAGAGCAAGCAAAAGCTGCATTTAAGACAATGAAAAGTATCTTATGCAGTAAGTCACTATAATCGAATATAAGAAAGAGAGTGCTGACAAGCTATGTAGAACCTGATTTGCTGGGTGGCAATGAATCTTGAAAGTAAATGAGCAAATTAGGAAGAACGTAGAAGCAACATTGATGTGATTCCTGAGACGTATGCTGCAAATTCCTTAGACTGCTAGAGAAACAAATAAAGATTGCTTAAATGAGGCTAATGAAAATAGAACATTATATACAGTTAGTTAGTTAGTCGACAGATCATCCTCATTGCACATCGACCCATTCAGTCCATAAGTGCTCGGATCCCCTCCTCAGCAAATCCCGCTGCGTGTAGCGGCTAATGACACCAGTTCTGGGTTGGCTTTTCAATCTTCTTTGGCTTCCTGCGTAGTGTTCTTGTTTGGCAATACCTCTTTTAATTTGCTGTTCTCGCAGTCTGACCATGGTTGTAGATTCGCAGTCATCACTTGGTTCTCGCAAAAGTCTTACTTCTCGTAGCACATTCAGAATGTCAGCCTGGTCCAAGGTGCGTCCACCCTGCACATTAGCCATACCTGCGAGCTTGTCAGCCCGCTCATTTCCTTGTACTCCCGCATGCCCCGGCACGAAGATAAAACTAATCTTTGCCAGCCGAGACCGCTTCAGAGACAGCAACCACTCTCTTCGGATCCACCCCATCTCTATCCTCTTGAGCATGCTCATTGAGTCGCTAAGGACACGTGGCCTAGTGAATGTCGATGTCTCGAGCCATGTTATTGCTTTACTTACTGTCATGACTTCCATGGTCAGGCTACTTGTGGTCTCAACAAAAGCACCAAGAGTCCTCCCTCCGGCCCGAGCCGTAAAGGCCCATGAGCTTCTCACATGTCGGACGACTGACCCATCTGTGTAAATCATCACCGTCTAACGAATTCTCGAAAATCAACGCTTGTACTTCCGCCTCCACAGCAGCCGGATTTTCTTGTCTGCATTGACTGTCTACTTTAATGCAAACTGAAAGGGACGTACATAAATCTGTTGGCACTTGTACCCACTCCTCGCCAGGTTCTAAGTCCTCAAGTGAACACACCTGTTGAAGAATGTCTTCTGCTAGACCCATCCACGACCTACCTCTTTTTAACCTGCTGCTCTTCAACTTCCTAATTTCACTATGCAGTGGATGGTGTGTGTTTGCGTTGACTCTGAGGTAAGCACGTGCTCTGCAAACTTGTAGTCTGTCTTCCATGGTTGGAAAATCAAGAAGGTAGCTCATCTTCCTGCATGCTGTATCTCTTGTACATCCTAGAATAATGTGCATAGCTTTATTTTGTATTCTTTCCATCCTTTCTATCTGCTTACGGCTGAGAGTCAGGATCGCCATCGCATACTCAAAATGCAGACATTACCAACCCCTTGTATAGGAGGCATAGATGACACTGCTCACAGTTTGCTGCCGCCATCACCCGCATTGCAGCCAAACCCCGCTTGGCCTTTGTTATCACCTGGTCTATGTGCTCATTATAAGCAAGGCTTCAATCAAAACGTATCCCCAGGTAATTCATTGCCTGCATTCTTTCCACAGTCTCTGAACACAGATTAACAGAAGGTGTAGGAGTGTTGACAATATGATTATTCAAAGAGAACCATGTCACTGTTGCCTTTGTTGGGTTGACCATTGCCCCAGCTTCAGCACACCAAGTACTTATGCGTTTGAGTTCGGTTTGCAGTTCCACAGCAACCTGATCTATATTCTTACCCTGACGATACACTAAAACATCGTCGGCATATCGACAGCGTCCTCCCCTGGTCCTAGTGATCTGCTCGCTGGTGATTCTCACAGTGTAGGCGTTGAACAGCACTGGAGATAATGGTGATCCCTGTGGTAGGCCAGGAAATATTTTTGTTGGTTCTGACGTCCAACTGCCACATCTAAAAACTACTTTCCGTTGGAAGAGGGCTGCAGCGATCCAACTAAAGAGGAACGGACTTATCTTGATTTCTAGAAGCTGAAGCATTAGAAATTCCAATGGTACTCTGTTGTACGCGTCCTCAAGATCAATCCTGCAGCAAAGGTTTCAATGCCTGAGTGGAAACCTTCATAGACATCATGGGCAAAAACTGCTGCATTGGTCCAGGTTTCTCTTTTGGGTCAGTACCCTCCCAGGGTGGGTGGGAAAACACCTTGCATTTCTAGCTGGCTTGATATTTTTCTAGCAATTAACTTCTCCAGCAGCTTGCCTATTGTATTCTGCATGGTTTTGCAGAAAGCTGGAACACGATCTATAAGGCTATGTCAGAGAAAACTGCAGCCTTACCGCTATTGTGAGTCGATTTTACAACCGCTATATCGATAATATAGTGCACAATGGTTATTATTATTTTCCTTCTGTGTCTCCTCCTCCTCCTCCTTCTTCTACCAATTTCTTCTTCATCTTTCTTCTTTCTCTTCAACTTCTTCTATTTCATTCTCGCTTCTTCATCCTTCTTCCTTCTTAATCTTCATATTCCTTCATTCTTCCTCTTTCTTCCTTCTTCCGTCGTCTTCTTCCCTCTTCCTTTTCTTCCTTCCCCCACTTCCTCATTTTTCTTCTTATTTTTTCCTTTTTCTTACATCTTCTCTTCCTTTCTCTTTCTTAATTCCTTCATTCTTCTTCCTCTCCTCCTCCTCCCTTTCACCATCATCATCATCTTATTCTTCCGCTTTACTACAGCACAATGGGAACAAATTAAACTGTCGTATTACATCACAATGCGAAAAAAGTAAACGGTCGTACTACACCACAATTGGAAAAAAAATATACATTATATACAACAATAAACAAATGACTAACAGTTTACTTTGATCATGTCATGAGAAGAGAGGCATCAGAGAACATAGTGATATATGGAAAGATCAATGGGAAAATAGGCAGAGGCAAACCAAGAGAAGTGATGTTAGATAGACTGAGACGATGGCATTGAAAAATATCATTAACATAATTGATCCAGAACACCAAAGACCGAGATCTGTGGAAAGACATGAACGCCTACACCAGTTGGCAGGACACATGATGATGATTTCTGGGCTCACTGTACATTGAAAACTTCTGTACACTAAAGTGCTCTTTAATGGATGTTGATTCTTATAACTGCTGTTGGCTACCAATAATACGCTTGGTTATTCGCAAACTGTTGCCATCAAGCTTGATGGTTCTAGTAGTTTGATTATTTCCTTATGGTTCATACTGTCAACTGCATTTGTGTCGTTTCCCCCAGTATATTGACGTCTGTGGCAAACGGGCGGCGAATGCGATTCGCAATCACATATACCATGTACGAAATCGACAGTAGACGATCTGGAAGCAGACCGTTTTGTGTTGATTTTTAACAATGGTGTGAGCTTCTGTCATTCAGAAGCATTGGCAAACTACTGGACGTAAAATTTTCAAGTAAATCATAAACAGCCAAAAATGCTAGGGTTGATTGTGACGTATTGTCAAGGATATTCAACTAACATTTTAAACCCAGATATACTTCATCGAACCACAGCAAGATCTGCCTCGACCACCTACCACGAATAGTAACAGACAGGGCAACATAAAAGCTACATCACAATGGAGGGAAAAGTAAACGGTCGTACTAAAGCACAATGAGAAAAAAGTAAACGGTCATACTCGTACTACAGCACAATGGGAAACAAGTAAACGGTCGTACTACAACACAATGGGACAGAAGTGAACGGGCGTATTCACAGATGGATAAACAGCATACGTGGGACAACAAACATTCAAATATATGAGACGAAGACGAGGACAAGAAGAAGCGGAAGAATAAGATGATGATTGATGATGATGGTGAAATGGAGGAGGAGAAGAGGAAGAAGAATGAAAGGAATTAAGAAAGAGGAAGGAAGAGAAAATGGAAGAAAAAGGAAACATAAGAAGAAAAATGAGGAAGTGGGGATAGGAAGAAATGGAAGGGGGAAGAAGACGATGGAAGAAGGAAGAATGAAGAATGAAGATTAAGAAGGAAGAAGGGTGAAGAAGCGAGAATGAAAAAGAGGAAGATGAAGAGAAAGAAGAAAGATGAAATAGAAATTGGAAGAAGAAGAAGAAGAAGAAGAAGAAGAAGAAGAAGAAGAAGAAGAAGAAGAAGAAGAAGAAGAAGAAGAAGAAGAAGAAGAAGAAGAAGAAGAAGAAGAAGAAAGGAGTAGACAACTTAGGAGGAGATAGAAGACACAGAAGGAAAATAATAATCAGCATTAGTGCATTGTGTTATCGATATAGCGGTTGTAAAATTGATTCACAAAGGCCGTAAGGCTGAAGTTTTCTCTGCCGTAGCCTCATATAGATCGTGTTCCAGCTTTCTGAAAAGAAAAAGCCTAGGCGGACTGTGAAACGCCACACACAAATTTCGGACAGTTATGACACAGTCGGTATATCAATACCCCAAAATATAGCTTATTGCATTTGAATGGGCTTTAACTTTTAAAGAATGCGAGGATCGTCCAAAAAAAAAAATGGTGTAGGATTTGTCTGTCCTTGAGTATTCAACCACTGTCGAAACATGAGTATTATTATTAAATGTTTCCTTCCCAGATTAAATTGATGTAATTCATGGTTGTCGTCCTCCGTGGCGAAGGTCTTACGGACGCGATTCGTAAGACCGCCTACCCGCATTCGAAACACAGTTCGCACGATTTGGCAGCAGACCGGTGTTGTGCTGGGTTTTAACAAATTAGTATGGGAGCCATCGTTCAGAAAGCAATGGCAAACTACTGAATGTAAACTTGTCAAGACATCAACAACAGTAGTAAAATGCTGGTGTTGACAGCAATGTCCTGTAAAAAGGATATGCCCCCCCCCCCCCCCCCAAAAAAAAAAAAAAAAAAAAAAAATTTTTTTTATAAAAGAAATATATAAACATCATAACCAAGTGTAGCATGATGGAACAGAATCCCCATTTCCAGTCCGACACATTTCATAAATATACTTTAAGTCTTAACGGGGACCATCCCAAATATAATGGCTATTCTTAGATAGTATGTTCTAGGTTCTAGAACGAGTTGGGGGAGGCGGCGGTATGCACTTGTCTTTTGATTGGTTCATAGTAATGAGCCCACGCTATTCCTGGGCCATATTTTAAAATCTAATTAGTTTGAGCGGGGATCTCACCAGGAGCGGTCGCTAGTGTGATGTGATGACCCCACAATGCCCTTAAGATTCAATAATATTGTTCTCTGGACAACAGGGAACAAGAGGATGGAGGAGAGGCATCCATATATCATCTGGGAAAACTAACCAGTGGTCCCAGAATCCAGAACCAACTCTCTACAAGGGAAATCTTCTAGAACCCACAATATGGGAATTTCCTAGAGACTTTCAGCTCAGCTCTCAAACAGCGGGATATAAATAAGGGAGAAAAATGGTTCTGAGGACTCCTAGTGATCATAATTATCAGAATCATCTGAGAATGAAAAACAAGTCTGGTTGTTAACCCCATTCAGGACAACTTGTGAAATGACTGGTGCAATGGATTGTTTAGCTAGGACTTATCTTAGTTGATCTCCAGCCTGGTGCTCACACAGTGTTTTCAGAATGAAGACTTGAGATAGACTGAGAAGGAAGAACGCTGGGACATATTTGTATTTTAGATCTTCCTCTACAGGAAAAGTAGAACAAATTCCGAAGTGTCAACTTCATGAACAGTCAGAGTACGTGAGATAGACTGAGGAGAAGGAAGAAGACTGGGACATATTTGTATCTTAGATCTTCCTCTACAGGAAAAGTAGAACAAAGTCCTAAGTCTCAACTTCATGAACAGTCAACTCACCAGTGAAAGACAAGGCTGTGGCTTTTCTTCAAACTGTGACAGTAGGGGATAATTAGTCAGACTTGGAAAATCATCATGGGGGAAAACTGCAACCTGAGCTGTCCAACACCCATCATAGGTGCTAAAAGGATTAAACAGACCAGTGGAGCAGAAGGTCCCTATGCTTGCCCAGGTTATGGCTTACCTGGCTTTTCCCTCAGTAACTAGTAGAGGAAAGGATAAAGTCAATTATGTAGTGGTGATTAGAGAGGAGGGAGGAGTGGAGTAGTGTTGGGTGGTGGAGTAATAAGAGTGTTTGTATCTTGTTTATCAACTTCATGTGTGACAGATTTTATGCATTTTATATGCAATCATTGAAATGTTGACATGACAGGAGATGAGGCAATGGTCACCACTCTACTTACCATCAACTCAATAAATTGTGTATTCAATGAACCAGTGTTCAAGTACATGTCCCCAGTGAATTTCTTGTACAATTGCTGTCAAGTGTTGTCTCTGGTGACTGTCTTAAGTGCTGTGGTTGGTTATACATATTGTGAAAAGTCCTGTATAGATGTTGTCAGGTATCTCATGATGTCTATCTTGTACACTTGTGGTGTAAACAATTCCTTGTGAATGTATGTTCCACTTTTGTCAAGAAACTGTCATGTAGATGTCCTGTCCAACATATGTAATGTACAGTATTGTTGAAGTTATTTGTCTGCAAAAATTGAAGGACTACTTGAACTGATATAGGTCATACTGACAAAATATATAGGAGTAGATCTATGTGACGGACGAACAGCACACTGTCAACAGTATAATGAGTGAGAGGGATCCTCAGTTGTACAGGCGCTAATAGTTCAGATCTTCTCTGGCCTTGGGTGAACTAGTTACTTCTTTTATAAATTTCTGTGTAGATACATAGTGGTCGCACAGTGGGGGTTTGAGCCAAAGAAAAATGTTCTCCAAAAAGGCTATTGCGGGAATGATTAGCTCATTTGAGTGACCTCTAGACAAAACGGGCAAATCATATCCTTTATCTTGTTATTTATTATTCAAGATATATCTCCAGAGAACACTACAAACTAGGTCCTCTGGCAACTCAATCAAACATGTCACACCAAGACAACACGAAAGAAACAAAAAGGTATACATGATTAATTCTTAGAAATGTAGTCACAAAATATTGATTAGCCTGCCGCCTCATAGAGTTAATTTTTAGCACAAATGTATTGTTATAGTGAAATACTTCCGTTCTGCATATTTATAAATAGTTAAAATTAGTTGCAGTATCCTTTACAGGACCTAGCAATCAAGCCCAGTATTTATTAGCTGTTTGTGGTTTTATAAAAAAAAATTACGCTCAGTAGTTTGCCATTGCTTTCTGAGTGGCGCATGCTCAAATCATTGTGAAAATCAGCGCAAAGCAATCTGCTCCCAAATCACATGCGGCTGACTACGAGCCCGCTATGCCGGGTTGTGAAACTGTGTAGACGTGAAGAAAACGCCCAGGTCATGCAGGTTTAAGCTACATGACCTATACTCTTCAATTAGCCGAGTTAGATGCTGACTTGAGATGTTGCCAACATTATACAATTGAGACATTTAGTGATGCCTGGCCACTGAAGTGGTTATATTTAAGTATTTTGTTGTTTCACAACTCATCATCATCATCATCATCATCATCATCATCATCATCATCATCATCATCATCATCATCATCATCATCATCATGTGCCATGCCGATAAGCATGGGCGGTCATGTTTCGCCATCTCACACGATCAACAGAGTCGTGGATCAGCTCTGTGTTCTTGTCTAGAACTAACAACACAAATCTTGCCAGTTGTCACCAAGTTCTCGCCAATTGATTTCTTCTCATAACGTGCCCCCCCCCCCCCCCCCCCCCCCCAAAAAAAAAAAAAAAATTTTTTTTTTCACTGTTTAGGTCTAACTTCTCTAATCATCACCATCATCATCATCATGATCATCATCATCATCATCATCATCATCATCATCATCATCATCATGATCATCATCATCATCATCATCATTTTCCACTTCTGCCGTCAAGCGTCGTGGGGAGGAATAATTTGCGTTCCAGCGCAATTTAAGATTTTCTTTTGTTTCTTGTAGGACTTGGTCATTGGTTTTTCTGTCTGTCCATGGTATTTTTTGCATTTTCCTCAGAAACCACATGTCCACAGCCATCAGATGTTTTCCAGCTTGTCTGCTCATTGTCCATGTTTCACATCCATAAAAAAGTAAAGGTTCTATGTAGCACCTCAACACTCTTTTTCTCATTGCAAATGACATCAGTATGTTTTTCATCTTGCAAAATGCTGCCTTCGCCATAGCTATTCTTGTTCTAATCTCTTCAAGGCATCTCCCATCAGATGGTATGACTGTTCTGAGATAATTTCACAACTGTGTTACTATTAAACTTTTCTTTCATGTGCTATTTATTCTATTTGAACTATGTGTTACAGATATCATGAACAGACAATTCCAGTAGCTTACTGTGGAAAGGAAGCTGAAAAGTGGTTTACTGAATTTCTGAAAAGGCCAGCAAAACTTGTTTTTTCATGTCCTGAACTTGGCTTAAGGGATGTGTACAGCCGTTTGAGACGATGGGGCAATACAGCTAGAAAAGGCGATGTGGTAAGCGTATCAACAGCTCATTTCTTTCTTGATTCAAGCTTTGATATTTGAGAATTCTTCTGAGGGCAATGTAGTCTGAGAGGGAAGACAAGGAGAACTTTCACTCAAATGGCAGTTGGATCGATTAGCACTCTTGCTCTTCGCTGGATGTTGAACTAGGGGACGGAGAACATGTGGGAATGTCGTGAGTGCAGTGATAAAGGTTCTTAGCTCAACTCAGCTCAGGTGTAGTCATCTACATAAATGAGACAGTTGTTTGAAACGCAAGGAGCTCATGGGCTTTCACACCCATCGGTTCTTAGCTCAACTCAACTCAGCTGTTGTCATCTACATAAATGGGACAGTTGTTTGAAACACGAGGAGCTCGTGGGCTTTAACACCCATAGGTTCTTAGCTCAACTCAACTCAGCTGTAGTCATCTACATAAATGGGGCAGTTGTTTGATACGCGAGGAGCTCATGGGCTTTCACGCCCCAGGTCGCAGGGAGAACTATGAAGGAAGACTGCGGTGACAAGTAGCCTGGCCATGGAGGTAATGGTAGAAACTGAAACAATAGCTTGGCCGGAGACACAGACTATCATCCAGACACGCTTTCTCAATGACGCAAAGAGTATGCTTAGGAAGATAGAGATTGGGCTGGGCTCGAAGATAATGGGTGGAGTCTCTGAGAAGGTCAAGGCTGACAAAAGTCAGCTTGACTTTTGTGCCAGTCCATGCGAATGTAAGAGGAAATGGACAAGCTGAAAGGCTTGCTGGCGGGGATAATGTAGGAAGTGGACCGGGCTGAAATAGTGAATGCTCTCAGATAGGCATGGCGATTAAATGAATCAAGTGATTACTATCCAATCTGCAAGCTTGACCAGACTGCAAGACTAAGTCAAAAGGGGTGATGACAGACAAGAACGCTCTGCAGGGAGCCAAAGAGTAACAGTCGACAGCCGCACGCAGAGGGAAATACTGAGGAGGCGATCCGAGCACTTATCAACTGAATGGTTAGATGTTCAGTGAAGATATTCTGATGACTAACTTATTTCAGTCCGAGGAACTGAGAAATTATTGTTCCTCATATGACATACTCTCATGCTGGCTTGTGGGATTTTGTCACCACTGTGACTGCTTGTCTGTTGTTATTGCTTTTCAGAGTGTGTTTGCATTCCTAACATCCTACTTGGTGGTCACAACAGAGTCATTGCGTAACATAAACTCTCAGCTTTCAGAGCCCGTGTCACCAGTAAATTTCAGACCGAACATTGTTATTGAGAATAGCATACCTTTTGATGAGGTCAGTAACATGTGAAGTAACTTCTGTAAATGTTGTTGTTGTTGTTGTTAATGTTTTTGTTGTTGTTGTTGTTGTTGTTAACGATTCAGAGACAGAGTTTTCTTATTATAGCTCATATTGAATGCCATTGGTCTTTATGTCTTTCCATAGCTTTCTGTCTCGTGCACTGTAATCATTCCTGATATTGAAGAGTCTGGCATATGAGGCTATGCCTCCAGCATAAGAATGAAAGTGGAGGCAGTCACAGCGGCATTCCTTTAGTTAGAGGAGACCACTGCAACAAAAACTGTAATCACGGACTCAAGGAGCATGCTTAATAAGGTGGAGAAAGGAATGCTTCGTGTGGAATGTTTCACCTTGCTTCAGAGGTCACAGATTGTGAGAATTGTATGGATTGTTTGCTCTGGCCATGCGGGAGTGCAGGGGAATGAACAGGCTGATAGGCTGGCATGGAATGCACCTCTTGATGGTAGATTACTTATGGACAAGGGGGAGGTGGTCGTGCATCTGTGGGATCAGGTGGAGAATGTAGGGGAACAGATTGAGAACCCGTATGTGGAAAGGATGAGATTGCAGGAGGATTGGTAGGAGATTTGGTAGAATCTCAAAACTGAGTGGGAAGACTAGGAGAAATTTCAACCAGATGGCGGTGGGAACTGATTAGTAATGTGACTCTTCACTGGCTGTTGAACGAGGGGACGGAACGCGTATGGGAATGTCCTGCGTGCAGCAATGTCAGTTCGTAGCTCAACTCAACTAAACTCCTGATATTGATCTTCACCATGCCATCATACCAAGGGCATGCTGGGTTTCCCACTGCCACTCTTTCCCTCTAACTTTCCTGTTGTCATGACTTACTTTTGCTTTCTGCTTCTCATGATGTGCTCAAAGAATGTCGGCTGTCTTTTTCTTCTTCAGTAAATCTTTCTCTTTGTGGGTTAACTTCTTTAAGATATCTTTATAATCTGTCCAAGGTGCTCTCATCATTCAGCTATAAAACCACATTTCTACAGCTTCCATGTAATTCTTGACTAGGCTGGTAATGTCCTGTTTTCAGCTAAATTATAGATTTGGTATTTTCAAGTCGAAAAACCATTGATAGCTAGAATCAATGTCAAAGTTATTAGCACATGCTTACATGTATCACTTAACAGTTGGAGTGTACAGTTGTTAGAATAGATTGTTTAGTTTCCCGAACACGCTTACATGTCTCTGTCAGCAGGTGTTGGAGTGTACAGTTGTTAGAATCGATTGTTTAATTCCCCAGACATGTTCTTCCTCAACACTTTTTGCAATGTACGGTTGCTAGAATCGATGTCTTAGTTCTCCGATATCTCCCTCAGCAGTGTTGGAGTTAAGAGTGTTAGAAAGCATGTCTTAGTTCCCCGACAAGCCTACACGTCTCCCTTAGCAGATATTAGAGTGTAGGGGTGCTAGAATTGATGAGTTACTTCCCCCGACACACCTACATGTCTTCAGTAGCACATGTTAGAGTGTAAGGGGAGCTGAAAGCGATGTCTTAGTTTTCCGGACATGGCTACATATCTCCTTCAGCAGTTGTTAGAAGGTAGGGTTGCTGGAATCCGTGACTTAGTTCTCCGAACATGTCTCCATATCTCTTTTGTAAGGTTTGGAGTGTAGAAGTATTATAATAGGTATCTTATTTCCTTGGACATGTATACAAATACAAGTCTCTCTCAGCAGATGTTGGAGTGTAGGTGTGCAAAAATCGATCTCTTAGTTCCGTGGACATGTATACAAGTCTCACTCAGCTGATGTTGGAGTGTAGCTGTGCAATAATCAATCTCTTAGTCCGTGAACATGTATTGTATACAAGACTCGATCAGCAGATATTGGAGTGTAGGAGTAGGTGTGTTAGATTCGATTTCTTAGTTTCTTGTACACGTAAACAAGTCTCGCTCAGCAGATGGTAGCGTGTATAGAAAAAGCAAGTTTTATAAAGGTAATTTTATGTCCCTTTTTAAAAAAAAAAAATTCGCATATCCTTTACTGGACATCGCTGTCAACAGCAGCATCTTTCAGCTGTCTGTTGATTTCTTGGCAACATTACGCTCAGTAGTTTGCCATTGCTTTCTGAGCGGCCGGCTCAGTTATCCCACAAGTCACCAGTTCTCCCCCGCTACGAGACTCTGCATGATAAACGGGGTTACGGAGAAAGTGGTGTAACCCCTCGGCCAGAGAGACTGGCTATGTCCCTTTAGCCCAGTTAATTTATGTAACTTTGCGTGTATTGCTGTCATGTTATTCTTATTATATTGTTCAATTCCTTCACCGTCAACTTAATATTTCTTCTGTCACCAACTTCCTTCTTACTGCTCTTTTTACTCATGGTATTATTATCTCTTTAGATGTCTGTGCTATTAGGTCTGTTTACGTTTACAATTTATGTTAAATTCTTTCTATTTTTGCCAAAATATGTACGCATACTGTACTGTTATGGTAACTTTTTCTTTCCTTTCTTGATCAATGTTTAGCAGCTGCATGTCTTTTGACTTTTGTTCCTTATTGTTGCATGTCCTTCACAGGATTTAGCAGTCAACCCCAGCATTTTCGCTGTTCGTGATTCCTGGGCAAATTTTACGTTCAGTAGTTTGCCATTGCTTTCTGAACGACCGGCTCCTATACCTTTTCCCAAAAAAACCAGCACCGCTGTGTTTTGAACCCGGGTACGGGCTCACAAACCGCGTTCGCAAGCCCTTAGCTTGCTCCATGGCTAAAGGATTGCGAACGCGGTTCGTGAGCTGGGTACCAGGTGTTCGAAGCTCAGCTGCGACCGATTTGTGGAGCAGACCGTGTCGCGTTGTGTTATAACGTGCTGGTATGGGAGCCGGTCGTTCAGAAAGCAATGGCAAACTACTGAACGTAACACTTGCCTAGAACATCAACAGCAGCTGAAAAATGCTGGTGTTGACTGCAACGCCCCGTAAGGGATACGCAATAAAATTTATTTATTTTTCTTGATTGCTATTTTTACCTTTTTAAGTTTTAACCTAGTTAAAAAGCAAGCGTGCTTATATATCAACTGACAACGATACCGAAACATCCACATACGCCTGTGCCGGAAAATGACGGATAATAAATAGGATATTCATACCTATCCTATGCTAACCAATGTCAAGCTTAGACATTCCAAATCACGCATACACAAAATCAACATGTGCGAGATGAGATGCCAGAGAAAGACTGCCCACGTAACCATCCGAGACCGAGTAAGAAATAATGTTATCAGAAGTACAATGGGATCAACTCCTTGTGTCACATATATTAAAAGGCAGAAGATCAAATGGTTCGGCCATCTCGTTAGAATGCAACACCATTAGTTACGAGCACTGGTGCTACCCCAAAGAAAATCTAACATGTGAGCAAGAGAGCCCGAGAAGAAAACGTATTGATGACATCAAAGGTTTTGTACAATAAACTGGAATGATACTATCCAGTGCCAGCCATCAGGTGTTGGAACATCAATAATTCCTTGACGGGAATAGGTAGAAGATGATGATGATGAAGTTTTAGCCTAGTTCAAGATGCTGTCTTTTGTGGCATCTCAGTTTATTCTGATAAACAGACTCTTTCTTCTATTTAATTGCTTCTATCTATGCTCAACACTTGCCAAACCCAGATTCATTAGGGCATCTAATAGCAAAAGGAACAATAATTTCTAAGTTCCTCTATAGTTTAGTATTAAAGAGGGAAGAATTGGCTAGCAAAAATGAACAGTATCACAATTATACTCTATCAAGAAACAAAAAGAAAGATGAAGCAGCATGATTATGATAAATTTAGATTATAATAATCACCAAGATCCAATTGAGTTAGTTAGTTGTGCAGTACTTTATGTTTACTACTGGAACCATTAAATTCAAGTTTACTTTTATATGGTATATTCTCTCAAGGATTCCTGGAAAGAAATAAGAATTGGAGACCACGCGCTTTTCCATTCTGTGGAACCATGCAGAAGGTATTCAACCATTTGACTAACACTTGTTATATAGAAATATGAATTGTTCTAGAGCCCCTGGGGCCACTAAAACAGCACATAAACAAATTCACAAGTACAAATTGTCATTCACAGAGCCAGAAGAATAAAACATCAGACTTCATTCTTATACCTCAATGAAAAGCTACCAATACTTGTAAATGAGCATGCATTATTACACAATGCCACTGTAGCATGATGGTATAAGTAGTAGAATACTCACCTGCCATGTGTGTGACCTTGGTTCAATTCCTTGTAGATGCAAATTTATTGTGTTTGTTTGTGGGGTGGTAGAATGACTCAGGTTCATTCATTTAGTAGCATGCCCTTTGTAGAACCTCACTCCCATAACAACCTTCTGGAAAAAAAAAACTTTCGATCATAAGCAAGATGTCCCGCGCCTGATACATCCATCTGGAGATCATCAGCCATATCCTGCACCCATCTTCTCTTTGGCCTTCATCTTCCTCTCTTCCCAGGCATATACCCTTCCATTATTGTTCTATCCAAACGTTCGTGACGTTTCAAGTGACCAAAATATTTCAATTTTCTTTATTTTACCGTCTTTAATAGACAACGTTCTTCAGTGGTTGTCAAGGTATGACTCAGGTGTGAGGTGCTTTTATTTAAGCCAAGAAGATTTGGTACAACTCAGGTGATGGATGTTTTTCGTTCTATACAAAATAGAGAAACCCAAAGGATGTTATAATTGCCACCTATCCTGCAGTGGCAGGCGCCTGGTAAAGGGACAGCGAATGAGATTCACAATCCCATATACTGGAAAGCCCCTGTTAACGTCGGGTTTACATTCTTGGAAAACGCAACTTTAAGTGAAACGACGTATAGCGAAACACTATACAGGTGTATACACAGGTGACGACGTAATGGCGGAACGTAGCGACAGAATGTGAAGTTATGTCATATTGTGACAACGATGTTATAGTGAAACGACGTAAACCAAAGTGAAGTATAGTGGGGCCTTCCAGTACTGTGTTCTAAATCAGCCGCAGGCTCGTTGTGTTGATTGCTAACAATGGTATGAGTGACATCATTTAGAAAGAAATGGCAAACTTATAAATGTAAACTTTCATATTAAATCAATAAACAGACAGCAACAACAAATACTGGAGTTTCTTGAAGGACTTGCAACTGACTATCCTGCGGTAGTGGATTGAATGCCTAACCCTTTTCTGATAGAGTGAAAAAGTGAACAGGACTTGTGTGCGTGTGAGACTCTCTCTCTCTTTCTCTCTCTCTCACGCACACACACACACACATGCACGTATGTAAAGGACCCATTTTCCTGTCATTAGGCGCTAGACCTATATTTTTAGACCAGTTGGCACTGGCTACGTGATCTGATCAATGTCTCACTAGCTGCCGTTACTTCACCATACATTTATGGTGTGTTTCGGTTCCCAACATGGCGGATAGGCATTTGAACCGTTAAACTTCTGGAGTGTTTATGCTTCTGGCTACTGTTTGCAGTCGCATTTCCTCATGTTGGACTGGTAGTGCATGGTTCCATCACCCTGCTACTGAGTTGAGTTTGTGGTGCGACACTGTGAGCTGTGGATTTCGTTTAGAATGTTTTTAAATCTGTCTGCAGTTGTTGTAGCGTGAACTGCATGTTCAGAACGATGGTGGTCAGCCAGTCGCTTGGAATTGACTACATTGCCCTGTTTGGTTCACAAGTGCATTTTTCTCGGAGACTCCTTGGGGTTTTCGCTGGAGGTATGGTGTTCGTGCTTTGTGCGATGCTTTCAATGGGCCATCCTGCCGAAAGGGACCGAGCCATATGGGATAAATCCCAGGCAATGAAGTTGATCCTCTCGACTTTTAACTGCCACTTTTATCGACGATGAACTATATTTTCCGTGAAGGACTTTTGTGTTGGCATTCTAACGGCAGCATTATGCACAGTGTATCTGTGCGGGCTGTTGGCTTGTCGAGACTCCTGTCTATTCCACTTTTCACATAGGGCAGTAAGAAGCATTTTGTGTGATATTCACTGGCACAGGAACAGATCATAATGGGGACGACCCGTTGCCGTGAAGTTGGAACCACGACAATCTACCTACCTACCTACCTACCTACCTAACTAAACTAACTAACTAACTAACTAACTAACTAACTAAATAACTAAACTAAACTAAACTAAACAACCAACCAACCACCCAAAACAACCAACCAACCAGCTAACATTTCTTGGTACATATTTTAGACTGGAACAACCTGCAAGCCAAGTTCAATGAAAAACAATCCCCATAAAGATTACTGTAATTCAAATATTGCAGAAACCTTTAACTGCCATAGTAACTAACAATGAGCGCCTGGAATAGGCTAACGAAAGTTGAACATTATATATAAGGGGGCGTCATATGAAAACCTTAAAATTATAATAACCACGCCATTTTCTTGTAGCCTGTCAATATTGTTGTTAAGGATGTCAAGAGTGTTAAGCACATGACCACAGTGCAGACGAACACAGTGCAGGCGAACAAGGTGATGTAATAAGGACAGCTTAAAGATGGCCGTACCACTTTTTGACGTGCACAAAAGAGAAGCAGCATTCGGTTATCCATTTGTTGATCAGTGAAGGGGGTGAAACCTATAGAAATCCATCAGGTGAATGAAGGTCAAGTATGGTGATGCATGGATGTCAGTCCAGCAATTTTATGAGTGGAAGTAGGAAGTTTCAAAACTGTGTGACTTCTGTGAGTCTGTTCATGACCGGGTTAGGCACACAGAGTAGTGACCCCAGAGTGGTTGCACACGTGACCAAGAGAATTTTTTTCTACAGGAATCAAAGCACTTTATCAGCGCTGGAGGACTTGCATTGAACGCAGTGATGATTACATAGAAAAATTATATGATACTTTTGTTCTTTACTTTTTCAGAATATAGTCACACTAAAAAAAGCTTTAAGGTTCTCATTTGAAACTCCATCGCACAATTATAAAAAAAGACAAACACTCTTCTTTGGTCTTGTAATGAAAAGAAAGGCATTGGAAAAACATCGTAACAACTGGAAAGACCAGCAGGAGCAGAAAGAGACTGAGAGAAATGATGATGGGTGGACGAAGACACTGACAGGTTGACATATCATCAATATTTTTTATCCAAACACCAAGGATTTACAGCATACATAAACACCAACGCCATTTAGCAAAGCAAATTTTGAGAATGATTACTATAGAAATCTATAGGTTTCCTTTTCCATCATAATTTGCTAATGAAAGCTATGTAAATAGGCTGATCCTTCCTTGTCAGAAAGTAATGACTGTTATTTTTACTTGTTTCAGATGTGTCATTACAACCGTTGATCCCGATACGGCTGAATTTAACAAAGAAAAACAACCTTTAGCACTGCTGAAATCGTAAGTGATGTTTAATTGTCCAGGAATCCATTTTGTATTTATAATTATCACAAACAGAATATATGCTCAAATGAAGGTGTAATCTTTGTATAAATTATTTCTCGTTTCTCTTAAACATTTAAAATTATTGGTTATGTACTGTCTGTAGTCTTATTCAGGTTGTCCTCTTCTTCTGCCTTTTATTCAAAAGTAGAGCTTAGGCCCCCCAAATCAACAGTTACCAAGTCCCCTGTCCTTTGCTGTCTGCTGCAGCTTCATTCATGTCCTCCCCATAATTTACATCTCTGACTCCATCTGTTTTTAGGTCTCCCTCTTTCTTCTGCCCTGTGGGTTCCAGAGAAAAGAATTTCTAGTTATACAGGATCATCGCTTCTAATCCTTTAGCACTATTTGAGAGGAGGACTGTGTCATCGGTATATCATCTAAGCACTGGAGCTGGATTCCCACCAATTAAGAATGGATCAAAACTGTCTCAGGTCCCATCATTTGTGACGTTTCTAATTACATGTTCCGTATGTGTGTGTGTATATGTGTGTGTGTGTATATATATATATATATATATATATTGTTTTGCATATCCTTTACAGGACATTTCTGTCAACATCAGCATCTTTCAGCTGATTGTTGATTTCTTGGCAAGATTACGCTCAGTTGTTTGCCATTGCTTTCTGAGCGGCCGGCTCACATACCCGACGTAAGTTACCGACGTGATTCGAACCACTGCTGATTCTCACCGTCGTCACGTTACCTACGAGAGTATACGGGATTACGGAGAAAAGTCGCTAACCTATATATATATATATAGACTTTGTATGGAGACAGAATGCAGTCATGACTTACACCCTTTGATGTAATTTTGAAGTTAAACATTCTAAGTCTAATTTCTTTGGACTTCCATAAACTTCCTAGAACTATAAAAGTTCCTTTTGCCATTCTGTTTCCCCAGCTTTGTCTGCATTACTATCTAAATATGTGCATGATTACACCTCTTGGAGTGAGGTTTCACCAAGGGAAATCTTGTTATCATTTGCTTGATTTATTCTGCCTAAATAACCAGACTCTAATATAAAGCTCATGAAAATAACTTCACATCAAGAAGTGAGGAAAAGATGCAAGCGTTAGATATGACAGACATTAAGAAAATCTGAAAGTGGTATAACTAGAAAGACCTTTGTCTGGAGTCCACCGGGCAAAAGAAATAGAGAAAGATCTACAAACACACGGAGAAGAGAATTAGAGGCAGAAATTAATAATATGAGAAGGACATGAATGAAGCTGCATGGGATACTTGGATGGCTTGGAATGAGATTGGTTGAGGGCCTTCCCAATGGGGGAATAAAGGGTGCAAGAAGAAGAAATAACCAAATATGACAAAATGTGGCTAGATAATTTAACATGCATTTCTCCGTTCTATACAATGAAGTATGATTTCCCAAATGAACCATGGTGTAACAGATTATTGTTGATGTACTTCTTGATGTTGTTTCTTTATCTACTTCTAAGTAGATACTAATCTGTTACTACATTGAATTCAATTATCTGTTTATTATTGTTCTTGTTGGAAGTCATCAATTTCCAGTATATCAGCAGTGGTTTTTAATAATGATATATGATATTATTCTCTTCAGTTTCCGTTGCCGATCACCTTATGGAACTGCACCGATATTTGGTTTGTACGTTTCCAATGACATCACAGGACATATACAAGTTGGTGATCCAGTTTATGTGATAAAAGATGAGATAAATAACACACAGAAATACACATAAAATGACAAAATTACTGTTTTACAAATATAATTATATATCATTTTTTCTAAAACAACATTCTAAATTATGTCATATTTAAGATTGTTTTTGTTTTCATTTAAGGCAATGTACTTTCAAAATTGTTTTTGTTTTCATTTAAGGCAATGTACTTTCACTCATGAATGTATTAAAACTGTTGTGGGTTATAACTTGCAAAGAGATTCTCTGTATAGAGACAATGTCTATGGTCAAAAACCAGTATGATCATTGCCAAGAAGAAAAGCTACCTTCTTTACAGACACCTAGAAAACTATAGTAGTCACGGAAATTATGGAGAAAGGCTGTTATGGTGGGAAAGATCTGTGCTGGACAAGCCACAGGATGATGATGATGATGATGACAAATTAAAGCAGACAGTGATAAAGCTTGTCAGGGACTACAAATCTTACAAGACTGCAATAGTCACAGCAATTTCTTAACTCACTGCTTGAAGAGTGCACTAGCATGTTTGGAATGGACATGCTGCTTGCTTTCTGGGATGAAACCAAGCCATCATTAGTCTTCAAGAACACAAATGTGAACTCAACCTGACGTGATTCTACAACAACAATAAATGCATTCAAGACTCAGATAATTATTGCTTCCTTATTACATCAGCAAATCACTATGCTGAAATCATTATCATACTTTGAACAAGGAGGACACAAACAATACATTGCACATTTTATTGCTTGGTATATTTCACTGCATCTCATCGGGTACATAATGCATAATTCACACAAATTAAACTAAAGCAATATGATAAAGTCTTCAAGCTGAAATATACAACACACATATTCACACAGTAATTTTAATTATCGTGGTGAAGGGGTTACGGGCACGATTTGTAATCCCGTATACTCGGGTTCGAAACACAGCGTTGCTAGTTTTTTGAAAAAGGTATAGGTGCTGGTCGTTCAGAAAGCAATGGCAAACTACTGAACATAAAACTTGCCCAGGAATCACAAACAGTAAACAGCCAAAGTGCTGGGCTTGACTGCTACATCTTGTGAAGGACATGCAACTGCAACTAAATAAAAAAAAAAAAAAACAACTCGGTATTTTAAACTATCATGTATTTTTATTTGTACACAGTTGGCTTTTGTATGTGAATGGCAATGGCCCCAGCCAAATTTAACATGCGTCCAATTTGTGTGTTGAACAACACACAAAACACATCGTCCCTATCAATCACATGAATGGTTTCCAAAATATGGTATCTTTTTGATGATGTAGGTGATATATGGTGTGTCATAATTGTTGACTGGACAACCAGCTGTAGAAGGGGCAGACAAGATAAAATATGCTGGCTGATCTGATACAGAGTTATACACCTTCAATTTCTTGTGGTTCCGGTAAAGATGGTTGGCTATCTCTTCAACCTTAACTCCAAGAATGTCTGTTTTGCTTAGTGCTATCTTTTTGTTGCCAACACAGTTGTTTGTATAATTTACTTAACACACTGACGTATGTGAAAGACTATTTTGCAAACTAAAAAAATAAGCATTATGAATTATAAATAACCACAAAGATCTAGTAGATATTTTTGTTTTATTAAAGAAACAATTTCAAGGAGCCACAATGACCTAGTGGTTAGTATGTTTGCCTGCCAAGACAAGGAAGCAAGGAAGGAAATTAGTATTAATTTCTACACAAAACAATATACAAACAACTGCTGTCTTTATTTCAATGCTAAACTCCAACGATGAGTAAACATCTGATGGGAAAACTGGAGGAATTGGAGATTGTTGAGAATACCACAGACAGAGAAGAAAACAAATGCTGAGATCATCTGGTGCAGAATGTCAACAAATCTCCAGTACAATTATTATGATAATAAAACATGTTATATATAATAAACAAGCTGAAAAAACCTCTCTAATGGACCATGAAGACACCCTAGTGATATGTTGGTGTGTCTGTATATGTCTTCTGCTGCCTTTCATCTCCCGATGGAGCAGTCTCTCAATCACTCATGCCATGTGGACTTGTTCGTGTTTGGTGAGACTGAGGCTAGTTTTCTACCATTCTACGAAATAAGGTAGCCAGCCTCATGCCAACCCTCCTCAGTTGCCTCTTGAGACATGCATGGTGGGTTACAGTGATCTTATTCTTGGATTCCCTTATGAGCACTGGTACCAGACAGGTTTAGGTCCACGTTATTAGCGACGAAATGGCAAATGAGAGGCCATGTGGTCAGTATTACGCCAGCCACCCATACTTGTTTGAATAGTTGACTGGATTTAAAAAACCACCTTTATTGCTTTGGGAAACTCTCCACTGGAACTCCGAGTTCTGCCTTCAGATCACATAAGAAGGTCCTTAACTCTGTCCATGAACTATGAAGCATCAGTGAAGAACTGCATTTTCCCACAGAAATCTCTAGATCCCATGTTCGGAGACAAGGATGACCACATGGGTGTACTGGTTGTCATAATAAAAATCCTGCCATTACTGAGGTTCAAATCTGGACCATTGTGTTGTAGACTAGTATTCTACCAACTAAGCCCTGGTTTCTACACACAAATTTAATAAATTAAAATAAATTGTTCAAAATACTGACTCAATGTCTATTCTATCAGATATGCTGATGCTGTAATGCTGATAATGCACACTGGGAGCAAGTCGTCGCCCAATGTGTTGCATGGAGGAAAAATATCAGAAATAGAATAAAGACAAAGGAGAAAATGATTGCAGATAAGTCATACACTGAGCGTGTGAGATGGCGCATGATGGTGGAAATGACCATATGTTCACATGCAGCCACTGTGGATGAACATTTACAGTGCACATTGGTCTGATCAGTCACATTCACTACCGCCATGGATTGTAGTTATTTTGCCTTTTTGAAGAACAATGTAACAAACTATCATCTGTCAAGACGGAAAGGTGCCAATGATGATAATGCTGAGATCATTATGCTGTGGCTTAGAATATTTTAAGGCCCTGTTGTCATGGGTTCAAATCCATAATGGGGTGGATTAAAAAAAACTGACCTGGACTCCTAGGTCACCCCAGCCTAAACTGGGTATCGGGAAATGTATTAGGAAGTAAAAGTGTGATACTGACCACTTCACCGACTGAGTGCTGATTGGTCTGTACAAATATGAGTCAAACACCATATGCCCAATGCCATTTAAGGTGTGTAAAAAGGTCCTTTACTTACTTTATTAGAATTTTTGTGAAGGTTTAACATTTCAAACCCAGATAAGCAGCATATACCATGAGACTACCTGTGTTAATCAGTGCAGTGACTGTTCTTGTAAATGCACTCCCAATGAAAATAGAAAAAAAGCACATTTCGAAAATTTTCACATCTTTAGGCTCTGCCTAAAATAAGAAAACTTACAAACTGGTGAGATGTTTCCAATACATTTCTTATTTTATGTCAGAACCTGAAGCCAAGAATAAGACAATTCCTGAAACATTGCTATGTTTCCTGTTTTCATTGTGATTGAATAAGTTAGATCATCATGACATATTGTCCTTTAAGAAAAAACCTGTGTTGTCCCGATGTCCCCTTGAACCCCACACATTCATCCAACAATGTGTTAGCCAGTCTGGAACTTTAACAGTCCTTTCATTATTAGAAACTTGATCTTCTCTTTGAAGTCATCATCAGCCGTGTCAACAGTCCTGGAAGAGAAGCGAATCAAACTATATGTTAATAAGTTCATTAACAATTTTAGTATATATTTCATAACTTGGTATCAATACTGGGGTTTGCACAGGGGTTTGCTGCTGCGAGCTTGCTAATTTCATAACTTGGGTCAGCAAAACTTAGATATTTAAATTAAGTTTTACAACAAATGAGAGCAAATGTGTGGATAAAATAATGAAAAGATAAAATAACTGTAAAGATAATATGTGTAAAGTACAGGGTTCAGGGTGACCTGTACCAACAAAAACATAGAAAAAAAAATTAGATTCTGACAAAAATGGATGGAGTTTACTGTAAAAAAAACGGATGAACTATAGTATAGTACTATAAAGGACATTATAATAATAATGTACTTATTTACGAGTGAAGTAAGTCATAAGCATAAATTAACATGTTCATGCCATGATGTGATAACCATAAGGAACAGGCAAATGAAATTTATGTGACATATGAAAAGAAGATGTGTAATAGAGAAATTAGCCTTTTGTGGGGGGGAAATGGCAAGAGAGGCAAAGGAAGACAAACAAAGATGTATGTGGGAAAACATAATGGCTGGGCAACAAATAATAATATAAACAACACCAACTTCATCTAAACATTAAAAAAAACAGACAGGAGTTGAGAGTCATTATAACCTATACCTGCTCCAGACTGGGCGTCAGAAGAAGAAGAATGCAGATCTAATCATGGGTTTAATACAACAATGTCTGTTTAAAAAGTATCCAAACTTTGGCCAGGAAAGATACAATTATTCACTAAGAGGTTTGAAATACTAATCCCTTTCCAAATACTATCTAAATGGTCTAAAAACATACATATCTAGCACAATTTACCTCAAGGCTTGTCAAAGGGTTCTTTACTTACTTACAAAACAAATGCAACAAATGTTTAGCCATCATTTTGCCAATTGCAGTTACATTCATCAATACCTCCTATCTTTAGTTTATTGAACAAGTCAAAATAAAACAAAATGTTTTGTAATAGTTATAGGCCATGAATACTAGCTGTATATCATGAATACTTGGATTTACTAATTCCAAATACTGGAAAGTATTTGAAAAAACAAAGATAGGGAGTTGACCAACAGGACTCAGGACATGAAAGACACCATGGGCATGAAAATGCACGAGGCAGGGGAGCTGACAAAAGATCAAGAGTCTATCTGGGGGCAGTGCTGAGAGCAACATTCTGCAAAGGACCTGCTACATGACGATTTAAGAAGAAAAATTACATTTGTATTGGTCATTTATACAAGTCTTTAACATGAGGGTTAACAATAAAACACACATATACTCTCTCACAAACAGTGTTGCCATCTGCCTTTGATGAAAAAGCACCAAAATCGATCCAAAAAAGCACCAAAATATTTTTAGGAAGCACCAAAAAAAAAAAAAGCACCAACTGTTTTTATTACAAATGTAACAAGGTAGCACAGTATAATTTATTATTATCACTTCATATTACAATGAAGTTTATTCCAGATCCGCCAAACCCCAATCAGAACTACTTTCGAGCCAAAAAAGCACCAAATTGCAATACTATTTTTTGGGAAATCACTAAAACAAGCACTGGTGGTATTCATTCAAAATGTTATAAAGTAGCACATTATAATTTATTATTATCACTGAATATTAGAATGAAGTTTATTCCAGATCTGCCAAATCCCAGTCAAACAACTCCTCTTCAGTTTCTGTAGCTATTTCCTGCTGTGTTTGCTCCTGCGATGATCAGGATGAGGAGGATGATTGAAAGAAACATGTATATGCCTCCTGTGATCCAATTTTTCGCAGAATATCCTTAGGTAGTTTATAATCATGACATCATTATTCATATCTTTTCATTCCATATCTCTTGATGCTCAGTCTGTTCCGCAATTTTGATTTTATAACTCCCATCTGAGTGAAAATACGCTCCACATCCGCATTAGAATGAGGTAAATGAGCACAGTTAAAGCTAAATCTGTAAGATCTTGGAAAGGATTTTCACAGGTGGCATCCCTGTATGAGGCTATTTCTGCCCACAGTCCAAGTGTGTCAGAGGTCTGTCCACTGCATATGATGAAGTTTTCTCCACTGGAAATCGATGCGGGTGAGAGTAGCTGCATCTTCTACAAACATTTTAGCAAGATCTAATAAATATACAGGGCTTCATTGGCTGTAGACATTCACTTCCACTAAGACATGACATGAACTGCAAGACTTGAACGTTATTGGGTGTACGTAAATGCAGCTGTGTCAATAGCTCTATTAAAAACTGGATGCACCTTCCACGAATTTCTTTCTCATCGGGAAACTTGTAGTCTGCTATTTCTTTCTCAAACTCATAACCTAGATTGGGATTAGGATCTAAATAATCTTGAATAGCATCACTTTCTGTTATTTTTTCCCCAGGAATAGCAATCTTTGAACTGATAGAATCAATGAGCTGGACAAGATCGCTGAGTAGTTTTGTTGGATCCTGTATATCTGCTTCGAATTTCTTATTCACACTTTGAATTTCTCCGAGAATATGCTTGAGAAATATGAGATACACATAGTTTTTCATGTCGCTAAACACAGAATGTAGAAGTTCTGCTGTATAACAGCGCTCGTTGAGTCTTGCTACATCAAAATGAGTTCTGAGCTCGACCCACTGCTGCAATATTCTGACAATGGCAGATTGAATGGATATCCATCGTGTCTGGCTTAATTGAACAATCTTCAGCGGATGTTGTCCATCATTTATTGAAGCAAAAAGCTCCCTGTACTTTGCTTGACGAAGACTTGAGTGAGAAAACCAATTATATGTTTCTCTAATCATATGTTCCTGGGCAGACAAGCAGCTGCAGCCTGTGACACTGCCAGCTGAAGGGAATGACATACACACCTAATTAGTACCAGATGAGGAACTTCGGATTTTAATTTTGTATATACTCCATTCTTTACACCTGTCATGACAGATGCATTGTCAGTGCCGAGTGCAACTAGTCTTTGCAACTCAAGTCCATTCTTGTTTAAACAATCTTTTAACGCATTGCATATTGCCTGTGCGTTGCAGTCACTCAGTTCAACTAAATCTAAGTAAGTAACCACAAACTGCTTTCTTGTCTCTGAATAGTACCTAATAGCTACTCCAAGTAGCTTAGTTTCAGAAATGTCATTGCTCTCATCAATAAATAAGCTGTATTTACTTTTGCCAATATCAGCTGTCAAGTCTGTTGTGAAGTATGGTGCAAGTACATTTAAAATAACTGCTCTGCACTTAGTTCTCCTAAGCTTAAAGTTCTTGCAACCTTTGCTGTCACCAAAGTGTACCTTGCAGAGTTCACTTAAATGGTCAACAACGCGAAGCGAACAATGGCCAGCTATGAACAAAGACATGCATCCTTCTGTTTCTTTGACATCATCTTTCAGTTTGTCAAATGCAATTGTTGTTTGTCTTTGTGTACTGAATGGTTGTTCGGCTTTCTGATGTTTCGTTGTATTCTTGTGCCTCTCAATATCATTTAACCTGGCTGCAATTGAACATTTGCAATATTTGCAAAAACACTTAGTATTATTCCCTTCTACTTTTAACAACCATTTTTGAAATCTCATGTCACTGAGCCACTGTTCTCTGAAATGTTGATAATATTTCTTGCTCATGGTGAAACACAAATAAGCTTAAATAAAAGGATAATGTAAACACCACAAAATTATGAACTCGATTACAAACTAATGTATTGACGTTTGGACTTGTCTGCAAGATGGCGTTCGCTTTCAGCTAAATCATATTAAAGGGAGTTAAATTAGTTGAATATTGCGCGGTAACGTACTAAAACTGTTCTACTCCCACGCTTCAGTTCAAATTCGGCTTTTTAGTGTTCCCAAAATGATTGTTAAAGTAATTTTTACCCACCCCAAAAAAGCACCCAAAAATTTTGTGAAGCACCAAATTAGCGTGTCCGTGCTAAAAGCAAAATTTGCGCACTAAATGACTTGAAAAAGCACTAAATTTAGTGCGAAAAGCACTAAAATGGCAACACTGCTCACGAATACTTCTCTCATACTTCTCTCCCTCCTCCTCTTTCTCTTACACTTGTCTCTACTTCTTCACCACAATATCAAATCTGCTGATAACTATTATAGTAATAGCTGACAATACCTTTGTGCCTTTTCATAGTCCGTCTGCAACAGATGAATTAGGTTCATAATTCTGGAGTCCAGAAGAATCTCCATCACCTGAGGGTCCTTCAGCACCTCCTTTACCTTGGCATCTTCATTGGCTGGGACTTCCTGGATGTCAACTTGTTCATCTGAAGCATGAAGTCTGATATCTGCTGTTGGACTTTTCTTTGTTTTTGGAAGACTTAACTCACCTGTAACCTTGGATGAATGTTCACTATCTGTAAAATCTGTAATCTTAGCTGCTTTTTTATCATTTTCTTTAATCTGTTCCGCAACTGATTTTGATTCACTGTCCACAAGTTCTATAATTTTTGGTTTTGTTTTCTTATCCAAGTTTTCAGGAGCTTTCTGCACTTGTATTGGATGTGACTTGCCACCACTTGGATTTTTGTTTTTTGTAGCACTGGCTGAACTATCACTAAAGTTTGTGAAATGATCACCTGAAAATTTAAAAAAGAATAAAATATATAATGACAAAAACAGACATATACATATGAATGAATATTTCATGGTTCTAGTGATATATTTCTTTGTCATAAGAATCTATAACTATATAATGGAGGAAACTGAGAGAGTAGTGTAGCTGATCACCCTGTCTGGTATGGTTAAATCATCATCAGGCATGGTTAAATCATCTCCAAATCCCTACCCACAGTGAGTAATGAAAGCTGGCATCAAACCATGTCTTACCGTGAATTGATGGGTACTATATTAAAAACAAATCTACTCGGTTCTAGGAATAACATTGTATGTTGCGTAAATTGTTGAAAGCAAGGAAGCTTATCATTTTTAATGGAAAAAAGGAATACTTTTAGATTTTTAAAGTAGATATTTTAGAGTTTAGATTTTTAAAGTAGATATTTAGGCAGCCATCAGAGAAAATGTGACCAGTATTCATATTCAGGTGTAGGATTTTACTGGCATGATACTGACCACATCAGCTGCTGAGTCCTGACTGGTCTATACAAATATTAAACCAGCACCATTTATCCAATGTGCCTCACGGCAAAGAGTACTTTACTGTTTGATTCTACCGACATCACAGCACTTGAGATATGTCCTGTACGCTCCGTCTCTCTCCCTCAGATGATGTAAAGAGTATGGATACTTAATAGGTCCAGTGGCCAGTTGGTTGCACACCGTTGTTTTGGCCCTTACCGTGCTCCTTCCTGCTAGTGCCGAATTGGATACCCACTCTTCTCCTTCTGCCCTTTATCCCCCCATGGAGCAGAAGACCTCAACCAACTCACTGCAAGCAGCCCTATCTTCATATTTCAGCCCTCTCCCTGTTTTTCCCATATTATTCATCTCTGTATCAAAGTCTCTTCACTGTGCAAGTTTAAGTCTACTTCTGTTTTGGTCGCTGTGGGTAATAAACAAGGGAATGTCTAGTTATAATATATATATATATATATATATATATATATATATATATATATATATATATATATATATATATATATATATATATATATATATATATATATATATTGGCACCTTGCCGTCTTGACAGACGATAGTTTGTGCTTTAAAAAGGCATAATAACTTTTACCTATGGCGGGTAGCGCATGTGACTGATAAGGCCAATTTGTGCTGTAAATGTCCGTTCACAGTGGGTGCATGTGAACACGTGGTCATTTCCACCATCATGCACCATCTTACGTCTCAAACGCTCGGTGTGTGACTTATCTGCAATAATTTTCTCCTTTGTTTTTATTCCATTTCTGATGTTTGCCCTCCATGCAACACGTTAAGCGGCGACTTGCTCCCAATGTGCATTATCAATGCCTGTATCAATCATGTCCCGCTTACACACATCTTTGTATCGTAGTAGAGGCCGACCCTGAGATCTCTTACCCATCTGTAATTCACCAAAAAAGATGTCCTTTGGTATTCTACAATCATCCATCCTCTTAAGATGTCCTATCCATCTAAGTCTACGAAGACTGAGCATGGAATAAACTGTCACACAACCTGATCTTTCCAATACTTCAGTATTTGTGATTTAGTAAGCTTCCTGTTCTCCCAGACTCTTTTTGTTAACCTGTTCATTGTTGTTGCTGCCTTACCAATCCGGATGTTGATTTCCTGATCTAGGGATAATTTGCTATTTACCACTGATCCTAGATATGTAAAATGGTCTACCATCTCTAGTTCGGCGTCGTCAATAAAGATTGATGGTACCCCATGTGCACCTTGTGACATAATCTGTGTCTTCTTTTTGCTAATTGTTAAACCAAATTCAGAACAAGCATTGGAGAATGCAGATAGTAGACATTGCAATTCTTCCTCAGAGTGGGTCGTAACTGCAGCATCATCTGCAAAAAGCAACTCTCTGATCAGTACCCTCCTAATTTTGGTCTTGGCCTTCAATCTCTGAGCATTGTAAAGGCCGCCATCTGAGCGTGAGTGAATGTATATACCATCCTCCTGATCACGAAATGCATATTTCAGTAGAAGTGAAAAGTATATTCCAAAGAGGGTGGGGGATAGTACACAACCTTGCTTAACTCCACTCTTGATATATATATATTCTGTGCAGGCACCAATTAATGCACCCACTCAGTCACTATTATCTAACGCCTTCTGCACCACTGACTTTAACCCATTATATCCCAGTTATGCCTGTAAGCTTTCTGAACCACGCAAATGTTAATTTAAAGAAGCAAGCGCTTATGGCATAGAGTTAACTCTATATGACAATGAAATGTTCATACATACCAAGCAAGCCACAGAACTCCATAAGGAACTTCTCCACCTCCTTATTTCCTTTGTACTTCTCCATCGCAGCAACTGGATTGGATTGAAACTCCTCCAAAGCCTTCATAAAATGTGGGTCACCAAACCTCTTCAAAAGCAGTTCATTCTTTTCAACTTTGTCTAATAAGTCATTCACTGATCCAGTCTGAAAGATGAAGGAGGTCTCATGTTACCAGTATAGACCAAATATTACACATGAAGGAGATACCTTGACACTTCCAAGAGTCAGGGTAAAGCTACTAGCCATCTCTGACAGTTACTAACTCACTCTATGTGTCTGTGGAACGGCTTCAGAGAACTTGTACCTTAAGAAGAATGGCAGTGAGCAGTTAAGAGAATTACATTCTTTGTAATTCTTTCACTACAGACTTGTCCCACTTGACAGTCTTGGTTCTTATTCAGAAAGAAAGTGAATTACGTCAACAGTTTGCATGGTTATTCTTTGTCTTGCTGTTGTCCTTGCATGCCTTTTAATATGTCTTTTATCTCTTGATATCACTGCCCACATCTGATACCAACAGCACACCTGCCCAAGTGGAATTTTATCCCAAATGAAGACATGCCAACTGCAAACAACAGTTGGTTGGTTGTGACATAATTTGCCAGTATCCTCAGTTTACAGACGTTTCTAAGAAGTGCTGTTTTCACATGTGTGCTTTGTCATTTCCTTAAAGGGAATGAATGCCGTATAGCAAAACACTATAGAAATGTAGTGCCGTAGCTCGAAATAGATTAATTAGGGCCAGTTAGACCTGGCGAGGCGAGGCATTGTCACTTGAGTTTGGACCATTGACCAAGTCAGATGTAGTAACATGGGAGTAGGTTTTTTGCCCAATTGTGCCTTCTAGTGCTTAAAAAGTCGCTTAAAAGTCGACAGGGTTGACTTCATTGCACCGGGTTTTATCCCATATGGCTCGGTCTCTTTCCGCAGCACGGAAAGCGTCATACAAAGCACGAACTCCGTAGCTTTTAGCGACGACCCACAGGAGTCTCAGAAACATTTAACTCGTAAACCGAAGGACGCGGCCCGGAATCGAACCCACAACCTTCGGAGCACAAGTCAAGCGGCTTGACCACTTTGCCACAGAGACTTAGGCACTGGAGTCACAGGCGAGGGATAATTTTGGCGATAATAATCTTGGAAGAGATGGAGGCCACACACCGGCTTACCCCTTAAGTTGGTACGATATTTGTATAACCAATCCAGAAAGGGAAACAACTCAATGTATTCTTCAACAACTACTAGGAAGTCATATCATGGTTATCTCCCTTTCCATTCTTGTTCTCAAGTGGTGGCAAGCTACAGTACCAAATGATCTTGGAACCAGCCATGGGTATCATCTATTTACAACAACTTGCCTCTGGAGGAAATTACTTGTAGATACATAGCTCAAGACAGGAGCTTATTACAGTTAGAGTGGATCATGTACCACTAACTTCACCTGAGAGATTTACAGTGTTTGCTACCCTAAATTACCAGAGGAGCCATCGTCTGCAGAAGCTGTAGGACTGGTCTATCAATGTCCTGTATGCGGGTAATACTCCGACTTCTATCAGGAGACAACTAATGGCACTCCTTTGTTTTTCCATGTCGATAAAGACATTGCTGGATGGACCTTTGCCGCACATAAAGAGTCTTAACCACTCACTTATTGGGATTAGCCGCTCAGATACAGTCAACCAGCAATTACAGAACCCATCTGGATAGTCCGTGCCTTAACAGCTTATAGTATAATGGCTAATACAGCCACTTGGGGAAAACATCGGTGAATGCAGACCTTTTTTTTCCCCTCAAGACTTCCGCAAGTGTCAGTGCTCCAGAATATCAATGCCAATATCATCATTCTATGGATAGATATATCATGGACAGTTACCTATGTCTGTCTGTTATGTTCCCTCCCCGAAATTGGATTACCACTCGATAGTTCCAGAATCATCCTCACCTATGATGTCCAGCCAGTGTAATCTTTGCCAGTGATATACATACATCGGTGAGATACATCAAGCGTATGATTAACTTATCCCATTATCATCAATGGAAAACGTTAGAGGATTTTAATACAGAGACTGTATTGAAACATTTTCTTATGTGTCATATTGTGGAGAGTAGATACAGTTTATCCAGCCCCAGTGTGGGATGATCGTACATTTTCCCTGACTCACAGGATTTACTTATTCAGGATTTAGTAAGGAGAATGACACAATCAACAGCCAGATCCAATAGTTATGGACTGCTTTTTATAGTTAGAGAATGTTGAGTACTGTGTTTGATTGTGATGAACATAGTTAAATGTATTCACTATATGATTAGTCTGGAGGTAACAGCATTCCAGATATGGTTATTGTTTTTATTTCAGATGATAAGTTAGACAATAGCAGTGTTGAGATTTTGTAATCAAAGCGTGTATTGCACGGATTTGATGTTTATTATGGTTATTACGTGTTTTTGTAGATTTTAGTAATACAGAGTTAGAGTTCCCGTAACCCACTGTTTTGATCCATATTAAAAGGATATAGTTAGAGCCAGTGGTGTTTTACTTTCTTGTGACTAGTGTTACAATGTGGTGTTTAATGTTGTTGATATATGTCACTGTTATACAAAACATAGAAAGCTGCTGTGAGAGGTCGCCAGCACATAGACAACGATGTCTTAAGTTGAGACGTCATCGCATCAACTGAGATGTCTATGGTTACTTGACTGGCTTTCTTCTACCTTTCTTCGGGAGATTAGTCTTATCATTGTAGGTTGGACTGGTGTCTCTGTCTGCCTAGTCCCTCCTGATGAAACCCAGAGCCTTGGCTAGTGTTCCTGGAGAAAACCCTATTAGGAAGACAACTGGCCCACTGTTCTTATATCTTTATTATCATTCAGGACTCGGACCCCAAGCCTTGATATACCCCTAGACCATATTCATATATTCGATACATATATCTCACAGTGTTGATAGGTAGGCATTTAGGACTAGAATCTATATATTAATCACTTCTTATAAACTATATATTAATCACTTCTTATAAACTATATATTAATCACTTCTTATTAACTATATATTAATCACTTATTATAAACTATATTTGAATCACTTCTTGCCAGTGTAGATACATCTTTAAAGAAGTTTCATAACTGCCCTGAGTTCCAATGGAGGTTATTTGTAAAATCACTAAAACACAAGAAAATTAGTAATACTAAACAATAAAACTAATACACATAATAATAATATATTGATTGGTGCACTGAAATGAGTGCTGTCATCCACCCAGAAAAGGCGGCTGTTTTGTGGTGCTCTCTGGACAACAGGATTGTGAGAGCTGATGTCCCAAGCCTCACGATACATGGTAGAAGCGTCAACAGAGAGAACAATCTGAAGTATCTGGGAATCACATTTGACAGGAGTCTGTCCTTCAAGGACCATGTGGAGACGGTTGTGACAAGATCTCAAAAGGGACTCAATGCACTTAAAACTGGCTGCAATTGACACAGAGCAGAGAATGCTCTTTAACTATACCAGCACTTGATCCTCTCAGTGATTGATTATGGACTAGGACTGCTCACTGTCTCAGCTGGTGAAATTAGAGCGCATACAGAATGAAGCTATGCGTGTCATTCTGGGATGCACCAGAGACACCCCAGTAGTGTGTATGTGTTACATCCTTGGTCTGCCGACTGTAGCTGGTAGGCACAAGGTAATGCAGGCAAAGGCATACCTCAGAGTAGCTGCAGACACAGATCACCCGTTGCATGAGGTGCTGGACGCAGTTAAGGGTCACAGACTAAGAGGGAAATCATGGATGGCTCAGGGAGAGGATACGATCAGACAGGTGTGCATCTTGGAGAACCTTAGGCGAGGAGAGGAGTGGGTCAGAGTGCCAGCGGAGCAGTCAGACTTGTGCAGTTATAATCACATTGAGCAAGGAGTGGCCAGCAGGGGCTACAGAAGTGGAAATCCAGCAACTAATTCAGGATAATGCTCGCCCAGGTGATGTGATTATCTACATAGATGGTTTGGTGTTGAGAGGTAGGAGAAGTGCCTGGGGATTCTTAGCAAAAGCTAATGGTCGACGTTTGGTGCAGGAGAGCCTGGCATATGATACCACAACATCTAGCTTAAGAATGGAGGTGGAGGCGGTCAGTGCAGTTTTCCGCTGGATGGAGAACACGATACATACACTCATCATGGTTGTGACTGACTCAGAAAGCATGCTGAGGAAGGTGAGGACAGGCAGGCTTCGTGCAGAGTGGCTTGCTTCGCTTTGGAGGTCAAGGAATGCAAGCATCACCTGGATCTTTTCTCAGGGGCATGCAAGTGTGCTGGGGAATGAACAGGCGGACAGATTGGCTGGCTCGGCAAAACTTGGTGGAGTATTGATGCATGACAAGGCAGACGTGGTTGCGGCCTTGTCGGAGCACGTGTACACCTTGGAGGAGCAAATGGATCACCATGGTCTGGCAAGAATGAGGCAGCGAGGAGTGACGAGGGGATCTGGCCGACGCTCGACGCTCAGAGGAAAGGCGAGACGGACATATAATCAAATTGCTACTGGAACTATTGGTGTTGGAACTCTTCGCTGGCTGCTGAGGATGGGGACGGAGCGCTTATGGGAATGCCCCGAATGCTTTGATGTCGGTTCCTAAATCAATCAATCAATCAATCAATAATAATAATATTAATCTTTAATTGTGCTTTGCACTGTGTGGTGGTGTTTTTTTTTAAAAACTGCATTAAGCTGTTGTTGCAAAATGTGGCAATTTGGACTCAAAATTCTGGTTTTCAGTTGTAAAATTTCAGTTTGTTTTGAGAAAAAACAACAGAGAGGACAGATTTGCTTCGACCAGTTTAGCTCTGGGGATAACCAAGCCTCATAAAAACTTAAGCAAGAGAAAGGCTATGAGGAAAGGCATTGGCCATCTACCTTATATGTGAAAAACTAACACCTCACAACCCAAAGTCAGTATCTACTTTGGGGCTACATTCATCTATTGAAAAAAAAAACAAAAAAACAAACTAGCATTCTATCTCTTTCAGATGATACAATCTTTACTATTGGTGATACTTCTTACCTTTAAAGGTTCTTAACAATCAAGTGCTAAATATATTAGCTACAGAGTCTTCACAATTCTGTACAATACTACCTGTGGTGATGTATCGGACAGGTGCTCTGGCAGCTGCCTTATGTATGTAGGCCTGGGCATATTGTTAGTTTGTCTAGACTACTAACTGTTCCACTTCTCACATGGGGTAGTGAGGAGTGTTTTGTGTGATATTCACTAGCATAGAAACAAAGCATTATGAGGTAACCCTTAGCCATGAAGTTGAAATCACAACTATCAACTAACAACTAAAAGGTGGAAAATTGAGAGAACTCATGTGCATGTTGTGAATGTATAAAAAGTCTTCAACAGTTGGAAATAGAAAGTGGAGGATGAATAGGCTGCAACCTGGACTAACTTAAAAACATTAGAAAACCCACCCACAAACAAATAATATTGTTAGCATGTGTCATTCAGGTGTGCAGACATTTGGATTCTGGCAGGTGTTAAGGAGATTGTGCCTTGTGCTAATAGATACTAGAGCACTAACAGGGGTATCTGTGTGCGTGTGCGAAGAAGGTGATTATTTATAAACTTAAAAGGTTGACGTGTACAATAACTACAAACATATCACCTTGATTATCTAGCAGTCCTTTAACTTCTGACATTGCTTGTTGAACTTCATCTATTGTCAGGTCTGACTGAGTTTTCCCAGACTTTGGAGAAATGAAAGGGATGTCATTTTCCTTCTTTGTTGTTTCAGATTTTTCTGCTTTTACTTCCGCTGGTGGTTTCACTGACTCTGTATTCTTTTTATGACTGCTAGGTGAATTTGTGGATGAGCCTCCAAACAGAAATCCTTTCTTCAATCCTCCAAACATTCCCCCACTTGAAGTTCCCGAAACTTTAGTAGGTTTTGGTAGTTGTGAAGATGTCTTTGATGCTAGTGATGATGCTGCAGGTGTCGCAGATGTAATGATGGATTTCTCCTGTGCATAAAAAACACACACAGCTCAGAAGCATTTCTTAACCACAGTATAAACATTTACAATAAAAATTTAAGTCTATTCATTTTGAAAAATAATGTTTAAATATCACAATTTGCTATTTGTTACCTTAAAAAGCATTATTAGCATAGTGGTTAGTGCACATGCTTGTCAAGGCAATGGTCATAGTTCAATCCCCAGCAGAGACAGGATTACTTTATCCAGTCAGTACAGCTCTGGGGTTAACCCAACCATATAAAAATGGGTACCAGTCAATTTTCAGAATTTTAAATGCTACTTGGGATTGAACCAATAACAACTGTTATCAAGTGAGCACACTAACCAACTTGGCTCTTTCACTCTTGGGATGACTGCTGAAGTATGCAATTGTAGTGAAAACACCACTGGCTTCCTTAAGGATTCCACTATATGAAGTTCCATGTGCACTTTTGATGCCAAACTACCGAACCTCCTCTACATCGATGACTACAGGATTCCACTTTCTGGATCTCTTGCCGAAATTTGTAAGCACAGAAAAGACTGCCTTTAATGGCTGGGGGAAATTAGGTCCATTTGTGCGCAGGATTATTTGCACGCGCTAACATACTAGTTTGACAATGTACTCAATCCAGCCGAGCCATGATACACCCTGATTATTTCTGACATGACTTGTTGACATATAGCATCATACCTACAAGAGCATAGATGGCTGTACTGTCCAGGCCATGTCGGTATATGTGGACATGAGAGAGCTGATTGACAGGCATCTAAGTTACTACTCCATGGGAAAATACCAAGGTTCAGCAAGGGAGAAGTGATACTACCTATAAATGATAACCTGCTGCATGAGGAAATAAAAAAAAAAAACTCCATGTGGCTACAACTAATGGAATCAGGAATTCAATTTTTGCAATAGCATGAAGGATGAATTGTGGTAGAGGATGTAGTAGAGGGCTCCATAACGAACCAGTCATTGCAACTATAAGCATCCATACTCTTTGACATCTTAACATTTATTTGCATTAAGGATGGCCAGAGTGTATTTCAGGGTAGAGAGGACCAGTTCTTGGTACAGAAGAACAAGCCGATGCTGCTCAATGTTGGCAGTCACTATCACATTCATTGCTGCCAGATCTTGGCGAGCTTTCATAATGGCATACTAAATATGACATCTGAAGCAAAGGCTGCAATCAATTTCACTGCAAATTAATTCCTTGAGTTAGTTCTGACAACCTCATCACCACTCAGTTTCACAATGAGCATGTTTGAATGAACAATGCGAATGATGAAAGACGCTGCTGTTGTTGTGGGATTGACCAGTGCTATACTTAGATTGCACCAGTTGGGGATGCAGCCAAGTACACTATGTATCTCACTTGCAATCTCATTTGGTTTTTCCTTTTGGATACGCAAGAATATCACCAACAAATAACAATGTCCTCCCCTCCCCTTTTCCATGTGACAACTGGAAACATTTATGGAAAGAGAGATAGAGAAAGACATTCTACTAGAGATGGTGAGATATGAAGAAGCATGATCTCTCTCACCAGTCGGCAACGTACCTCATGAAGAAGATGATGATGATGATACTAACCTTATGATCACCTGTTGCTTCTCCATGGTTTACAGTCTCCACAGTGACTGCCCCTTGTGTCTGCACAGTGACTGCCCCTTCTGTCTGCACATTGACTGCCTTAGCAGTCACAGATTTCTTCACTTTGGCTCTTTCTTTAGCACTATTAGTTTTCAGTGTAGGCTTTTCGCCACTGACTGTATCTAGCATTCCTGTCCTTATAGCAGATGCTTGTTTCAAGACTACAGTCATATCCTCCAGTGGAGGAATATCTTTGAACAATAAAGAATATAACATATATTAAACATGTTGAACTATACTAGATTCTGGATAATTTTATTGCCTTTTCTCATTCTATAAACAAAGTCCCTGAAATTTGTATGAAAGTAAAGCTTCATAAATATTTTAATATACACTTTGTTGAAGTTTATAGAAAACTAATGTATTTATCATCCTTTTGTTTGTGCCTTATGGAACTGACACAAAAGTAAAAATTCTACAAATGAGAAGTGGTTTACTATGAATAATATCTATGTGTGTGTCTATTTTTTTTTTTTTTTACAGAAAATTAAACATTTTAAGATTTCATAAATGTTATTGCATCTATGAAATGTGGATGTGTGATGTCATTTCATGACAAAACAAAGTTGATAAATACAAGGGCAGTCTAAAAAGAAATAAATAAAAGAAAATGTTTGCATATCCTTTACAGGACATCGCTGTCAACATCAGCATCTTTCAGCTGATTGTTGATTTCTTGGCAAGATTACGCTCAGTAGTTTGCCATTGCTTTCTGAGCGGCCAGCTCACATACCCCGTAAGTTACCGACGTGATTCGAACCACTGCTGATTCTCACCGTCGTCATGTTACTTACGAGAGTATACAAGATTACAGAGAAAAGTCGCTAACCTCTAGGCCAGGAAGCCGGCCTAAAAAGAAAAAGGATTTAAAAATTGTGTTTTACTTTACTAACAATTCAGCCATCCCTACCGCCTTCAAAAGAGTTCCCTACACTGTTGATACACTGTTACCGACACATTTTCCAGTTTCTGAATGTGTCCTGGAAATCATTTTCTAGGATAGCTTGCATGTCTCCTAGCGAATTTCTCATGATTTCTTCTAATGTCTAAAATCTGTGACATTTAAGGGTGGATTTCAACTTTGGAAACAAGAACAAATCTGGAAAAGCCAAATCCTGATGTAGGATGGCTGTAGGGCAAGTTGTTTTATGCTTTCTCAAAGTCATGAAAAATTAGTAAATGTGTGCAGATATGTTATCGTAGTGTAGCATGCAAGTTTAACTTGTTCATGCTTCACCTCTTCTTTTGTTTTTGCACACCCCCTTTCTCAAAAGCTTAATTACATTCAAGTAGCGCTTCACTGATCATGTAACAAAGTTGAAAAATCTCATGATAAATGGTGTCTTGGAACACACAAAAAGCAACCAACTGAACCTTCACATTTGAGCAACTCTTTATGTGTTTGTATTTTTGCCGCTGACCCACCGTGAACTTTGTCTGTTTAACATCATAGTCATAAACCCAGGATTTGTCACCTGCTTTGACATTTCTCAAAAAGTCTAAGGGAATTGATCAATCTATCTCGATTTGAAATTCTGGTACATCACACAAATTTGTTTTCTTCAAGATCCTTTATTGTAGAACATTTAAAAAAATTGGCAAGTGCCTTCCTTTTTCTCGGAAGTACATCCACAACTAACTTTAGGGCCATGATCCCTGCTAATATTAGACTTAAAGGTACATGTAGCTGGTACACATACATGGAGTAGTTAGCCCTCTGATCCACTTACTTATCACGTTGTTATAAAAGTTTGGTTATGGCTGCCCTCGAATGTGGGTATAGCTGGCCGAACCCTTTTAATTATTTTTTAGTAGAACTAAAATGATTTCAGAGATGTATACATAATATTTTCTTAATCAAACAGAGGTACTCTTGATATCTGCATCAAATTCCATGTTCTTTTATCTGTTTATGTAAAGTAACTCGGAAGATTAAACATGGAAGAAAGAAAATAAAGTAGAGCTACTCAAAATTGAAAGTGGCATTTTCCACTTAGCCCTTGTGTCTGCACAGTTTTGAAAATTGTAACTAAGTGAGTCATGCAGAAAAACAAACAGCACAAAAATTATGGGGAGACTGTGACCTTGATTAGTAGGGCCAAGTGTTGAAATTCATTAACAGTAAAGTAAATGAAATTCTTATTAACTCATTATTATACAAGCATATTCGCTCTGGATATGTAAAACTAACCTGGATTCCCACGGATACCAGGAAATGTCTTGAGAAGTACAGTCAGCTAGAGCAATATTAACCAGATCACTCCTTGCATGCCCAGTGATCTATAGTACAGTCAGCTAGAACAATATTAACCAGATCACTCCTTGCATGCCCAGTGGATCTATAGTACAGTCAGCTAGAGCAATATTAACCAGATCACTCCTTGCATGCCCAGTGGTCTATAGTACAGTCAGCTAGAGCAATATTAACCAGATCACTCCTTGCATGCCCAGTGGTCTATAGTACAGTCAGCTAGAGCAATATTAACCAGATCACTCCTTGCATGCCCAGTGGTCTATAGTACAGTCAGCTAGAGCAATATTAACCAGATCACTCCTTGCATGCCCAGTGATCTATAGTACAGTCAGCTAGAGCAATATTAACCAGATCACTCCTTGCATGCCCAGTGATCTATAGTACAGTCAGCTAGAGCAATATTAACCAGATCACTCCTTGCATGCCCAGTGGTCTATAGTACAGTCAGCTAGAGCAATATTAACCAGATCACTCCTTGCATGCCCAGTGGTCTATAGTACAGTCAGCTAGAGCAATATTAACCAGATCACTCCTTGCATGCCCAGTGGTCTATAGTACAGTCAGCTAGAGCAATATTAACCAGATCACTCCTTGCATGCCCAGTGGATCTATAGTACAGTCAGCTAGAGCAATATTAACCAGATCACTCCTTGCATGCCCAGTGGTCTATAGTACAGTCAGCTAGAGCAATATTAACCAGATCACTCCTTGCATGCCCAGTGGTCTATAGTACAGTCAGCTAGAGCAATATTAACCAGATCACTCCTTGCATGCCCAGTGGTCTATAGTACAGTCAGCTAGAGCAATATTAACCAGATCACTCCTTGCATGCCCAGTGGATCTATAGTACAGTCAGCTAGAGCAATATTAACCAGATCACTCCTTGCATGCCCAGTGGTCTATAGTACAGTCAGCTAGAGCAATATTAACCAGATCACTCCTTGCATGCCCAGTGGTCTATAGTACAGTCAGCTAGAGCAATATTAACCAGATCACTCCTTGCATGCCCAGTGGTCTATAGTACAGTCAGCTAGAGCAATATTAACCAGATCACTCCTTGCATGCCCAGTGATCTATAGTACAGTCAGCTAGAGCAATATTAACCAGATCACTCCTTGCATGCCCAGTGGTCTATAGTACAGTCAGCTAGAGCAATATTAACCAGATCACTCCTTGCATGCCCAGTGGTCTATAGTACAGTCAGCTAGAGCAATATTAACCAGATCACTCCTTGCATGCCCAGTGAGTCTATAGTACAGTCAGCTAGAGCAATATTAACCAGATCACTCCTTGCATGCCCAGTGATCTATAGTACAGTCAGCTAGAGCAATATTAACCAGATCACTCCTTGCATGCCCAGTGGTCTATAGTACAGTCAGCTAGAGCAATATTAACCAGATCACTCCTTGCATGCCCAGTGGTCTATAGTACAGTCAGCTAGAGCAATATTAACCAGATCACTCCTTGCATGCCCAGTGGTCTATAGTACAGTCAGCTAGAGCAATATTAACCAGATCACTTCCTTGCATGCCCAGTGGTCTATAGTACAGTCAGCTAGAGCAATATTAACCAGATCACTTCCTTGCATGCCCAGTGGTCTATAGTACAGTCAGCTAGAGCAATATTAACCAGATCACTCCTTGCATGCCCAGTGGTCTATAGTACAGTCAGCTAGAGCAATATTAACCAGATCACTCCTTGCATGCCCAGTGGTCTATAGTACAGTCAGCTAGAGCAATATTAACCAGATCACTCCTTGCATGCCCAGTGATCTATAGTACAGTCAGCTAGAGCAATATTAACCAGATCTCTCCTTGCATGCCCAGTGATCTATAGTACAGTCAGCTAGAGCAATATTAACCAGATCACTCCTTGCATGCCCAGTGATCTATAGTACAGTCAGCTAGAACAATATTAACCAGATCACTCCTTGCATGCCCAGTGATCTATAAACATATGGGACTAGCACCATATTACACCTCAAGGCAAACACACATTTGTTATTATTAGATTATTATTTAGATATATTGAAGAATATATAAATTAAAAAACACAAAACACCATGATTTTTGTTTTAGCTTGCTGATTCAATAGAGTCTGCTACATACGCTATTTATTACCTAAGTTATAACTAATGTCTTGGGTCTCTTTATAATTATATAGCGTAAAAAGTTTTAAAATACAACTCTGTGCATATACTATGTACCTTGGTCTATAGCTCTGGCCTGCCGACCCCGGTGGTCATGTGTTCGATTCCCCATAGAGGCCGAGATTTTCAATTGTTTGACCTGGTCAACGTAGCCTTACATCAATCAATCAATCAATCATGTGCCATGCCGGAAAGCGTGGGCGGTCATGACTCGCCATTTCACTCGATCACCAGAGTCGTGGATCAGCTCACTGTTCCTGTCTCGTCCATGCCATGTGGCCAAGCCATCCAGGTATTTTCCTCTCGGTCTTCCTCTTGGTCTGTTCCCTTCGATCTTGCCAGTTGTCACTAAGTTCTCCAATCCATTTCTTCTCATAACATGTCCAAAAAATGTTGACTGTCTATGTCTAATTTCTCTAATCAATTTACGATTTTCATTTGTCTCCTGTAGTACTTGGTCATTGGTTTTTCTGTCTGTCCATGGTATTCTTTGCATTTTCCTCAGAAACCTAATTTCTGTAGCCATCAGATTTTTTTCAGCTTGACTGCTCATTGTCCAAGTTTCACATCCATACAAAAGAACAGGCTCTATGTTTCCCCTCACTATTTTTCTCGTTTCAATTGACATCTTTTTATTGGTCAGTATGTTTTAATCTCTTCAAGGCATCTCCCATCAGATGTTATGACTGTTCCGAGATAATTGTACCGATTCACTTGTTGTAGAATATTTCCATTTACTTGTATATTACATTGTGGCACTTCGTTCTTCCTAGTGACGACCATAACCTGTGCCTTTTTACAATTTAATTCTAACCCCAGTTGTTCACTGTGTGCAACAACCGCATCCACTAATTGTTGCAGAACCTGCGCATTGTCTGCAATCAATACTGTATCATCTGCATATCTAATGTTATTGATGTTTCTTCCTCCAATGCTGATTCCATTTATATCCTCTACATTTCTGAAAATATTTTCACTGTATAGGGAAAAAAGATATGGAGACATTACACATCCCTGCCTAACACCTCTCTTAATAGGCTGATATTGTTCCACTTCATTATCAATCCTTATTGCAGCTTGTTGTTTCCAAAATATGTTTTTTATAAGTCTAATGTCTTTCTCATCAATTTGTAGATCTGCAAGCATGTCCACCATGTTGACATGTCTAACTAACTCTATCAAAAGCCTTTGTGTAGTCAATAAAGCAAAGATGTATATCCTTGTTTACTTCTATAGCACGTTCAATAACTGTTCGCAGCATATACACAGCATTTAACATTTACTGTACCTTTTCCTTCTACAAACCCACATTGTTCTTCCCCTATTTCAGGTTGTATTTTTCCCCTCATCCTTTGCATGATAATTCGTAGCAAAATCTTTGTGATGTCAGATGTGACTCATATTATACTAAATGCCTTAAATAGGTACCAGAAAATATTATGGGAAGTAAAAGCAGCTGGTGTGAATAGACCACCTCATCCACAGAGTTCTCTTCTTCTTCAGCGTTCAGAGTCATTGAGGTTCTTTGCTGCAGATACAATCCGTCTCCATTCGTCTCTCTGGTTGACCTTCTCTTGCCAGTCGTTGATTCCAAGTGCTTGTAGGTCTGTATATATATATTATTATTATCTCTCCACCGTCTTCTTGGTCTACCTCGGGGTCTACGGTTACCCATTTATTTCCTGAGTGTAAGCGAGTTTTGTTTCCCTATTATCTTCCATTCTTTCTATATGCCCAGCCATTGTAGTCTATTAGCCTTCATGAGTTCTCTAGTCTCTATATTTTGATGACCGCACTGATGGAGAAGGGGGTCAATCCCTGGTTGGTGAACTGGATAGCAGCCATCCTGCACTCTCGTCGGGTTGCTCTCCGTCTGGGCGCATGGACCTCAGAGCCACATATGTTAACCCCGGGACTGCCACAGGGATCTGCAGTCTCACCGGTGCTCTTTAATGTGTATACGAGCAAGATTGCAAACCTAGAAGCACCAGGGGTTGGAAGAATACTAACATTTGCAGATGATATTCTTGCATATAGGCAGGGGAGAGATGGGGAGCAAACAGCCCAGGAGTTACAGGCAACAGTAGATGAAGTGATTGACTGGTGCACAGAAATGAGTGCTGTCATCCACCCGGAAAAGGCGGCTGTTTTGTGGTGCTCTCTGGACAACAGGATTGTAAGAGCTGATGTCCCAAGCCTCTTGATGGATGGTAGAAATGTCAGCGGAGAGAACAAACTGAAGTATCTGGGGATCACATTTGACGGGAGCCTGTCCTTCAAGGACCATGTGGAGACGGTCGTGACAAGAACTCAAAAGGGACTCAATGCACTTAAAACTATGGATGCACTGGACATAGAGCAGAGAATGCTTTTCACACTATACCAGCACTTGATCCTCTCAGTAATTAATTATGGATTAGGTCTGCTCACTGTCTCAGAGAGTCAGCTGGTGAAGTCAGAGCGCATACAGAACGAAGCTATGTGGGCCATTCTGGGGTGCACTAGAGACACCCCAGTAGTGTGTATGCGTTACATCCTTGGTCTGCCGACTGTTGCTGGTAGGCTCAAGGTGATGCAGGTGAAGGCATACCTTGGAGTAGCTGCAGACACAGACCACCCACTGCATGAGGCGCTGGACGCAGTTAAGGGTCAGCGACTGATGAGAGGGAGATCATGGATGGCTCAGACGGAGGATACGATCAGACAGGTGTGCCCCCTGGAGAACATTAGGCTTGGAGAGGAGTGGGTCAGAGTGCCAGCGGAGCAGTCAGACTTGTGCAGAGTTATAATCACATTAAGCCGGGAGTGCAGGGAGTAGCCAGCAGGGGCCACGGAAGTGGAAATCCAACAACTAATTCAGGACAATGCTCACTCGAGTGATGTGATTATCTACACAGATGGTTCGGTGTCAAGAGGTGAGAGAAGTGGCTGGGGTTTCATAGCCAAAGCTAATGGTCGATGTTTGGGGCAGGAGAGCCTGGCATATGATACCACAACATCCAGCTTAAGAATGGAAGTGAAGGCAGTCTCTGCGGCTCTCCGCTGGATGGAGAATATGACACACAAACACATCGTGATTGTAACTGACTCAGAAAGCATGCTGATGAGGGTGAGGACGGGCAGACTTTGTGCGCGGGCAGACTTTGTGCGGAGTGGCTTGCTTCGCTTCGGAGGTCACAGGTGACAAGCATCACCTGGATCTTTTCTCCGGGGCATGCCGGTGTGCTGGGAATTGAACAGGTGGACAGATTGGCTGGCTCTGCAGAACTTGGTGGAGTATTGATACATGACAAGGCAGACGTGGTTGCGGCCTTGTGGGAGCACGTGCACACTTCGGAGGAGCAAATGGATTACCATGGTCTGGCAAGAATGAGACAATGAGGAGTGACAAAGGGATCTGGCTGACCCTCAACGCTCAAAGGAAAGGCGAGACGGACTTATAATCAGATTGCTACTGGTACTATCAATTTCAGAATTATCGCCCTTTCCTGAGCTCTTCAATGTTGATTTTCGTACTTTCGCTAACTTTTTGTTGCGTTTGTCGAACGATCACTTCCGGTTGGACATGTACTGCTATAAGACCAAAAAAAAAAAACAAAAGCAGTGTGGTACAATGAAAGGGGGAAGTTATTCTCATATATTTAGTATTGGTTATGCTAGCTAGCCACCAACTTATTAAACCGAAAAAACGATTTATCTGGATTTTATTTGGTTCTTTTCACGATTAGTAAGGTAATTTGTCTTATAACTCCTGTATGTGAAAGATTCATTCATTTTTTCTTGCATATTTGAATCCCCCGTTCAATTTTACATAAATATGAAGAGTTTCAACATTGCAGGTGTTTGCAGACGTTCAGGACAAAATATTTAGTTAATTTAGTGACATGGCCACGGCCATCATACTCAAAATTGAAGATTGCGGCGCCCATACAATAAACTATAGCGGACCTGTATTTATTTACAATTAGAACTGGTAATTTAAGTACTAACATTAAACAGAATACAAGTGTCATGTGTAGCAGTAATGTATCTGTGTACTTGCATAATATTTCAGCATTTTACATGACTGAAAATAATTTTGAAAGCCAGTTTTCAGACCCATCTGTAAACTTGTAAGGTGTTAATCTGTTAAGTAAGGAGTACTTTTTTTCTAAGCTGCGCTGCAGCACTTAATTATTTATATTTAAATACAGTACTGTAAAATAAGTTATATGTTTTAAATAAGTTAGTATTTAATCTTTAATTGCTGACTATTAATTAATTATTAGATACAGAACAGAGTGCTGTAATTATAGAGCAGAAGTAGAAATCAATTTTTAGTGAGCAGTTAATTATTTAATATTTTAATTTTGTATTATTTAATATCTTAATAATTAATTAACTGCTGCTTAATTTATGCAGCAGTTGCAAACTTACTTACTTACATTAATGCATGATATTTAATCAACAAAAGAAAGCTGTTGCAATGCAGTTAGTAATAATAATCATCATCAAGTGCCGGCTGGCGTAGGCGTTCATGGCTTTCCACAGATCTCGGTCTTTGGTGTTCTGGATCCTAATACTAAATTATATTATACACCTGCGTTATATACCTGAGAGAAGTGAGGAGTCTCGTTCATGCCAACGAACCAGGCAAGCTAATACAGGAAAGTACTCTTACTAATAATTTACATATATTAAAAAAATTAGTTGTGAAACATAAAAAGCAATTAACCAAAGAATGGCCATCACTTGTGACACTCTTTCTTGAACCATTTCCTGTGACATTCAAGATTCTGCCTGTCACACCTACTTTGCCACAGCCTGTGTCAATTTGATAAAACAATTCAGGTGCACACCTTCCTGTGGTGAGTTTCTATATATTTGAATAACGAAGACACAAACAATAGATTGCACGATTTATTGTCTGGCATATTTCACTGCATCTCGTCAGGTAGATACTGCAGAAATCAAATACTTACGTGAATTAACTAGATAAATCCTTCAAACTGAAATATACACATGTTCGCACAGTAATGTCGATTGTCTACCACGGTAATTTTAAACTGACTAACATGTCTTTCTGCTTGCACAAGAACGGCTTACGAAGGTTGATTATTATAGCTTCAGCAAACTTTAACAATCGACTACTTTGTGTGTTGAACAACACACGGAAGGCACTGTCTCTTTCAACCACGTGACCGCTCTCGAGCACATGTCTCCCGACCGATGAAGCCGGACTGTTCCGGTGTGTCGGCCTGCCTAGGCTACCATCTTCTGTGTGTAGTATCTTGTCCACCCAATTCGGAATGTGTAGCTATTAAAATTATGTACCGCCGACATTCAATTCAACTGTCTAAACAAGTCATATCGCCAAATTGACCGAGTGGCCATGGGCAGCCCACTTGGACCTATTCATCTCCTCGGAAGGTTAGCTGGATGAAATATTTCACTTGCCTCTTTTTTTTCTTTTTGTACTGCGACAAATCTGAAAATATAAAAAATATAAAATTACACAGAGTAATGAAGCTTACATAAAAGAATAACGAAAAACACAGGACGTTTTAACTAGCTTCATCAGCAAACAAATACCTACACAAAATACAATAAATAATCATGGAGAAGACCCTCCAGTGACTACATTGTTAATTAGGTCACAGCAAATCCTATCGAAAGATAAAACATACGTCAAGTTAGGCCTCGCCGCCCCGGACGCAATGATAAATGGCACAACGTTGTCCGTTTAAAAATAAACAAGCCACGGTAATAGAAGGCAAATAATAAACAATTGGCGGCCATTTTAAATTGTTAATTAGGTCACGGCACATCCTATCGAAAAATAAAACATACGTCAAGTTAGGCCTCGCCGCCCCGGACACAATGATATATGGCACAACGTTGTCCGTTTAAAAATAAACAAGCCACGGTAATAGAAGGCAGAATTTCTCAGCTTCCAATTTTAGGGCCGCGAGAATATCTGACTTATCTATTACTATTAGTTTATCATTGGACTTCCTGGTATTAAATTACGTCACCATATAATTCATAACTCCGCTTAGAATCAACGTAACTCTTCGTTGAGATACCGTTGGATTCGTCTTGTCAAGCTCTATCTAACTGGTATGATTTCATAAGTAAAAACCCAATTTTTAAATATTGACCAAAATTGCTACTGGTACTACTACTACTATAGTATAAATTTATTAGTGGTGGAACTCTTCGCTGGCTGCTGAGGATGGGGACGGAGCACTTATGGGAATGCCCCGAATGCTGTGATGTCGATTCCTAAATCAATCAATGACAATCAGTTCTCTAGTCTATAAAAAATACACCAAATAGTCTATAGGTCTCAAAGCGTGCTGAAGTGTCTTGTAAGTTAATATTATAATAACTTGACTCGCTTACCAGGGTCGTCTGCCATCTTGACGCTGTCTAGTTACCTTGACATTCACCTGTGGGCAGTCTAAAAACAAGCAGGCACAAATGTGGCGAAATTAAGTGTTCGTACTTTTCGGAAGAACAGTATGGATTTGTGAAGGGAATGGGCTCAAACAATGCTTTATATACATTACAGACACTAATAGAAATGTCAAAGGAGAAACAGAAAAACATATATTTGTGCTGCATAGATAATACTAAGGCATTTGATAAAGTGGGAAAAAGTTGGGAAAGGGCATAAACCCTGCCTAACACCTCTCTTAATAGGCTGATATTGTTCCACTTCATTATCAATCCTTATTGCAGCTTGTTGTTTCCAATATACACCTTACGGACACTATTAATACTATTATTAGAAAGGTCAATAGAGAAACAGAAAGACATATATTTGTGCTTCATAGATTATACTAAGGCATTTGATAAAGTAAAACATGATTAACTGATTAAAATGTTGGAAGATATCAACATTGGTGGGAAAGATTTAAGAATAATAAAGAATATTTACTGGAACCAAGTAGCAGCTATTAAAATGGGAAATAAAGAGGGTAGTTACCAGTGTTGCCATTTTGACGCTTTTCGCACCAAATTTAGTGCTTTTCCAAGTAATTTAGTGCCAAATATTTGCATTTAGCGCGGCCGCGCGAAGTTGGTGCTTCACAATATTTTTTGGTGCTTTTTTGGGGTTGGTAAAAATTACTTTAAAAATCATTTTGGGAACAATAAACAGCCAAATTTAGTTGAAGTGAGACAAAATGCAATGCGTTAAAAGACCTTTTAAACAAGAACGGACTTGAGTTGCAAAGACTCGTTGCACTCGGCACTGACAATGCATCTGTCATGACAGGTGTAAACAATGGAGTATATACACAATTAAAATCCGAAGTTCCTCTTCTGATACTAGTTAGGTGTGTATGTCATTCCTGTCCTCAGGCGAGATCAAGAATTGTCAACTTTCGTTTCTGTACACTTACTGTTACCAGGCATACATGTTTGTTTATGTTACCGTCCTACTATTCTGATAATTCTGATCCAAGCTGACAGTAATATGCCTCGATCATCACACTTTACTCACATGTTTCGAGTTTCTCAGTTCTATATTTTAGTTCCTAATGTTTAATATGTGTACGTATTTGCTGAAAATGTGATAAAAAATAATTTACTTCGCCGATGAGGAATCGAACCTCGACCTCCCGCGTGACAGGCGGAGACACTTATCACTACACTATTGAGGACACGTTATCGCATTAAAAAAAAAAAAATTATAATATAGCTACACGCATAGGAATAATCACGTGACATACTTCTACTGTGAATGTAATTTTTTTTTCCTATTCGCAATTCTATTGCGAATAGTCACTTCGTTCTGAAAAAGTAAAGAACAAAAGTATCATATCATTTTTTGGGACGCAGAGGTATTTCCAAGGCACCAGGGCCGGGTTATATACTGGCCAAGACCTATTGACGCGTCCTCGTCGAGCGTCCTGGGCAACAGGTCCTTTCGGGGTCCTGGCTAAAGTCAGTAGGATCGCCGATTCCTCCGAAGTCGGAGAGTGTCTGCCTGTACGGCGAGGAACCACCAGTCTGCACACCAATAAGCCAGACATGGGACAACGGATACTCACGCAAAACTCAGGTCCTGTATGACATCACACTGATGTTGGACAACAGGATGCCTTCATCCGACATACAGGACTTTTGCGTTGGAGCTCAAGCCAACGAACACAAGCAAGCAAGCAAGCAAGCATATCATTTTTTGATGTAGTCATCACTGCGTTCAATGCAAAGTCCTCCAGCGCCGATAAAGGGCTTGAATTCCTGAAGAAGAAAAAATTTTCTTGGTCACGTGTGTAACCACTCTCGGGTCACTACTCTGCGTGCCTGACCCGGTCATGAACAGACTCACAGAAGTCACACAGTTTTGAAACTTCCTACTCCAGTCATAAACTTAATGGACTGACATCCATGCATCACCATACTGGACCTTCATTCACCGATGGATTTCTATAGGTTTCACACCTTCACTGATCAACAAATGGATAACCGAACGCTGCTTCTCTTTTGTGCATGTCAAAAGTGGTACGGCCATCTTTAAGCTGTCCTTATGACATCACCTTGTTCGCCTGCACTGTGTTCGTCTGCATTGTGGTCATGTACTTAACACTCTTGACAATATTGACAGGTTACAAGACAATGACATGGTTATTATAATTGCTATCACACTTTTAAGGTTTTTCATATGACGCCCCCTTATATATTTTGTTCAACTTTCATTAGCCTCTTCCAGACGCCCATTATTAGTTACTCTGGCATTTGAAGGTTTCTGCAATATATGATTTACAGTAATTTTTATGGGGATTTTGTTTTCCATTGAACTGGGCTCCCAGGTTGCTCCAGTCTAAAATATGTACCATGAAATGTTAGTTAGATATTTAGTGACGAGGGGAAGTCAATAAGTAAGTCACAAATGGCTGTAGAAAAATAACTAAATATGATAACAACTAGATACCAGTTTATTTTTATACATACATTGTCCCTTTATTTCTCAACATAATTTCCACCAACATTGATGCACTTATCCCATCGTTGCACACTGTTATTCAAACTCCGTGTGATCGTCCCAACAGTTATTACTCGCACACTGTTATTCAAGCTCCGTGTCATCGTCCCAACAGCTATTGTTTGTCACATCCACACACTGTCATTCAAGCTTCGTGTGATCGTCCCAAGCGTTATTGTTTGTCATACGCTCACACTGTCGTTTGAAACTTCGTTTTACGTCTCAGCAGTTATTGGTTGTCACAGGTGTACGTGTCATTCAAGCTCCGTGTGATCGTCCCAACAGTTATTGTTTGTCATAGGTACTGTGTGCATTACAGCTCCGTGTGATCGTCCCAACAGTTATTGTTTGTCATAGGTACTGTGTCATTACAGCTCCGTGTGATCGTACCAACAGTTATTGTTTGTCATAGGTACTGTGTCATTACAGCTCCGTGTGATCGTACCAACAGTTATTGTTTGTCATAGGTACTGTGTCATTACAGCTCCTTGTGATCGTCCCAACAGTTATTGTTTGTCACAGGTGCACTGTCTCATTCAAGCTCCCTGTGATCGTCCCAGCTATTATTGTTTGTCACACGCGCACATTGTCATTCAGTCTTTGCGTGATCGTCCTAACCATCATCTTATATATAAATTAGGATGTGTGTGGATATGTATGTCTGTATGTCTGTATGTCCTTTATACGTTCGCGAACGGCCCATCCGATTGAGATGAAATTTTCTACACGCCTTCCTTTCATTCCAGCGCTGCCAACTGTCGTATTTTTTTTTCTTCTTTCTCCTCCTCCCTCCTCCCATTCCCAAAATACGTACGTAAATATATGATGATGATGATGAAAGAATCCCCGAACCAAAACGCTAGGGAAAGGGAAGAAAATGACGTGACTACACAGAATCGTCACACGGCAATCATCATCATCATCAAGTGCCGTGCCGGCTGGCGTAGGCGTTCAACTCTGCTGGTGATATATATTCAAAACAATGTTTTCCCGTAGTGAATTTGAATAACGAAGACACAAACAATAGATTGCACGATTTATTGCCTGGCATATTTCGCTGCATCTCGTCAGGTACATACTGTAGAAATCACACAACTTACGTGAAATTAACTAGATAAATCCTTCAAGTTGAAATATACACAATTTCGCACAGTAATGTCACTTATCTACCACGGTAATTTTAAGCTGACTAACATGTCTTTCTGTTTACACAATTCTGGCTTGCGTTGATAGATCATAATTGCTTCTGCAAATTTTAACAAGCGAGTATTTTGTGTTCTAAATACAAAATTTTAAGACGCATCTTTGGACCCATTAGGGATACACAAAGTGGAGAGTGGAAAAGAAGAAGTAACAAAGACATTTATGATCTGTTTAAGACCCCGCTAATCACTGGTATCATGAAGGCTAATAGACTACAATGGCTGGGGCATATAGAAAGAATGGAAGATAATAGGGAAACAAAACTCGCTTACACTCAGGAAATAAATGATCGTAGACCCCGAGGTAGACCAAGAAGGCGGTGGAGAGATAATACATGTACAGACCTACAAGCACTTGGAATCAACGACTGGCAAGAGAAGGTCCACCAGAGAGACGAATGGAGACGGATTGTATTTGCAGCAAAGAACCTCAATGGCTCGGAACGCTAAAGAAGAAGAAATAACATAGCTTAACAAACGGGTGTCAGAACACATACCTCAATGGGTCAACAAGATACAACACACAGGAGGTGCTAGCCGCGAGGAGCCGACACACCGGAAGCTCCCGGCGTCTTCAATCGGCAGGCGCATTGTCGCCAGTGGCCACGTTGTGTCCAGAGACACTGCATTTAACAACAATATACCAAATACTGTCTCAGAAATGAATATTCAGTTATTCGCCGGCGTAACAGTATATAGCTCCCCTCTCAGTGAATGTCACATGACCAACTTCTCGAACACACGCAACATTATATAGCTGTATTGTAGCAGTGTAACAGGGTATGACCCGTGTCAGAGGTCACTATTCCTCAACACAACATACTCCTTTTCTTTTGAGTATTTCAATGTTTATTTCCGTGACTGAGCATTGCTCCGATGGCTCAACACAATGAGTCTACATATATGACACCAGTAGCCGATCAAGCTATGAGCGTCTGGCCTGTGATGGCATAGCAGTTACCAGTTACATAACTTCTACCACTGGTTTCTGGCGTACAACCACGCCGATGGAATTCCGGTCCAAATACACATTATACTGCAGTTTCCACAAAAAAGCTTGTCAGAAAATAAATTCGACGGACAGAATCAACTGACTGCTCTGCTCAGTGGCTAAATATACTTTATCACTCTATTTGCTATGCCCTGCTCTGGCATGACTGACCCTAGGCGACTGTACTCTACATACCTAACTCTACATCCCTGACTCTACATCACTGACTCTACATACCTAACTCTACATCCCTGACTCTACATCCCTGACTCTACATCCCTAACTCTACATTCCTGACTCTACATCCCTGACTCTACATCCCTGACTCTACATCCCTAACTCTACATCCCTGACTCTACATCCCTGACTCTACATCCCTGACTCTACATCCCTGACTCTACATCCCTGACTCTACATCCCTGACTCTACATCCCTGACTCTACATCCCTAACTCTACATCCCTGACTCTACATCCCTGACTCTACATCCCTGACTCTACATCCCTAACTCTACATCCCTAACTCTACATCCCTGACTCTACATACCTAACTCTACATCCCTGACTCTACATCCCTGACTCTACATCCCTGACTCTACATCCCTAACTCTACATCCCTGACTCTACATCCCTGACTCTACATCCCTGACTCTACATCCCTAACTCTACATCCCTAACTCTACATCCCTGACTCTACATCCCTGACTCTACATCCCTGACTCTACATCCCTGACTCTACATCCCTGACTCTACATCCCTGACTCTACATCCCTGACTCTACATCCCTGACTCTACATCCCTAACTCTACATCCCTAACTCTACATCCCTAACTCTACATCCCTAACTCTACATACCTAACTCTACATACCTAACTCTACATCCCTAACTCTACATCCCTAACTCTACATCCCTAACTCTACATCCCTAACTCTACATCCCTAACTCTACATACCTAACTCTACATCCCTAACTCTACATCACTAACTCTACATCCCTAACTCTACATCCCTAACTCTACATCCCTGACTCTACATCCCTGACTCTACATCCCTGACTCTACATCCCTAACTCTACATCCCTGACTCTACATCCCTGACTCTACATCAATGACTTTGCATTCCATTCCTACTGAATGAGTCCCTACATTACTCTGTCTTTCCGAACGAACATCCTCTTCTGTTCTGAACGACTCTTCTCTGAATCTTTACTGAACGCTCCCCTCTTCTGCATCTTCTCTGAACGAGTCTTTGCATCCCCTCTGAACCAGCCTCCGTTGCTGTAACTTGCTCTTCTTAAATACCCCTAAAATCTGTGAGCGACTGACTGCATCACGATTTTCTTGTAACACTAGACATTGCTGAGTGCCACAGTGACCACTTCCTCGTTGGAGCAAAATTTAAAATAAAACTTAAGAGAGCTTTCTATACTAAATTACAAAGATTACACCCAACATATAACAGAGAAAAACTACAAGACATTACAGTCAAAGAGAAATTTACAGATGAAATAAAATGTAAACTTGAAACTCTGCAAAACCCTTCAGAGGAAAGCGTTGACCAAACTTGGTTGAACATCAAGAATACAATTCAATCTACCGAAGAAGAATGTCTCGGTGTGTTAACCACGTATAGAAAGAACAGATGGTTCAATCAAAAATGTGAAGAAGCAGTCATTAGGAAGAAGAATGCCAGACATGTATGGTTAAATGACATCAGTAACATCCAAAAGGAAGAGCATTATAGAAATGAATGTAAAGAGGCTACAAAAATAGTCAGACAGCAGAAGCGAGAATATATGAGTAATATAATCAAAGATATGGAAACTAATCACCAGAAAATGAATCCAGAAAATTTTTTAAAGAACTGAAGTCAATGAAACGAGGCCACCAACAAAACACATATGGTTTAAAAGACAAAAATGGGAATATGATAAATACAAATGAGGAAATGTGCAACACATGGAAAGAATATTTTATTGAATTACTAAATTGTGAAGCTCCAAGTAACATTTTCCCACAGGAAGAGGTTCTAACATGCGAACCACAAATTGAAGAACCTACATTTGAAGAAATCCTATATGTAATCACACGACTTAAAAACAATAAGGCAACTGGGACTGATGGGATTGCTGCTGAATTTATAAAGGCAGGTGGCCATGCATTACATCTAAAGCTATACGAACTAATAATAAACATCTGGAGGACAGAAGAATTACCCCATGACTGGAAAGAGTCATTATCGATACCTATCTTTAAGAAAGGAGACAAGTTCCAATGTGGAAATTATAGAGGAACATCACTACTGTCCACAAGCTATAAGATACTATCCGCAGTATTACTAAATAGACTAAAACCATATTCAGAAGACATATTAGGTGACTACCAGGCGGGTTTTAGACAAAACAGATCAACAATAGATCAGATATTTATCTTACGACAAATAGCCGAGAAACATTGGGAATATAAAAGGGATCTCCATAACATTTTTGTGGATTTTAAAAAGGCTTATGATATTGTCCATAGGAATAGTCTATGGAATGCTATGCAGGAATTTGGAATACCAAGGAAGTTAATCAACATGACCAGACTATGCATGGAAGATACTTATAATATAGTAACATATAAAGGCAGGAAATCAGACCCCTTCCAAATAACATCTGGCTTGAAACAGGGTGATGCACTATCGCCGCTACTCTTCAATCTGGCTCTAGAGAAAGTTGTAAGGAAGATAAAGGAGGAATGTGATATTGGAGGAACATCCAAGCTGCTTGGTTATGCAGATGATATAGATATTATAGGGCAAAGTGAACAAAAGACACTGGAAATATTGACTCACTTAAAGGAAAAAGCTCAATAGATGGGGCTGGTTATCAACCAAGATAAGACAGAATATATGGTAATTTCAAGAGACGGAATGGCTAAAAACTCTGGCCACATACAAATAGATAATATGACCATTAAAAGATCGGAAACATACAAATACCTGGGTACAATCTTCAACTGCTCCAACATCATAAGGGAAGAAATACAAACTAGAATCAACTCTGGAAATAAGATATACTATGCACTACAACATCTACTAAAATCAAAGGCGCTATCTCGTAACACCAAAATCACAATATACAAAACACTGATCAGACCATTTGTGCTGTATGGCTCTGAAACCTGGAGTACAACGAAAGGAGACGAAGCCTTGTTACAAACCTTTGAGAACAAAATTTTAAGACGCATCTTTGGACCCATTAGGGATACACAAAGTGGAGAGTGGAAAAGAAGAAGTAACAAAGACATTTATGATCTGTTTAAGACCCCGCTAATCACTGGTATCATGAAGGCTAATAGACTACAATGGCTGGGGCATATAGAAAGAATGGAAGATAATAGGGAAACAAAACTCGCTTACACTCAGGAAATAAATGACCGTAGACCCCGAGGTAGACCAAGAAGACGGTGGAGAGATAATACATGTACAGACCTACAAGCACTTGGAATCAACGACTGGCAAGAGAAGGTCCATCAGAGAGACGAATGGAGACGGATTGTATTTGCAGCAAAGAACCTCAATGGCTCGGAAAGCTGAAGAAGAAGAAGAAGACTAGACATTTGGGTTGCAGCACGCTTTCCTTGTTGAACATTCTAATTTCTAAAAACCCTTCTGGAACCAAGAACTGGCAAACTACTAAACGCAAATTTGCCAAGAGATCACGAACAGAAAATAAAAAGCTGGGATTGACTGCAACGTCCTGTAAAGGATATGGGACGAAATAGCTTCTCGAACCAGACAGCATTATAATGAGAATGTTCAGGACTCCACGTGCCACTCTATCTGCCACGCAACAAACCCCATTTGTTTACTTCTCTCAACCCGATATTATAAATTCAGCTGACCTCTTACACTTCAGCTCAACCGCGAACAAGTTATTACCTTGCCCTAACTCGAAAAACACTGACGTACTGAATTTGGGTAACCATGGGGCACACAGACCTGGGTGGGTCTGTCCTCCGTACCCAGCCTACTCTGTTTGGGTAACCATGGGGCACACAGACGTGGGTGGGTCTGTCCTCCGTACCCAGCCTACTCAGTTTGGGTAACCATGAGGCACACAGACATAAGTGGGTCTGTCCTCCGTACCCAGCCTACTCTGTTTGGGTAACCATGGGGCATGCAGACCTGGGTAGGTCTGTCCTCCGTACCCAGCCTACTCTGTTCGGGTAACCATGGGGCACGCAGACCTGGGTAGGTCTGTCCTCCGTACCCAGCCTACTCTGTTTGGGTAACCATGGGGCACACAGACATGGGCAGGTCTGTCCTCCGTACCCAGGTCTGTCCTCCCTACACAGGTCTGTCCTCCCTACCCAGGTCTGTCCTCCCTACCCAGCCTACTCTGTTTGGGTAACCATGGGGCATACAGACCTGGGTGGGTCTGTCCTCCGTACCCAGCCTACTCTGTTTGGGTAACCATGGGCACACAGACCTGGGCAGGTCTGTCCTCCGTACCAAGGTCTGTCCTCCCTACCCAGGTCTGTCCTCCGTACCCAGCCTACTCTGTTTTGGTAACCATGGGGCATACAGACCTGGGTGGGTCTGTCCTCCGTACCCAGCCTACTCTGCTACACCAGCTCTTGGCGAAGGCGTTACGAATGCAATTCGTAATCCCGCATACCGCGTTCGAAACACAACTGCGGGAGATTTGGAAACAGACCGCGTTGCGTTAGTTTTTATACAATGATATGAGTGCCGGTCGTTCTGAAAGCAGTGTCAAACAACTGAACGCAAACTTGCCAAGAAATCACAAACAGACAAATTTGGTGTTGATTGCGACGTACTGTAAAGGATATGCAACTAATTTTTTAAAATAACAATTCTACGTAAACTTTTCTGTTCTTTCAATCTAGTTTTCGATAAGAAGGATCTTAATTGCATAAGTCAGGTCTTAGTCAGATATGACTGAGGTACCGTATAACAGTAGACGGTACTACCTGGTTTCTGTTAGCGCTGAACGTTGGGCGGCGCTTACCAAACCCGACACCCCACATTGTGCCAACGGCTTCGGGCGGAAGAGCGCAATTGGGAGGGTACAAGCCTTACCCTGGTGCGAGGAAATGCAAGCTAAAGACAAAATGTCATGGCAGGGCAGACCAGGCCCTAAGCCTTGGTTGGCGACTGGTCTAGGATCGAAGCTCCGACAGGCGGACAGTTAGAGCATTGCTTTGCTGATCCGGCAGCTTCTGCAGCTTGTCTTGTTCCAGATGTAGGGGTGTCACCTTTCCTCTGGAGTAAACTAGGCAGGCCGAGAGAGGGATCATGCTGCATGGGCAACACATGATCTCTATATTTTAGCCCAGGCTTTGTGCTATGGAGAGGCAATAACTCCATCCCTGGTCTTAACTGGTCTCGGAATCACACTCGCTACCGCCATAGTTAAAAGTTATTATGCCTTTTTTAAAGCACAAACTATCGTCTGTCAAGACGGCAAGGTGCCAGTGATATTACAATAAATGATGGGGGAAAAGGGTATTAAATTCTGGGGGAAAAAACAGGAAAACAAATATAGCTGCATCTCCGAGTAAAGTCACAGACCGGGTAAACAGAATAACGCATGTGGGGAAAATGAATAAAAATAATATAATAATATTAATAAAAAGTTAGACAAATCTGAATAAAACAGGTATAAATAAAACACAACCCAGGCATTGTGTTTCGTTATTTGATACCTTTGTCGAGAGAAATACATACACAAATATTTGTGAATTAACGTAAAATTAAAGTGAAATTAAAGTGAAAGTGTGCATTAAATATAATAGCAATGCTTAACGTTACTACGTTTGTCATCTTCTTCTCTATTTGCACTAACGGTTTTATAGTTCAACGTCTGGTTATATTTAATATGCTTGTCTTGAAGGATCTGTCGAGTGTGTGTGTGTGTGTGTGTGTGTGTGTGTGTGAGTGTGTGTGTGTGTGAGTGTGTGTGTGTGTGAGTGTGTGTGTGTGTGTGTGAGTGTGTGTGTGAGTGTGTGGGAGAGTGTGTTATGTGTGAGTGTGTGTGTGTGTGTCTGTGTGTGTATGTGTGGGAGTGTGTGGGATAGTTTGTTATGTGTGAGTGTGTTTGATAGTTTGTATGAGATTGTGTGTGTGTGTGTGTGTGTGTGTGTGTGTGTGTGTGTGTGTGTGTGTGTGTGTGTGTGTCTGTGTGTGTGAGAAAGAGAGTGGGAGAGTGTGTTATGTGTGAGTGTGTGTGATAGTTTGTATGAGTGTGTTTGTGAGTGTGTGTGTGTGTGTGTGTGTGTGTGTGTGTGTGTGTGTGGTGTATTTGTCCTATTTCCTGTGGTCTAGTCTACTGTCTTCGACATTTTGGGCTCTTTATGGGAAGAGAAAATGTGAGAAGTATTGAAACAATAGCAAGTAGTTATCACAAACATAAAGGCTGACAACAAAAGAAGATTATAATAAATAATTATTGATTCTTTGTATCACTTTATAGTGAAAGCACAGGAATGTACACATTCGGATTGAAATCGCGAGATGTTGAACAGCACAATGTCCACACCAGTTGGCAAAGCACTTGATGATGATGGGGATGACAGAAGTGAAATAGAAATCAAAAAGAGAACAGGAATGGCCAAAAATGCTTTCAAAAGCATGAAATCCGTACTAACATCTAGAGAGATTAACAACGCATTAAAAATGAAAACTTTCAAATGTTAGGTATACTGAACACTATTGTATGGCGCGAAAGCCTGGACACTGAACAAGCAACTAGAAAGTCGAATATATGCCCTGGAGATGTGGATATACCAAAGAATATGTCGTATTTCATGGAAACAATCAAATACAGAGGCTCTAGAAAAACTGGGGATGAAAAGAGATTTGATGAAAGAAATAAAAAAGAGGCAAGTGAAATATTTCGGCCACGTTAAAAGACATAACACTCTTAGAAAGTCCAAATGAGAGCAAGGGTGAAGACAAGCGAGCAAGATTTAGACATAGATACAAGTGTGAAGATAACATCAAGAGATGGAAGAACACTGACAGAATGTACAATCAAGGCGACAGACAGTGTTAGTGATAAATTGCAGCCAGCCTTCATTGTGGAGACAGTACCTAATTGATTGATTGATACACAAACTGGCGGGAGGTAAAGGGAAACCACCGCTGTATTTTCTCAAGAAAATCATGCTGCAAATGAAATCCAAATAGATAACGACGTTAATGGGGATTCCATTGGAGTCTCTTCGTCCGGTAGAGAGCAGCATATTGCTACAGGTGACACCCGATCGCGTTATGCAACTATTTGCAAAGTAAAGGATAAAAAAAATAAGCATTGAGTAAGGGAGATAATTATCTAATATTGTTGTAAGGGATATTACTAGTAATTTAAAAACAAAAGAAATAATATACTAAGTATATATTAGTAAATAGCTCTTGAATATCCATTTAAAATTTTTTTTTTATGGAAAGAAAACAATTAATATTTAACTCTGAATAAAGTGAAGAAAATTCTTTAAAATTTTTATAAAGTATGGTTAAATTCTTTATGTGCTTACATTTTATAAGCAACTTTACAATTCGATAGTTACATTTTAAACTGTTATCGCGTACTTTGAGTGTAATAGTCACGTCTTACTAACGGTTAATTTCCCCTCTGGTTGGGGAAAAAACATTTTTTTTACTGGCCTTCTAGGGCCACACAAAATTTAAAGAAAATTAACCACACACATCCCAAACTTTGATACCATTTAGAAAGAAATGAGAAGACTGAATATTTACAGGTTAGGTGTATCTGAGACAAGAGAGCATTATAACTTCCGAGGATTATAGCATAATCAATTCTGGTGGAGTGAAAATTATAATGGTTATAGAAAAACAAAAAGAACAACGTGGGCTTGTAGCTATGTGATATCAATCAATCAATCATGTACCATGCCGGAAAGCGTGGGCGGTCATGACTCGCCATTTAGGCGAATCTAGGCACTTTTAAAGAGGTAGTTTGCCGGTGCTTTCCTCTATGGCAGTAACCGTACTGGTTCTGTGACCGCAGTCATTGTCTCACGAAGGAGATCCTCTGCCTGCCGTCGCGAAACTTGAGTCAAAATTTCATCCACCACCTGCCTTCCGTGGCTTCTTGTGACAATAAACGAAAACGAAAAAAAAAAAAAAAAAAACACACACACCACATAATCCACAGAAAAACACCAAACAGTGTCTCCCTGACATATGCCTGGGCCATTGACAGTAAGATGAGTGACCTGGCTACGAGAAATAGAATCAACCCTGAGAAATAATGAGGCGGGTGTGAGTGGAAGACCCCAGGGTGAATGGGGCGAAAGACAGTTGAGTGTTGTGTGAAGTCAGGAGACTTGAAGGGGAGTGAGAGAAGAGACCGACTGCGGGTCAGGTCGTTTAAGACAGTTGATGTTTTGACTCCGAACGGGTCGGGAGTTGAAGGATAGAAGCGGAGGTAGGACGGATAGAGCTCCGTCCTGGATTGTGTTGTTCTCCGAGTTTGAATGCAGGCCTAAAACCCAGAGTGGGGTGGATAGTGAGTGTAGGCCTATACCCATTGTGTGGGTTGTCGTGTGTGAGGTCCAGCTGGGGCTAGTAGCTGGATACCTGTCGTGTACATTCGAGAGTAAGGAGGCCTTGAGAAGGCAGTGATGTGTGCGGATTAAGTGTGAGGAGGATATACTTATTCGGTGGATTTACATTGTGTTTTCTGGATGTATAAACATGTTCCGTTTGTCCGTGTTCTTTCTGGATTAAAAGATTATGTGCGCCAACTCAATCTTGTGTCATGACTGGTGGATGTGCACTGCGGGGGTGAGTCATAGTGTAAGACAGTGAGAGAGCTCAATTGACACACCAGGAGTATCGTTACCTAGACAACGACCATCGCACGCACGTATCATCAAGAACGTCGTGTGATACTCCCCAAAGAATAAACGCATCACTTCGTCGCCATTGTACACCTTCTAAGTATACATTGCTTTGCATGATACAAACGTTTGACAAAAAACAAATACAAAATCGGCCTTTTGGTTAAGATGAAAGTGTAGTAATCCCCCTCCCCCTACCCCAGTGCTGCACTTGGTCTGACCAGGGACAACAGATGATTATCACGCTTCACAACTCCTCACAGTAGATGTGGGACTTGGTGGACCACTGAAGGCAAAGGCTCATAGTAGTGTTACTAAAGGCCCACAATAAAAACAGGGGAACGTGGAGGCCTCATAGTGTGGCTCTATCCTCTGGGGGGAAATGCTAGCCCTTAATTTTTAAAAAATCCACTCGATTTAAACATAAAAGATATCACAACTGTAAATGTGTTTATTGACGGTAATAATAATCTTATAATTATATTATTAGTTTTACTTTGTTAGTTAGTTAGTTAGTTAGTTAGTTAGTCTTTCCTCTTGAGCCTAAGGCGGCGCATAGGGCAGAAGTCATGGCTCTCCATGCTTGGCGGTTCGCTGCTACCTGTTGTAGATCTTGGATGTTTACTTGGCCGTTGAATGAGCCTTCTCTGATGATGGTTCTACGCAGGGTCTCTCTTGGTCTTCCCCGTTTTCTTTTCCTTACCGGTGACTACATGAGGGCTTGGTAGGGGAGTCTTGTCTTGTCCATTCTGATTATTGTTACTACCACTATTATTACTTTTCTCAATATTAAGACTACGCGTGTGTGTAGGTGGGTGGTTGGTTGGTTACGGTGAAAGGGGAACAGAAATACAACTCGAGATTGTCTAAGGTATTCGAGATGTCTAATGTCCAGGGTATTGTAAAATCAGATAAGGTGCCCCTGTGATGGGAAGGCCAGCGAATGGTTCAAGCCCCTAAGAGTGATTAAAGAATTATTATAGAGTAATTCCCACTCTAAATTTTATTTGTAAACACACTGAGCCTCCGTTCACAAGGTAAGAGGAGTCCTGAGTAGTCACGGGGACAAAACAAGAAGAGTTTGCTTCACTCCCAGAATAATGTTTTAGCCGTGTTGTTACTCAGCCACTGGGGACTCTCATTAACTAAGTTTTTACAATGTCTGTTGAACATAAAATAACGTCGAACAAATCACCAACTTCTTTAACAATCAATTTTACACAAGCATAGTTTGTATTTTTACTGTGTATTGAACGGTCCTTTGGTGAATGATGAAATATCTTGAAGTTGTACAGAATGATGTCAACACATGTTTAAATATTTCCTCACCAGCTAGAGTCCATTTTGAAATAATGTTCATGAACAAACTAATAATGTTCGTAACTATTTATCAGCTTCCAGCGAGAAATCTTCAGTTTGTTGTTCGAAGTAGTGATGTTTATTGATGTCACTACACAGTATGGGTGTGTGTTGTGTGGATTATAATAGGTATTTATGGATAGTACTTAGCTTTGCTTCTTCAGGCTGCACTCTGGGACAATCTTGCTGGATTTGGCGTGGAAGGTAAATAGTAAGACTCCCTCTTCATCTGCAAAACGGTCTTCCAACAATGACGAAGGGTCTCAAGCTTACGGGCAGTCTGAGACATAACCTCCAGCCGTCCTCAGCTTTATTGCCAGACATCGAGTGTTGCATAGGATTGCGCAAAAGCAACCCCCCCCCCCCCTCCCCCTTCTTCATCTCTCTATGAAAATGAACAAAACAAAATAGCTATATCTCTGAAAAGTGTATACAATCTTGTGGTGTTATGTTATGTGTGAGTTATTCAGTAAAGATACATCTTCTGAAGTAAACAATAGGGCGTTAGTTGTGATCATTCAGGTCCCTTCCTATCGATATGGAAAAAGGAATTATGTTACATTAATCTCAAACACATCATATGATGATAAACATCTGTGTTGTAAATCAATCACTGTAACAATCATATATGGAAAAAAAGATGTTGGTTTATAACCAAAACATAGTTATATCAATCATACATTGCAACAAATACCTGACGAGGAAAAAAATGATCGATTAAATTAATCATTTGTTATGATAATTGTTCAATAATTAATTGTCTGTTGTGATGTTGCATGGTGTTGGCTTATTGCCAAACAAAACAAACAAACAAACAACCAAACAACCAAAGATGACGCAGGAACATCCAGTTGAGCAAATGACACAAACAATGAATTGTGTTGTCATTAAGTGAAGTACGAATCGTCACAAGGGAATATTGCCGTTAAATAAGATACACTTCACCACAAGAATATGATTGTCGAGCTCGTTCAGAACGTAAATAATAGGAAGAAGGTCGTCTTGTGCAAGGCAGACGTCTTATTGGGTCCTATCATGTTCCTAACTCCTCAACAGTCATCAGTGATCCAACATGTAGCAATGTGAAACACACAACAGAAATAACACATCCATCTTGTCATAAACCATGATCCCAAGAATCATTCAGATACATATCTCATCATAACAACAGTAGTTCGAATACAATGAGCGTGTGATTGCCTTGCCAGCCTATTTCCTATATAGAGGTTAAAGACAAACATAGGAACATTTGTTCCTTTCACAGGCATATATAGTTGGAATAAGCCTGCAAACAAAGCTGAAAGTCTACAAAGCAGTTGTATTATCCACACTGTTATATGCTTGTGAAACCTGGACTGTTTATCAGCGGCACGCTAGGAAATTAAACCACTTCCACACAGTCTGCCTTAGGAAGTTACTGAAGATTAAATGGCAAGACAAGATCCCAGACACTGAAGTCCTAGAAAGAGCGTCCATGCCCAGTATCCACACTATACTAATGAAGAATCAGATTCGCTGGGCTGGTCACTTGACTAGCATGCCAGATCATAGGCTTCCTAAAAGAATTTTTTACGGCGAGTTGCGTTGTGGTAAACGCTCCCAAGACGGCCAGAGGAAACACTTTAAAGACACTGAAAATCTCACTGAATGCTTTTGGAATTCACCATGACACTTGGGAGACTGCAGCCAGAGACCGAAATTCGTGGCGTGCATCATTACGCAAGGGTGCAGTCACTTGTGAGGCAACCAGGACTGCAAGAGCTGTGAAGAAAAGACAGAACAGAAAAGCCACTGCAGGAAATCCTCCTCCAGAAACATCAAGCATTCTTTGTCCACATTGTCAAAGAACATTTCGAGCCAGAATAGGCCTCATCAGCCATCTTAGAACTCACGGCTCCATACTTTCAACCCCACTGGATGAAATGAATGGTCATCATCATTCTTGATGGACAAACAACACAACAAACATAGTTGCAACATAAACCCAGTGAACCTGCCTTCAAGCGTTCACTCACAATTAGGCATAGCACTGAACGAAAATTACCTTTAGACTAATTACAACACAAATACATGCTGGCCTGGAATGCAACGTCCTGCGAAACATGCACTATCTATCTATTGTTTCCTTTTAACATGGGAAGTATCTTCAGCATGAATATGTTATTCCCTGAAATATTCCAAGAAATACGTGGGTGGTGGGTTGGTGGTGGGGTAGGTGGTGTGGGTGGAGGTGGGTGTGGGGTGGGAGTGTGTGTGTGGTGTGGTGTGGTGTGGTGTGTGTGTGTGTGTGTGTGTGTGTGTTGGTGATGCCGTTGGTGATAGGAGTTGATGCTGCTGATGTTGTTGATGCTGTTGATGCTGTTGATGTTATTGATACTATTAATGTTGTTGATTTTGTTGATGCTGCAGGAGTTGTTGATGTCGTTGATGCTGCTGGAGTTGTTGATGTCGTTGATGCTGTTGACACTGTTAATGTTGTTGATGTGTAGTTTATGTTTTTGAGTTGCTAATGTTGTTAATGTTGTTGATATTGTTGATGCTGCTGAAGGTGTTGATGTCGTTGATGCTGCTGTTGTGTTGACGTCGTTGATGCTGTTGATGTTGTTGATACTGTCAATGTTGTTGATGTTGTTTAGTTTATGTTTTTGAGTTGCTAATGGTGTTAATGTTGATGATGTTGTTGATGCTGCTGGAGTTGTTGATGTCGTTGATGCTAATGATGTTGTTGATAATGTTAATGTTGTTGATGCTGCTGGAGTTGTTGATGTCCTTGATGCTGCTGGGGCTGTTGATGTTGATGCTGCTGGAGTTGTTAATGTTGTTGATAGACGTTGATGCTGCTGGAGTTATTGATGTTGTTGATTAGGAGTGATGCTGCTGGAGATGTTGATGTTATTGATAGGAGTTGATGCTGCTGAGTTGTTGATGTTGATGCTGCTGGAATTGTTGATGTTGATTCTGCTGGAGTTGTTGATGTTGTTGATAGGAGTTGATGCTGCTGGAGTTGTTAATGCTTTTGATAGGAGTTGATGCTGCTGGAGTTGTTGATGTTGTTGATTGGAGTTGATGTTGCTGGAGATGTTGATTTCGTTGATGTTGTTGATAGGAGTTGATGTTGTTGATGCTGTTGATGTTTTTGATGTGTTGATGTTGTTGATAGGAGTTGATGCTACTGTAGTTGTTGATGTCGTTGATGTTGTTGATGCTGTTGATGTTGTTCATAGGAGTTGATGCTGTTGGAGTTGCTGATGTCGTTGACGCTGTTGATGTTGTTGATAGGAGTTGATGCTACCGGAGTTGTTGATGTTGTTGATAGGAGTTGATGCTGCTGGAGTTGTTGATGTTGTTGATAGAAGTTGATGCTGCTGGAGTTGTTGATGTTGTTGTTGATAGGAGTTGATGCTGCTGGAGTTGTTGATGTAGTTGATGCTGTTGATGTTGTTTTTATTGTTGATAGGAGTTGATACTTCTGGAGTTGTTGAAGTTGTTGATGATGTTGATGTTGTTAATATCGTTGATGCTAATGGAGTTGTTGATGTCGTTGATGTTGTTGATGTTGTTGATAGGAGTTGATGCTGCTGGAGTTGTTGATGTCGTTGATGTTGTTGATAGGAGTTGATGCTGCTGGAGTTGTTGGTGTCGTTGACGCTGTTGATATTGTTGATAGGAGTTTATGCTGCTGGATGTGTTGATTTAGTTAATGCTGATGATGTTGTTGATAGGAGTAGATGCTTCTGGAGTTGTTAAAGCTGTTGATGCTGTTGATGTTGTTAATATGGTTGTTGCTAATGGAGTTGTTGATGTCGTTAATGTTGTTGATAGGAGTAGATGATGCTGGATTTGTTGATGTTGTTGATGCTGCTGGAGTTGTTGATGTTGTTGATGTTGTTGATAGGAGTTGATGCTGCTGGATGTGTTGATTTAGTTAATGCTGTTGATGTTGTTGATAGGAGTTTATGCTTCTGGAGATTTTAAAGCTGTTGATGCTGTTGATGTTGTTAATATGGTTGCTGCTAATGGAGTTGTTGATGTCGTTAATGTTGTTGATAGGAGTAGATGATGCTGAATTTTTTGATGTTGTTGATGCTGCTGGAGTTGTTGATGTTGTTGATAGGAGTTGGTGCTGCTGGAGTTGTTGATGTTGTTGATAGGAGTTGATGCTGCTGGAGTTGTTGATGTCGTTGATGCTGTTGATGTTGTTGATAGGAGTTGATGCTGCTAGAGTTGTTGATGTTGTTTATGCTGCTGGAGTTGTTGATGTCGTTGATCTTGTTGATAGGAGTTGATGCTGCTGTAATTGTTAATGTTGTTCATGCTGCTGGAGTTGTTGATGTCGTTGATGTTGTTGATGTTGTTGAATCTGCTGGAGTTGGTGATGTCGTTGATGCTGTTGATAGGAGTTGATGCTGCTGGAGTTGTTGATGTCGTTGACGTTATTGATGCTGTTGATGTTGTTGATAGGAGTTGATGCTGCTGGAGTTGTTTATGTCGTTGATGCTGCTTGTGTTGTTAATAGGAGTTGATGCTGCTGATGGTGTTGATGTTGATAGGAGTTGATGCTGCTGGAGTTGTTGTTGTTATTAGGAGTTGATGCTGTTGGATGTATTGATGTCGTTGATGCTGCTTGTATTGTTGATAGGAGTTGATGCTGTTGATTTTATTGATACTTGTTAATTTTGTTGATGTTGTTTAGTTTATGGTGTTGAGTTGCTAATGTTGTTAATGTTGTTGTTGTTGTTGATGCTGCTGGAGTTGGTGATGTTGCTGGTGTTGTTGATGTTGCTATTAATGTTGATGTTGCTGTTAATGTTAATATGAATTTATGTTTTTGATGTTGTTGATTTGCTTATGTCGTTGATGTTGTTTATACTACTGATGTTGATGTCGCTGTTGATTCTCTTGACGTATATTGCTGCTATTATTAATTATACTGTTGTTGTTATTAAACATTACAATAGTACTTATACTCTTATTAACGACATTTTGGCTGCTGGTGGTGTTATTGACAGGTATTACTTTTGCTGCAGCTTGTTAATTCTGCTTATGCTTGTGCAACTTTGGAGAGACTGAAGCTCATGTTTTTAGACTAAAGTTCATGGTTTTAGACAAGTTCTGTCCAATCCTGGAGTGTCGTTATACTGGCATAGCACAGCCGTAGACTGTCATGTTATGCTCCCGTGATCATCCCATAAGTATGCACTACTGACGAGCTCAAACGAGAGCGAAACTCGAGTATAGTGCTTCCATATTGACGTGGATAGGCCTTAGGTTCATACCAGAATACGATCAGCGTTGCCAGTAGTGGGTTGTGCTCAATATTTAAATACCTACACAGTCATTGAATTTCCACATGATCGCCTGTGAGATATTTCCAGCCACCTCACGGCCTTCAACTTAAGATTTCTGACCATTTCCACACGCCATACACCCGCGTCGCTCAACAGGCGATACCAACCAATGAGCGATCGGCTAAGGCCCGGGCCAGAGAATTAGCGAGACCCCTCTAGCGACAATTTGGGGGCAAAGGAAATGAGTTCTATCTTAACATTCTAGGTTGTTCACCACCTGGTGCTTTGAAGCCAAACAGTGTTCTAGGTTCTTGGGCTGGCAAAGCTTTCATTGTGGGGTGAATTCTTGAAGTTAAGGTAATACAAAGGTTTATATTTATTATAATACCGATGTACTGTTTAAAAAGTTTACAAATGATCAGTGCCAAAATTTGTGTTCCTGTGGGAATGAAAACAAGCGCCATGTTTTCTGTTTACGGCACTAGCTAGTTAGAACCTTCAGCTAGACATTTGGTTGCCGTTTACTACTAAAGAATATTTTCTTACATCATGTTGCAATCTACTAGTAAAGAATATTTTCTTACAATTCTTTTACGATATGAGGCTAAAGAATATTTTCTTACATTCTGTTACCATGTGCTAGCAAAAGAATATCTCTTATATTTTGTTACCATGTGCTACTAAAGAATATCTCTTTATATTCTGTTACATATGCGACTAAAAGAAGATTTCTGTATATTTTGTGACAATATGCCAATGAAGAATATTCCCTTATATTCTGTTACAATCTGTATATAACTACTTTTCTCAATATATGAATAATGTACTTTTCAAATGTACTTGCTAGACATTGATGATCTTACAGAGGAAAGGTAGCTTAAGAGTCTATCTCTTTAAAACCATGTACACTGACTCACACCTGTAGGGATGTATATATCTTGTGATTCTTTTATTCACATTTTTCCCCCTGAATATGGTTTGGGAAATTGTCACGTATGCCCATTAATAAGAGTTGCACCATATACCCAAATGTTAGCCGGACATTGCACACACCAACAACCTTACATAGTCACATGATGATTAGGTGGTTCGTACGGTCAAGGGCATGCCATTTATGTTCTGAAATATGATTCTAAAACAGCCCATTTCTGACTATGTGCATGAGATAACCTGAAATCTTGGGTGGTTTAACAATGTCTTCTTCCAGCCCTTTGCTTAGAAGAGACCGCGGGGAATAACCATACCTGTTTGTTTAAATCAGTGCGTATGCTAAATACATAACTTTTATAAAGGCAACCACATAAACTCAGGAGATAAATATATTCTTATGTGTGATTGATGTAAAATGGCTGAGGGTTAAGGAAGATTACTGTGGTGTGGGAGGAAAAGCTATAATCTCTGATATAAAAAGGCAGTTATATCAATACATGATGATTGATGATGATGATTGATGATGATGATTGATGGATGATGGTGATAGATGATGGATGATGAATGATGGATGATGAATGATGAGGATGATGATGAGGAAGATGATGATGGATGATGAGGATGGATGATGAGGATAGATGATGATGGATGAGGATAGATGATGAGGATGGATGATGGATGATGATGATGGATGATGATAGATGATGATAGATGATGATGGATGATGATGGATGATGATGGATGATGAATAATGGATGATGATGGAGGATGATGGAGGATGGAGGATGATGGAGGATGGAGGATGAGGGAGGATGATGGAGGATGGAGGAGGATGATGGAGGAGGATGATGGATGGAGGATGATGGATGGAGGATGATGGATGGAGGATGATGATGGAGGATGATGATGGAGGATGATGATGGAGGACGATGAGGAAGGATGATGATGGAGGATGATGATTGAGGATGATGATGGAGGATGATGATGAAGGAGGATGATGGAGGAGGATGATGGAGGAGGATGATGGAGGAGGATGATGGAGGAGGATGGTCGATGGAGGAGGATCGATGGAGGAGGAGGATGGAGGAGGAGGATGGTGGAGATGGTGGAGGAGGATGGTGGAGATGGTGGAGACGGAGGAGGAGGAGGATGGTGGAGGAGGATGGTGGAGGAGGATGATGATGATGATGATGATGATGATATGGTGGACAATTAACTCTCAATATTTGATGATGATGATGATGTGGATAGGCATTTGAGATCCAAGCTGAACCCAGAGAAAGGGGTATGAGCTTATTTACAGGCACCTGATGATGACAGTGATGATGATGATTTTATAAGGTTGACCATTAACTCAACTTACATCCATCTCAACACACCATGTCTTATCAAGCAACAGTCTCAACCTATCTTTGGCATACTAGGAAGTGACACTACATGCACCTTTCCCATGCATTTACCATAGTAGGCATCTATCTCAACCCACTTTCATCACAATATACCTTTATCTTAATCACAACACGCCTCTACCACAACCTACCTTCATCCCAACATGTCTGTTACATCCTTGATGACTTTGAATCAACTTACTTTGTTTGACACAACCGAATAACCTGGTCACAACCAGACTCCCTGGTCTTAAAGTTATGACTATTATTTTTTTATTTGTCCTGGTTGCACCAAGAGTTGATCCCATCAGGACCTTACAGCATGAAATGATGGATTGAGTGCCATCTATACAGATAAGAGGGAGGTGATCTCGCTATTGAGTGGACACATTCTTCCCCCTCTTATTGTCTTATTCTCTTCTTTTTTTTCCCTTTTTTTTTTCTTGATTGTTTTTTTTTTCTTGACATGTTTTATGCTTTACTGATATGTAAATGTTAGCAAAATGCTTATGAAGTTGTATTTTGTTTGGACCGTCAGATGGGCGGTGTAACTGAAAACCTACTGTTGTGAAGATGCGGACTTGGTTGCTGAGGGCGGTAAACTTGTATGTCATGTCCATCTTTTGCCAGCCCAAATATTAATACAGCCCATTTCCTTGCATCATCCACCACCCCCATCCTTCAAAGATCTCACCCATGTAACCCATGAACCCACTGAGAATTCCTGATGATCCTAACTGAAGACCCTTACCATCCCTCACTCACATTGAAGATGACCCTCTGAGAGAAAACTGGTTCCCAGGAAGAGACTTGCATCCATTTGAATCTTAAACCCACCGAAGTACCTACCGGCTGATATCAGCTGCACAAGACATAATATCCTATTACTTATGTTTTAGTTACTTAGGATACATATATCCATTTGTGGTATACTGAATGATTCACTTGGGTTTTGTTTTGTTTCCACCATTATGCATTCACCCCAGTAAGCATTTCAGGTGAACGTATATGTGTCAATTTGTCTTCAGAGATGTATTCTATGTAAAATTAATATTTTGTTATAATTTTTTTGATTTATTACACTTATGTTACCAGACCATTTGTTGATTGATTCTTACAGAATGTGTGTAAACATAAATATTATGTGATATCACTGTATGTTCTGTTTATACTGTGAATGTTCTGTCATGATATTGATGGTCTAGTCCATCACATACTTGTGTAAGTTAATCCATCATAGATGATAATAATAATTTAGACCGCATGAGGGCGGACACCTGCACACTAGCACCTTTTCCCCAGTGATAGAAAAGGGCATCCATTTTTAGGATAGTGGCACATTCCGTGGGCTCCACACCTTCCCTAGAAGAAACTTATATCTATATTTTTACATTAATTCGTGTAGATACGAAGACTCCTTAGTATTTTCACGTGGGTGTACGAGCCATAAAATTAGCTTCTAGAAGGTTATCTTGATAGAAGATAGGAACCCATCCCCTTTGCGCATACCCTGATAATATTCCTCAGATAATTAAATTCCTCTTAAGTGGGTGTTACAGTCTGAAAGATGTAACCCTAAAAAATAAACCTCACATCACCTCACTAGTTATTTTTTGACATACCTACACAGTCATGGAATCTCCACATGATCACCTCACTAGTTATTGTTAGACATACCCACACAGTCATTGAATCTCCACATGCTGGCCTCACTAGTTATTGTTTGACATATCTACACAGTCATGGAATCTTCACATGATCGCCTCACTAGTTATTGTTTGACATACCTACACAGTCATGGAATCTCCACATGAACGCCTCACTAGTTATTGTTAGACATACCTACACAGTCATGGACTCCACATGATCGCCTCGCTAGTTATTGTTTGACATACCTACACAGTCATGGAATCTCCACATGATCGCCTCACTAGTTATTGTTTGACATACCTACACAGTCATGGAATCTCCACATGATCGCCTCGCTAGTTATTGTTTGACATACCTACACAGTCATGGACTCCACATGATCGCCTCAATAGTTATTGTTAGACATACCTACACAGTCATGGAATCTCCACATAATCGCCTCAATAGTTATTGTTAGACATACCTACACAGTCATGGAATCTCCACATAATCGCCTCAATAGTTATTGTTAGACATACCTACACAGTCATGGAATCTCCACATGATCGCCTCACTAGTTATTGTTAGACATCCCTACACAGTCATGGAATCTCCACGCGCTGGCCTCACTAGTTATTGTTTAGACATACCTAAACAGTCATGGTATCTCCACATGATCACCTCACTAGTTATTGTTAGACATACCTACACTGTCATGGATTCTCCACATGATCACCTCACTAGTTATCGTTTGACATACCTACACAGTCATGGAATCTCCACATGATCGCCTCACTAGTTATTGTTAGACATACATAAACAGTCATGAAATCTCCACATGATCACCTCACTAGTTATTGTTAGACATACCTACACAGTCATTGAATCTCCACATGCTGGCCTCACTAGTTATTGTTTGACATACCTAAACAGTCATGGTATCTCCACGTGATCACCTCACTAGTTATTGTTAGACATACCTACAGAGTCATGGAATCTCCACATGATCACCTCACTAGTTATTGTTAGACATACCTACACAGTCATTGAATCTCCACATGCTGGCCTCACTAGTTATTGTTTGACATACCTACACAGTCATTGTGACATATATGTCATCATCCCTCAGTCTTTTCCAGCATGTCATCATCCCTCAGTCTTTTCCAGCAGACGTTGCTAGGACGCGCTACCTGAAGAGTAGAGGCTATTAAAATTTCGACGGGAGAATTACAAAACGAACTTTCGTTTGAATTAAGGCGAGTGATTGGCCGTGCTCCGGAAACAAAGGCGCGAGACAAAGGCTTGGTAGACAAAGCGGTCTCGTTAATCGCCATGTTTTATTCAAGCCAGCGGGTGACCCATTGTTAATGGGTTAATTAAAAGCCCACTTATTCTCTGCGTTTTAGGTGAGCATTATATTATATACAACATATCATGTTATGTATTAGGATAAATGCTTTGATGCAACTAATATCATGATTGAAGTTGTGTGTGTGAAAATTATGAGAATCGCTTTCATTGAAAGGTTGGTTTACTTCACGCAGCCTGGACCTCGCCATTTTGTCCAGTCAGCCTTCATAAAGCTTACTATATAATCTTGCTATGAGTCACCCTTCTGAGATGATTTTGTGAACTTACTTTATTCCTATATGCTTATTTTTCACAACTGGTCTCTGTGTTATAAAGTGTTTCTTTCCTGAGTGCATATTTTGTATTTCTGCCCTAATGATGGAAAAATATTACTATCTGTACAACTTTAATAGTTTGTTAGATATATATATATATATATATATATTATATATATATATATATATATATATATATATTCTCACTTGACTTTTTCATGCACTTAGGAGTTAATCTTTGGTTTACATTGTTGTAAATACACAGAGGTGTGATTGTCTTTTTCATAAATGATGTTATGGGATTGTCATTTTTTATGATATACATAATCTCAAGTGTATGGGAAAAGATTCCCATGATTTCTCTTTTATGAGTATTTTACCTTTTTATGCTCATGATTGTTACTGCTTAATGCTGTAATAAATGCTGTTTGGGATTTTCATTTTGTATGATATATAATCTCAAGTGTAGGAGAATACCTATTGAGTAGATACCTCACTCACATTTGGAGTGAGACAAACTCTACAGTAGGCGACAAGTGCTAGGCAAACTATTGTCACCTTTCTTTCTTCTTCCCTTATTGTTTCCTTTATTTTTATTATGATACATTGTTATCAGAAGTTTGGGTTGTATTACTAATGTATATCGACCCTGTTTTTTTCTTCACTCTACATAGGCGCTAGAGATGCGGTGGAGTATTGGCGCTAGTCACCATGATTGGAACTGAAGTTATGGTCAACTTATTTGGATTTAGAGGCAGGAAACTGGGTTATCAGCCTACCCCTAATATCCTACAGAGAGTGCTGGTTACTGCCACACACCCTGAACCTGAATGTCAATGCCTGGATAATTAATGAATTTTGAATATGCTGAAGTGGATTCCCTACCTCTGGGAACTTACAGATGGTGTTAATCTTTTCAATGTCTGCAAAGATATGAGGCATGCCTGGCCTAGATGGTTTTCAGCGTATACCCTCTTCTAAAAGTCACCGCCTGATTCCACGTTCAACTGTCATATTCCAGAGGCTCATGAATAGTCTGGAATTCACCATCATTTACCAGTATGGATTTACCAACTGATTTTGTGACTCCCAGCTTCCTTTGAATCTTCTCATCCATCATTATCCCAGACATGGATACTCAAGCACTATACCAACTCCCGGTCAATCAAGTCGTATATTCAGCTGAAGAAAGAATAACCTACATCTTAACCCAGAAAAGGGCTGGAATATTCATGCCCAATTCAAGTTAGTTCTGTCAGGAAATTCTAATGGATTATGTGATGTCACTCCTCATCCAAAGATATACTGAAAGTGTTTGTGCCTGATCCTGATCGAATCAATCACATGGACTCCTGTGTGTCACGCCACGCCAGAACGTTTCCGACTCATATCTGTCTGTTATACCACCCCGGAATGCTCCTAGCCCAGTGACTTAGCAACTGTGACTTGAGAGATTACAGTATATCCACTTTGGATTCATATGGATTACTCCGACATGTTATTCGTTTTGGATATATGATCCGGCGGTGAAAGCTCCGTGTGTGTGTGTGTGTGTGTGTGTGTGTGTGTGTGTGTGTGTGTGTGTGTGTGTGTGTGTGTGTGCAATCCCCAATTTTCTAAAGAGGAGGATATATGCGAAGCAGCTGTTTCCCTGGATTATAGAGAGTGTGATTATGGCCAGACTTTTTTCTAGTGGATATTGAAGGAGAGGGAGTCATCATCAGACCCATAGGATATTTCTAGATGACAGATTAGATAGATTTCTTTATCTATTTCTTGTATGAATTATTTACTTTGTTTTGTGTTTGACACAGTATTTGATGTGAACCTTTTTTGGGGATTTTGGGGACTTCTGTTGTGGTTGTATACTTTGTGTGCATTGCCTGAATATGAATAATTTCTTTCATGTATATGTCACCATATTGTAGCCAACAGGGTTTGTCCAAGACCCAAATGTTTTCACAATACAGTTGTTTGTTTGTTTGGTTTAACCAAGCCTTGAAGTTACTTCATTGTTAACTTGTTGTTCCAAAATTGATGTTTATAGTCCAGATATGGTTACTGTTATGTGATACAGTGAGTCATTGTACTGTTTTTTGTCTAAAAGTGGCTGTTTTCCTCTGTCATGTAATCCAGTTGTTGCGTCTAACATTGGTTGTTGTCCCTCTGTTGTATAATACTGTGGATGTGCATGACAGTGGATACTTGTCATTGTTTATATATATATGGGAGATTAAATGTGGGGCGGGGCACTTACACATAGACACACCTTCTGGGTAGAGTGATTTGTACTCGGGTGTCTGTGGAAGAACTTCCCGGATCTCCCAGCCTTCTATAGGGAAACATTTCTTCTATGTTAGTGTTGAACTTGCACCCTTTTCTGCCTTGTTCAATGCTTGGGGGTTTTACGAGCCAGTATATTAAATCCTATAGAAGGCGTGTTTGGGATTTAGTCCCCATTCATACTGAATACCCCTAGCGAAACTTGTCCTTATTCTAATTTATTATATTTACCACCCCACAGTCACGGAATCTTCACATGATCGCCTCACTAGTTATTGTTTGACATACCTACACAGTCATGGAATCTCCACATGATCACCTCACTAGTTATTGTTTGACATACCTACACAGTCATGGAATCTCCACATGATCACCTCACTAGTTATTGTTAGACATACCTACACAGTCATTGAATCTCCACATGCTGGCCTCACTAGTTATTGTTTGACATACCTACACAGTCATTGAATCTCCACATGCTGGCCTCACTAGTTATCGTTGACATACCTACACAGTCATGGAATCTCCACATGATCGCCTCACTAGTTATTGTTAGACATACCTACTACAGTCATGGAATCTCCACATGATCGCCTCACTAGTTATCGTTTGGCATACCTACAGAGTCATGGAATCGTCACTTGATCGCCTCACTAGTTAGATCGTCCCAACAGTTATTACTTGTCACACTGGCACACTGTTATTCAAACTCGGTGTTATCGTCTCAACAGTTATTGTTTGTCACACATGCACATGTCATTCAAGCTCCGTGTGATCGCCCCAACAGTTATTGCTTGTCACATGCGCACATTGACATTCAAGCTCTGTGTGATCAAATCAAGTTATTGTTTGTCACAGGCGCACTGTGTCATTCAACCTCCGTGTGATCGTCCCAACAGTTATTGCTTGTCACACGCGCACATTGTTATTCAGTCTTTACGTGATCGTCCTAACCATCATTATTTTATAAACAAAAAAGTGCATTAACTATGATAAAATTAAACAGAAACGAAAACACAGGGTATCTTTACATCAGAGATTAGAAGAGGAAAGAAAATTTGTACTATATTGTTTAATTACAGACCGGTTGCAGGATACATTCTACAACAATATACCAAATACTGTCTCAGAAAGGAATATTCAGTTATTCACCGGTGTAACAGTATATAATGTTGTTGATGCTGCTGGAGTTGTTGATGTCGTTGATGTTGTTGATAGGAGTTGGTGCTGCTGGAGTTGTTGTCGATGTCGTTGATGCTGTTGATGATGTCGATGCTGCTGGGGTTGTGTGAGTGGATGTGCGATGTGTGGGTTGGTGGAGGATGTGGGCGCGTGGGTGGGGAATATGTGGTCGATGGAGATGTGGCTGGGGGATGGGTGGCTGGATCTGTGGGTGGGGATAAGATGTAGTGGGTTACGATGTGAATGTGGGTTGGCGTGGGATGTGTGGGTTGGTGGGGGATGTTTGTGGGTGGCGAGTGTATTTTGGTTGGGGGAACAGTTTAGGGCAATGTGTGTGGGTGGGGGTGTGCGGGAGGGGGATGGGTCGGTTTGTGGAGTATGTATGTGTCCCTTGGTGTGTGTGTGTGGGTAGGTGGGGGTGTGTGTGTGGGTTGGGTGATGTATGGGTAGGTGGGAGATGGGCCCCATAACATGGTAATTTGCCTGTTGTTTACAACAGTCATTTCACAATGTTTATTTTTCTTCCTATGTAAATGTATAATGCTCTTGATGAACGAAAGACGAGTGATTGGAAGGGCCGAATGTAAGACGGGTCTGAGCGCCCAATTTGTGACCCTTTTAAAATAAAGTTGATTTGATTTGATTTGATGTCGTTGATGCTGTTGATAGGAGTTTATCCTGCTGGAGGAGTTGGTGTTCTTGATAGGAGTTGATGCTGCTGGAGTTGATGTTGTTGTTCTTGATAGGAGTTGATGCTGCTGGAGTTTTTGATGATGTTGATAGGAGTTGATGCTGCTAGAGTTGTTTATGTAGTTGATGACGTTGATGTTGATAGGAGTTGATGTTGATAGCAGTTGATGCTTCTGGAGTTATGTCGTTGATGTTGTTGATAGGAGTTGATGCTGCTTGAGTTGTTATGTCGTTGTTGCTGATGGAGTTGTTGATGTCGTTGATGTCATTGATGCTGATGTTGATGTTGTTGATGCGGTTGTCGTTGATGCTGCTGAGTTATTGATGTCGTTGATGCTGTTGATAGGAGTTGATGCTGCTGAAGTTGATATTGTTGATGCTGCTGGAGTTGGCGATGTCGTTGATAGGATTTGATGCTGCTAGAGTTGATGTCGTTGATGCTGCTGGAGTTTTTGATGTCGATTTTTTTGATGTTGATATGAATTGATGCTGCTGGAGTTGTTGATGTTGATGTTGATGATGATGTTGATGTTGTTGTTGATGTTGATGCTGTTGATGCTGCTGGAGTTGATGATGCTGCTGATGTCGTTGGTGCTGCTGATGTCGTTGATGCTGCTGATGTCTTCGATGCTGTTGATAGGAGTTGATGCTGCTGGAGTTGTTTAATTTGTTCGTGTTGATGTCGCTGGTGTCGCCTCTGGTGCCGCCGCCGGAGGATGTGTGGTGAATGTGTGTTGGTGGATGGATGGGATATGTGTGTGTGGGTGGGGGGATGTGTTTGGTGTGTGGGTGGGGGGATGTGTTTGGTGTGTGGGTGAGGGATGTGTGTGTGGTGTAGGTGGTTGATGTGTGTGGGGTGTAGGTGGTTGATGTGTGTGTGGTGTGTAGGTGGGGGATGTGTATGTAGTGTGTTGATGTGGGATGTGTGAGTGCGGGATATGCGTGTGTGGTGCGTGGGTTGGGAATAGTGTGGTGGGGTGTGTGTTAGGACATGTGTGGGTGGGTCGAGGATGTATGTGTGGGTGGTGGGCTGTGTGTGTGTGAGTGGATTGGGGATGTATAGGTGGTTAGGGAGATTGTGTGTGTGGGTAGGGAGATGTCAATTGGTGGGGATTGTGTATGGTTTGGGGATGTGAGTGGATGTGCGTTGTGTGGGTTGGTGGGGGTGCGTGGGTGGGGAATATGTGGTCGATGGAGGTGTGGTTGGGGGATGGGTGGTTGTAGGTGTGGGTAGGGAGAGGTTGTGTGGGTGGGGTATGGGTGTGTGGATTAGGATGTGTATGTGGGTGGGCGCGGGATGTGTGGGTTGGTGGGGGATGTTTGTGTGGGTGGCGAGTGTGTTTGGGTTGGGGGAACATGTGAGGGCAGTGTGTATGGATGGGAGATGTGCGTGAGGGGGATAGGTCTGTTGGTGTGGTATGTATGTGTCTTGGTGGGGGGGGGGGGGTATGGATGGGGTGATGTGTGGGTAGGTGGGAGATGGGCCTCATAACATGGTAATTTGCCTTGTTTATGTTTACAACATTCATTTCACAGTGATTTCTTTTTCTTCCTATGTGAATGTATAGTGCTCTTGATGGACGAAAGATGAGTGATTGGAATGGCCGAATGTAAGAATGTGGCCTGTTTTCCCAATTTGTGACCCTTTTAAAATAAAGTTGATTTGATTTGACTTACTACAGTGCTCTAACTACTACTGAAATACTTTATTACGCTATGCAGGATGCCGAAGAAAAGTCAACCAAAAATATGGTGACAGCCACACCCCGAGGAAGGGATCCGAGCACGGAATTGAACGGATTCCAATCTGACGACCAAACATATTTATTTTATCACTACCCATAGCCTGTTCAACCTCAGAGGAGAAATTATGAACCATCCAAGCCTCAAATGAGTAAAACTGACCGAATCACATTCCGTACATTAATCTGGAAGGGATTTTCGTCCACATCGATAAACTACGGTTCCTGATGTTAAAGTTAGTTGCATATCCTTAACAGGACGCCATGGCCAACAATAGTTTTTGGCGGTTTGTGATTTTTGGGCTGTGAGATTTCTTGGCAAGGTTACGTTGTTTCCTGAACGACCGTCACTAATCAGCTTTATAAAAACCAACGCAATGCGGTCTGCTGCCAGATCGCCCGCAGCTGTGTTTCGAACATGGTACGTGGGTTTACGAACTGCGTCCGTAACCTCTTCGCCACAGAGGCGGTTCCTGGTATGTACATGCATTACAAGAAATGTGACAGAACATCAAATTTAACAAACAATTGTAAATGTAAATTGAATGTATTAAGAAAAGGTCGTTTAGTAGAAGAATACATTTGTTTTTAAATTATCAAATACGTTTCCGTCTGGTTATCAAAAAATGCCGACACAGCTGGTCATAAACTTGACATCAAAAGCTTGAAGATTCACAGACCCATGAATAGTCCCTGGATGGTGGATAAAAATACTTTGTTGATAAGCCATTATACAATCATACATTTTAAAATGTGGTCAATTTATCTGAATCAAATATCGCAACATAACGATCAATTATCTCCTCATATATCCACTTCCTGAATCTTAAAAAAATTGGGTCCGGATTCTCAGGTCGATCCAGCCAAAATGGATACCCGCAGTGTCTTGGGAAGTAAAGGCGTGATACTGATCACGTCACCCGCGGGTGCCGATTGGTCAATTTAAATCCTCCCCCCAACAAAAAGATCTAGCCAAAAGCTCAATTTAATACGTATAAAAGGGGACCTAACATTGATATGACAAACACTTTTCAACACACTCGAATAAAGATCAAGCTTTCAATGCCAAACGGACACTAACAGCACTGATGAAAAGCAAACGAAATATTTGAGACAAACTAAACGAAGCTTTTAAATAAATTATAGAACCAAAAAAAAAAAAAAAGAGATAGTTTAGCTTCCTAAAATAATGAGTGCATGGGTAAGAGAAGCCGTGATAAAAGTGGCGGGTTAAGGGAAGCTGATATGACAGCCTTAGTTTGTGATAAGGTAGATGTGGGAAAGGAAAGTGTATAAAGGACTGCAGAGGACTAGAAGAGAGGAAGTTGAGAGACGACGGTGGGGAGAAAGTGAAAGAAATTGAACGGAGAGAGGAGAGGGTGGAGGATGGGAGAAAAAAATCGCAGGAAAGAAAGCATGGAAAGAAAAGGGCGCAGGAAAGAAATGGGATTACGAGAGGAGGGTGGGAAAGAAATGAAAGTGGGACAGAGGAGGGAGGGAAAAAAAGGAAGGAACACAAAAGCACGAATAAGCGAGAAGTAAGGGTTGTGGGGGAAAAAAGGAGAAAATATAAATCCAGCTTGCACAATTGCAGGGGCGTGAAGTTTGAGCATTTGCACATACTAGATTACCGCATTATTTTAAATGTGGTCATCTTCTGTACTTGTAATATAAGTATTGACGCATTTAAAAAAATCGATTGAGCATATCACAAAACTAAGACAATATGACAAAGGCAGTTAAAACTAAGACAATCTGAAACAAAAACAACTAAAACAAAGACAATTTGACATAAAGACTATAACAATCTGACAAACACAGCTAAAACTTGATCTTCCCTGAGCTGGAATTTCTTCGTAAAAAGAAATAACGTTCCCAAAAATTGATGGTTAGTTGAGGAAATTGCTGATAGTTCGTTGTAATATTCTGGAAAAAATTTAAACTCTAAATCAGATAGATGCATTGGCGTTCAGGCCGAACGAGCCCTGAAAGGGCTTGCCTCTTTCGGAGTGAGGCTGGCGTGTAAAGTTCTGCCGCCTTGGTACCGAAGAAACATCTCTCCACCCGCACCCCTTCCCCCACCCCAAAATCAATTCCACAAGCTCGGAGACCTGTGGGGTGTTGAAGACTGACACTGGAGCTTCATATTTGTGGAGGGGCATATTCTAATATAACCAGTTATTGATTGGTATACTGGGCCTGGCCGGGATGAGTCCAAATCAGGTAGTATTTCCCAAGCCGGTTTTATATATTTTAATGTCAACAGACTAACCCAATTTTCGGAGGGGAACACGTGAAACCTCTTTACCAAAAAAGTGCATCATTGTACTGTGGCCAGGCTTTCTTCTTTGTATAGTTCCGAGTTTTTATTACATGTACAAGCAGTGCTTTCTGGGTAATTTGGCGGCTATCACTCCTCAAGTTGCGTTTGGTCACGAACATGTTGACCTGGCATACGCATCGGCCATTCCCTAAGCATATCTGTTACAAACACCTGCCTATGGCCATTAGCTTTCTAACTTTCCTCTAAAACTAAAAAAAATAAAAATAAAAATAAATGCCGCTTATTCACGTCTCTAATCTAGGAGAAGAAAACGACAGGAGAACAAAAACGAATTCATACAAAAACTAAGTACAATACAGTAAATCAAGGTCGGACCAAGTCTTACAAATACTAAAGAAATGAAATCAAGGTCGAAGAACACAAATATTTAAGCCAATATAAAGAGAAACAGCTTCTTATGGAAGGATTTGCTAAAGGGAAATGGGTAGAAGCATCACAGAAAGAAGGTAACATGTTGGTAGATATCAAGAGACGGACTGGAAACCTATGTGGATGCACCGTGAAAGCGCAGCATAGTGTTAAAAACTAAGTCTCTAAACCGTATAAATCATATAATCGTATACGTTTCATTAATCTATTTAACTAATAATTTCAGTAAAGTTAGTCTAAAATTACCACATTTATTGTTAAATGCAGAACCTTCAAATGTGACCTTCCAGAGTTATTTTCCTTTCTTTTTCCTGTCTACAGTAGATTCTTTGTCTTTGTCTTTCTTCTCCTCAGAATGGACGGCAGCCGCAGCCATAGCCCTGGAGATGATTTCTCTCTTTCTGGCTTCTAGAGAAAACGAAATCACGAGGAACGTGAAATCATGAACATGAAAACATGAAGACAAACGAATGATTAACACATTAGTAATTACCATTACAAAATACAATGAAGAAAACAGGCGAGGAAAAGATGAAGCTGGATTTTCACAGTGAGAAAACCATGAGAACAATATATACACTTGTCTGGAACCCGCAAAGCAAATGAAAAGCGGGAGACTTGAATACAAGCAGAAGAGAATTACAGACAGAGGTGAATAATATTGGGAAGACAATATACCACAACAAGCAATGATGTACAGACCAGATGGAAGCAAAGGAAGAGGCCGACCACTTAAACGACAGACAGAGGGAATAACAGAGTCCATTGGAATCTCGATACATGAATATACTTGATACTTGAATGGGCACTCTCCCGCAGTTTATGCTTCACCTCGACACCGCAAGGTACAAGAGGAACATGATGAGATGAGATGAGACGGGGGAAGCTGCAGGCGATAAGCTAAAGATAGACGACAGGCTGGCGTGGTTTGGTATGAAGACTAGCCTCAATATGGAGAGGGGTGGAGGTACAGGGCAGAAGGAGACTACAAAATTACTACTAGTCTGTAAGAAATGTAGGCAGTGACTAGAAAAACCAGAGGCAGGCAGGGAAAACAATACAGACACGTATACAGCACACCTTCAGTACGTCAGTTGTATACATAGTCAACACGTGTTTTTAACATGAATTACTCTCAAATGTGTGTACACCAGAGTCCGTCACATTGAAGTGGAATTCCAGAGCGTTGTTCTCACCGTGAGGAGGTTGTTGGGGTGGCACCTTGAAAGCAAGACCCCGAAATACCATACTGTTTCGATCATGTCACCTCGCGCGCGGCGCGCCGGGCGGCATGCGGTCGTGATGTTGGCACCAAATCCTATAGACCCCCACACAACCGTAAAGACACCTCAACAGTATACTGTAAAATATGTGCCATGTCTACGCTCACTGGTTGTTTTCGTCTGCATTTGGATAGTTATAGGCGCAATTTCATACAGGGGTCGAGACCGTACGTAACCTATAAAGAGTCTTTATGAGGGAAAACATATCAAATGTCACTCCTTCTTGTAAGTCATGCATCTTGCAATAATGCCAGGAATTCCCGCTGCTTTAGCACGCCGTCAAAATCCACACCCCACAACCGTCCTCCCGCGAGATACTTCCCCAACAGGTTGAGAGACACTGATTCTTGAGGATGCAAACAGATGCATACCGAAGTCGGCCACACAGACCTTTCAGGTGTATAACTAGTGCGACGAATTCCCCCGACAGAGGAAAAAAAAAGAACGGGAGAAGAAATTTTGTGTCAAAGCTTTCTTCCAATATAATTTACAAACACAAACAAGGAACATTTCGACCTAAATATTTATATGTAAATAGGCGCCTGTATGCAAGAGTGCAAGTCTCCGCCAATCACATTCAAGCACATGTATTGGGAAATATGCTGAATAGTCTGCACGGTCGGTGACTACACTAGCCAGGCGAACCCTAATCCCTCAGCTCAACACACACAACGTCCCACACCGCAAGGTACTATAGGCAGTAGATGACTGAACAGTTCGCAGTTGTACATTACATAGGACAACAGCCAAAATGCAACCGACAAAAGGTATGTTTTTAGAATAATTTGAAGATAAAGATGTCCCACAGCAGGAACCTGCAGTGTGTGTGTGTGTTAGCCCCATCACACTGTAGGCCTGAGTGCACGCAGGGGTTTGTGTGCGTGCGTGGGTGGGGGTATGCGTGGGTGGGGGTTTATGTGCGCAGAGTGGTGTGGGAGAAGAAGGGGGGAGGGAGATTACATTGCTGATCATGTCTTTCTAACCCCTTGTGTCTTATGTAAATGTAATCATATCGGTACTGATAATCTATCTGCTGGTACTGATATCACTCCAGTGCATGATGTCAAACTGTCTAGCATCACCTCTTTCGGTTCACCCAAGTCGCTCCCCTACAATATTCCCGTTGTGACCACATACTCCAGCTTTCACCTTCTCATGAACACACAAAGAACGCGGACTATCTTCTAATGCGAGTAACCATTTTCAGAAGAGTCAACTTCTTTCAAGATTTCATAGCTTTTTCTATCCGTCCACGGTATTCTTACAACTCGTCCACGGTGTCCTTATAGCTCGTCCACGGTGTTCTTATAGCTCGTCCACGGTGTTCTTATAGCTCGTCCACGGTGTTCTATTAGCTTCGTCCACGGGTGTTTCTGTATAGCTAGTCCAGCGGTGGTCTATATAGCTCGTCCACGTGTTCTTATAGCGTCGTCACAGTGTCTTATAGCTCTGCTGCCACTAGTGTTCTTATAGCGTCGTCCACAGTGTGTCTTATACTAAGCTCCGTCCACGTGTTCTTATATAGCTCGGCCACAGTGTTCTTATAGGCTCGTCCACGGTGTTCGTGTAGCTCGGCCACGTGTATCTTATAGCTCGTCCACGGTGTTCTATAGCTTCGTCCAGGTGTTCCTTTTATTAGCGCGTCCACGGTGTTACTATAGCTACGAGTTCCACGTGTCTTGATAGTCTCGTCCAAGTGTGCTTATAGCTCGATCACAGGTGTTCTTATAGCTCGTCCACACAGTGGTTTCTTAGCTCGTCCACGTGTTCTTCATAGCTCGTCCACCGTGTTCTTATCACTGCAGTCCACAGTGTTCTATATAGCTCGTCGAGCGCCAGTGTTCTTATAGAATCGCTCGTCCACGGTGTTCTTATAGCTCGTCCAGTGTTCCTTATAATACTCGCACGGTGTTCTAGTAGCTCGTCCACGTGTTCTTATAGCTCGTCTCACAGTGTTCTTATAGCTCGTCCACGGTGTTCGCTCTAGCTCGTCCACGGTGTTCTATAGCTCGCGTCTCGTCCACGTGTTCTATATAGCTCGTCCACGGTGTGTCTATACGCTACGTCCACGGTGTTCTTATAGCTCGTCCACGGTGTTCTTATAGCTCGTCCACGGTGTCTCTTAGAGCTCCGTCCACGAGTGTTCTTATAGCTCGTGCCACGGTGTGTTACTTCATCGCTCGTCCACGGTGGTCTATATAGCTCGATCCACGTATTGTCTAGCTCGTCCACGTGTATCTTATAGCTCGGCCCTCTGGTGTTCTTATCGCTCGTCCACAGTGTTCTTATATACATCCACGTCCACAGGGTTCTCTATAGCTCGTCCAGTGTCTTATAATGAGCTCGTCGCACAGTGTATCTTATAGCTCGGCCCCGGTGATTGCTTATAGCTCGTCCACACGGGGTTTCTTATAGCGCGTCCTAGCAGTGTTCTTATAACTCAGTCCACAGGTGTTGTCTTATAGCTCGTCCACGTGTGTCTTATAGCTCGGCACGGTATTCTTATAGCTCGTCCACGTAGTTCTTATAGCTCGTGCTCCCAGGTATTCCGTTATAGCGCGTACCACGGTGTCTTATAGCTGCGTCCCGGTGTTCTATAGCTCGTCCTGGTGTTCTTATAGCTCGCTCCCAGTTGTTCTTCTCGCTCGTCCTACGTGTTCTGATATGCTGCGTCCACGGTGTTCTTATAGCTCGGCCATGGTGTTTGCTTGATAGCTCGTCCACGTGTATTCTTAGACTCATCCACAGTGTTCTGTATAGCTCGTCCTGTGTTCTATAGCTCGTCCACGGTGTTCATTATGAGCTCGGCCACGAGTGTTCTTATAACATCGTCACAGTGTTACTTATAGCTCGTCAGTGTTCTTAGAGAGCTCGTCCACACGTGTTCTTATAGCTCGTACCACGGGTGTTCTTCTCAGCTCGTCCACGTGTTCTATAGCTCGTGGAGAGGTCGAATAACGTCCACGGTGTTCTCTCTCTAGCTCGTCCACAGGTGTTCTTATAGCTCATCCACGGTGTTTGTTCTTATAGCTCGTCCACGGTATTCTTATAGCTCATCCACGGGTGTTCCTAGTCGCTGCAATCCGACGGTATTCCTTATAGCTCGTCCAGTGTTCTTCTAACTCGTCACGGTGTCTATAGCTCGTCCACGTGTTCTTATCGCTCGTCCACAGCTGTTCTTATAATAGCTCGTCCACGGGTCTGTCTTATTATAGCTCGTCCACGGTGTTCTTATAGCTCGTCCACAGTGTTCTTTATAGCTACGTCCACAGTGTTCTTAATAGCTCGTCCACAGTGTTCCTATAGCTACGTCCACAGTGATTCTTCATAGTCTCGTCCACCGCGTTCTTATAGCTCGTCCGTGTTCTTATAATAGCTCGTCCACAGTAGTTCTTAGTAACTCGAGCTCGTCGCCGAGTGTTCTTATAATAGCTCGTCCACGGTGTTCTTATAGCTCGTCCACAGTGTTCTTATAGCTCGTCCACAGTGTTCTTATAGCTCGTCCACGGTGTTCTGATAATAGCTCGTCCACATTTGTGTATTTCTTATAGCTCGTCCCAGTGTGTCTTATAGCTCGTCCACGGTGTTCTCTATAGCTCGTCCACAGGGTTCCTTATAGCTCGTCCACAGATGGTTCCTTATAGCTCGTCCCGTGTTCTTATAATGGGGACAAGAAAGCTCGTCCACAGTGTTCTTATAATCAGCTTCGTCCACGTGATTCGTATAATAGCTCGTCCAGTGTTCCTTATAGCTCGTCCACAGTGTTCTTATAGCTCGTCCACGGTGTTCTTATAGCTCGTCCACGGTGTTCTTATAGCTCGTCCACGGTGTTCTTATAGCTCGTCCACAGTGTTCTTATAGCTCGTCCACAGTGTTCTAATAGCTCGTCCACGGTGTTCTTATAATAGCTCGTCCAGTGTTCTTATAGCTCGTCCAGTGTTCTTATAGCTCGTCCACGGTGTTCTTATAGCTCGTCCACGGCGTTCTTATAGCTCGTCCAGTGTTCTTATAATAGCTCGTCCAGAGTGTTCTTATAATAGCTCGTCCACAGTGTTCTTATAATAGCTCGTCCACAGTGTTCTTATAATAGCTCGTCCACAGTGTTCTTATAATAGCTCGTCCACAGTGTTCTTATAGCTCGTCCAGTGTCCTTATAATAGCTCGTCCACAGTGTTCTTATAATAGCTCGTCCACAGTGTTCTTATAATAGCTCGTCCACAGTGTTCTTATAATAGCTCGTCCACAGTGTTCTTATAATAGCTCGTCCACGGTGTTCTTATAGCTCGTCCAGTGTTCTTATAGCTCGTCGACGGTGTTCTTATAGCTCGTCCACAGTGTTCTTATAGCTCGTCCAGTGTTCTTATAATAACTCGTCCACGGTGTTCTTATAATAGCTCGTCCACAGTGTTCTTATAATAGCTCGTCCACAGTGTTCTTATAGCTCGTCCAGTGTTCTTATAGCTCGTCCAGTGTTCTTATAGCTCGTCCAGTGTTCTTATAGCTCGTCCGGTGTTCTTATAGCTCGTCCAGTGTTCTTATAGCTCGTCCATGGTGTTCTTATAGCTCGTCGATGGTGTTCTTATAGCTCGTCCAGAGTGTTCTTATAGCTCGTCCACAGTGTTCTTATAATAACTCGTCCACGGTGTTCTTATAATAGCTCGTCCACAGTGTTCTTATAATAGCTCGTCCACAGTGTTCTTATAGCTCGTCCAGTGTTCTTATAGCTCGTCAAGTGTTCTTATAGCTCGTCCACGGTGTTCTTATAGCTCGTCCAGTGTTCTTATAGCTCGTCCATGGTGTTCTTATAGCTCGTCCAGTGTTCTTATAGTTCGTCCAGTGTTCTTATAGTTCGTCCAGTGTTCTTATAGCTCGTCCAGTGTTCTTATAATAGCTCGTCCACGGTGTTCTTATAATAGCTAGTCCATGTTATTCTTATGGCTCGTCCATGGTGTTCTTATAGTTAGTCCATGGTGCTCTTATAGTTCGTCCATGGTGCTCTTATAGTTCGTCCATGGTGCTCTTATAGCTCGTCCATGGTATTCTTATAGTTCGTCCACGGTGTTCTTATAGTTCGTCCATGGTGCTCTTATAGTTCGTCCATGGTGCTCTTATAGCTCGTCCATGGTATTCTTATAGTTCGTCCACGGTGGTCTATAAAAACCACATCTCAACTTCCACATAATTTCTCACTTTGTCAGTTGTCCATGATTGTTCCCATATACCAAAACTGGCTTAGTATAGCTGTTAGGAACTGTTCTCACCTAGTCTGACAACCATACATTGCGGGGAATATTCGTTAAGAAGATGATGCTGCGGAATACCACTCCTAAAACATGCGCGGTCGGGCAAAGGTTCGATGTCAGCTACTCTCGTTTGCTCGTTTGCTACAGAAGGGAAATATATGACCACCTATTCCCTTGTGCACTCCGACCTGTCAACTATAATGGCCCTAACACTTACACCCACAGCAGGTTCATGCGGTGCAGTGGGTTCATTCCCTACACTAGACAGTTGGATTTCAACGTTGCAAGGCTTTCCGATCAACCCCATGTTGATTTACTTGACACATTTACTTTCAGTAGTTTGCCATTACTTTCTGAACGAAAAGTCAACGTTTACGTGTACACGACCTGTATGGGGAATGAACCCACCACCCTAGTATCAGCGGGCAGTCAGTTGAAGAGCTAGCTCTCTTAATCTTTCTGCCACGCTGACCTCAGAATCATTCATTCATTCATTCAGTAGCATGTCCCTTGCAGAACATCTCCCCCATAACAACCGTCCGGAAAAGGTCTCGGTCATAAGCAAGATGTCCCGTGACCGGTACACCCATCTGGAGATCACCGCCACATCCTGCACCCATCTTCTCTTAGGCCTTCCTCTTCCTCCATGGTTAATTAAATTACGCACCTAAAAAGCTACCAACTATAAATGAATGTAGGTAATTATTTATGTTAACAGGTATCGTAGACAGACAATGTTTATAAATGAACGAGACAGAACAATATAGATTTACCTTCTTGGTCCTTTTGTATGGATCTGTTGAATAAATCTGGGCAAAAGAATACTTTAGTTAGTTTTATCTTCTTTTTTTTTTTAAATTGCAGGACGTCGCAATCAAACCTACCATTTCAAAAGGCGATTTTACGTTTGGTTGTTTGACAATGCTTGCTGGAAAGTCGACCTCATATCGCCTACTGCTAACTTCGAAACCGGTATGTCGGAATTGAGGAATGATATTTAGGTGAAAATAGATACTCTAGGAATCGCAGAATGATAGTGGTTGGCGCTCTTGCTTGCCAAGACAGCCTCAATTCACAGCACAGGCAGAAATTTGTATTACCCAAAGTACGGCTCTTGGAGAAAACCATCGAACGGGCACAACATAATGTTCTCGATTGTCTTAGAAGATTCGAAAATGGGTACTGGATATTCCATCCCATGACGTCAACTAGAAGATGTGGAGCTGCATATTTCACATTACAGTGGTAGCACATGCCATGGACTACCTTTCAGTATGTAAACTTATCTGCAATCATTATCAAACCAACTCAGTAGTAAAATATCCGTCTTCTGCGCTTCGTCCCTTTTTGTCTACCTTCTCTCACTTCTCACCTTCCAATCTTTTCTTTTCCTTCTCACTCATATTATGTGTGGGGGGGGGGGGAGGAGGAGGGGGAGAGAAACAGACAGGCAGACAGCCAAACAGAGAACGAACGAACGGACTTTATTTTCAAAGGGTAACAAATTGGGCACGCAGGCCCGTCTTACATTCGACCCTTCCAATCACTCATCTTTCGTTCATCAATAGTGCATAATACATTCACATAGGAAAAAAACATTGTCAAATGAATGTTGTAAACATAAACAATGCATATTACCATGTTATGAGACACATACCCCTACCATCCACCCATCCCCCATCCACCCACACATCCCCCACCCACCCACACACACCCCTAGTCCCACATACATGCACCTGCCCACCCATCACCCACCCACACATCCCCCACCCACACACATCTCCCCCCACCTACACACATCTCCCCCCACCTACACACTTCTCTCCCCCACACACCACACATCCACTCATCCCATAACCCATCAACACTCACCCACCTACATATCCTCCACCACACACGCACATACCCTCAACCACCCTGTCAAGCACACATCCCTTAACCACACATCCCCACCTATACACATATATCCCCTCCAAGCCACACATGACGCACCTACCCACACACAAAACTAACATCCACCCACATATCCCCCATTTTCACACATCCCCCAACCACACAATCTCCCCCCACCCACCCAAACATCCCACGCCCATACACACACAAACATCCCCACCCCAACCTACACACTCACCCACCTACACATCCTCCACCCACCCCACCAATCACACATCCCTTAAACACACACCCCCACCCACACACACACCACTCATACACACTAATCTCACCACTCATACACACATCCCCCATACATACATCCCCCCACACACATCCCAACCAACCAACACATCCCCATCCAAAAACACATATCTCACACCCACACCCCACCACCCACACACATCCCCACCCACACACACATTCACCCATACACTCATCTCCCACATATATCCAACCACTCACGTACTCATCCCTCAACCACTCATACCCACACATCCCCCATCCACCCATCAACACATACATCTCCCATCCACACACATCCCCCACCCTCACATAATCCTTTACACACCCGCACCTTCCACACCCATTCACAAATACCCAACCTACCCACACACATCCCTCACCCACACACATCTCCCCTCCCACACAAAACCCCACCCATATACACATCCCCACCCTCATACACATCTCCCCATCAACATATTCTCACCCACACATCCCACACCCACACATCCCCACGTAAAGCACTCACCATCCACATATACATCCTCCACCCACCGAAAATTACCCCACCCACATACACACCCTTCCACACAGACATATCCCATACTCACTCACACATCCACACACCCATCCCCCACACCCATCCCCAACCTACACACAACTCCCACACACCCATTCACCCACACATCCCTCACCCACTCACCCACATACACATTCACCCACACAACCCCACACCCACCAACACCCCCACACTTCCAACCATCACATAAACATCCCTCACCCATACACACCCCTTCACCCACCCTCACATCACCCATTCATCCACCCACACACAACCCTTCCACACACAACCCCCAGACACACACAAAAACCTCATACACATCCATGCCACTCTCTCTCTCATAAACTGCATGCATGTACACATACACACACAAACATTTACGCATACATACACGAACATACAGACATACACACGCACATACACATATAAACACGCACATACATATAAACACATGTATTCACACATAAGCACACAGACACACACACATACAAGCACACATACACATGTACACACACATACACCCATACTGACATGCACCCACACATACATCCACACATATAAACACACACACCCATCAATCCTGCCTCACATAATCACTAAAGCTAATAATAAACTCCCACACTTTTCACACGCACACCCTGTCGAATATCCAATCCAGTCCAATCCAGTCCAATCCAGTCCAATCCAGTCCAATCCAGTCCAATCCAGTCCAGTCCAGTCCAGACCAGACCAGACAGGCACTGCCTTAGATATATTGCTACCAAACACTGTCTTGACATGGGTTCTTGGATATATTGCTACTAAATACTGTCTTGACATGGGTTCTTGGATATATTGCTACAAAATACTTTCCTGACATGAGTGCATGGATATATTGCTACCAAATACTGTCCTGACATGGGTGCTTGGATATACTGCTACAAAATAGTGTTTTGACATGAAAGCTTGGATATATTGCTACCAAATACTGTCCTGACATGTGCTTAGATATATTGTAACCAATACTGTCCCGACATGGGTGCTTGGATACATTGCTACCAAATACTGTCTTGACATATGTGCTTGGATATATTGCTACCAAATTCTGTCTTGACATGAGTGCTTGGATATATTGATACCAAATACTGTCCTGACATGTGTGCTTAGATATATTGATACCAATTACTGACCTGACATGTGCTTAGATATATTGATACCAATTACTGTCCTGACATGTGCTTAGATATATTGCTACCAAATACTGTCCTGACATGGGTGCTTGGATATATTGCTACCAAATACTGTTCTGACCTGGATGCCTGGATATATTTCTTTCCAATTATGTTCCGACATTTGTGCTGGAATATATTTGATCTCGTGTTTGGATGAGTGCTCCACGGTTTCAGGTGACAGGGGATCAGATCCATTTCGTTTGCCCAAAGACCAGTGTCCTGTTGAAAGCTTGAAAACGCTGTTCTGTTTGCGCTCATCCAAAAAGTCTATAATTATTTTGATTTCTCCACTTAAGTTGGTTTCGAATCTTTTAGGAATGTCAATGCTTCTTTACCGATCTGGGGTGACATTTTGGTAATACTATTCGCTCTTGCCTTGAAATGGTCAGCTGTCTTTTCGTTTCCATGATTCCGCATTGGGATGGTACTAACTATAGTGCTACAACTAATATTTCCGTCAGAGTATTTCATAAAGTGTCTAGGGTTTTGCTCACCAACCTGGCAACGTTGGGTATAGTTTCTCCCAGCGCTTCAGACAAGGCGTGATTGATTCCAGAAACCCTGCATCTGTTGTGACAAATGTGACATGAATTATACATTATTAGGTAAAACAGTAAGCAGAGCAGCGTAAATGTTTGTGTCGTGTGTGGATCAACTTTACAAAGAACGTGAACATTGGATTAAAATTTACTAATTGAGTAAACATTTGGGATTAGCTTTACAAAGTACTGACTAACGTGGCAGTACTTAAATTAAACATTACGTAGCAAAGAAACAAAGACACAGAGGAGAGAGAGAGAGAGAGAGAGAGAGAGAGAGAGAGAGAGAGAGAGAGAGAGAGAGAGAGAGAGAGAGAGAGAGAGAGAGAGAACGAACGACATAGCTTTTTCAAAGGCTCCCACATTGGGCACGCAAGCCTGTGCTACATTCGGCCTTTCCAAATTATCTGTAGCACACCATTACCTAATGTGCATGTTACATTCACATAGTAAAATCATTCGAGGGAATATTAGAGAGATTAAATATTAGGGACGTTCATTTGAAACCCGTTCCAATGGCTTTGTTACAAAAGCATGAAAAAAATATTAACAGGTGTGGTAGAACTAAACAAAGCATTCATTTTGAATGAATTATGCCCCATGGATTGGCCAGAAGAAGTCGCCGTAGGCATTCAGGCAAACATCCCATTGCTTTGGTGCACTTTAGTTTTCTGTTCATACCAGTGATAACCATTTAGAGTTTCACGGAGCTCTGACAATGGTTAGTTCGTCTCTCCATAGAGAATATGTTTTCATCATGTGCTTTGCCAGCTCGCTTAGGCGTTCATGTATTAACATAAATCGGTCCTCGGTGTTCTGCATCAACTCTGCCGATGAAATTCCCCCACGAAACCGTCTCAGTCCACCCAACATTTATCTCGGTCTGCCTCTGCATGCGCTGATCTTTCCAGTCGTCACGAAATTTTCCAATTCCTATGTTCTCAAAACATGACCAAAGAATGCTGTTTGCCTCTTTCTCATAGTTGTATACAATGTTCTTTCAGTAGCCACTTCCAGACAATCGTTAGTTACTACTGGAAAATCTTATCGTATTCCGGCACGAACCTTAAGCCTAAAACCTCAAATCCCGAAAGAACCAAATAAATCAATCGTTAGTTATTTTATCAGTCCAAGATATTCACAACATTCGTCACAGGAACCACAATAAGTGTTTATTTCCAATTGATTTGACAAAGAATGGAATAATAAATACCTGGACAAAATAAATGATCCTGACTGCATGAACAATTATGCTTAAACTTCAAGGCAAACATCAGGTCATAATGTTTACATTGCGAACAAGGGACAGATTGAAATATATTGCATTCAGTGCCGAAGGATATTATATTACCAAATGTGATCATTTAGACAGAAGGACGAGACATAACCATACTAGGGTCATTGTGTTATTTGTTTTATATCGCGTATCTTCCAAAATTTCATTGTTCAGTGAATGGAAATGGACACAATACTGGTTCAATTGATAGCGTACCATGTCTGGTAGAAACCCACTTTTTGTTCGGTACAGAATCAGATATATACTACAAGTTTAGGATCGATACGTATGATGTTGTACCTTAAAAATTCTGTAAAGTCGAGAGGGTCGACATTATTGCACCATGTTTTATCCCATATGGCTCCAGCGACGACCCCCACAAGTATCCGAAAAATGCACCCTTGAACCGATAGACGAAGCCCGGAATTGAACCCACAACTTTTGGAGCGCAAGGCAGACGACTTGACCACTTCGGCACGGAGATTCAATTGTGTGTGTTTGACAGTACACGATGACCAGTCAGTTAGCAGTTCTGACCAACTGACAACAATTCAGTAACATTTGACAGTAACCAGCTTCAATACTCCGTAAACTAAACTGGAGTGAATATTGTGAAACCAAAAGAGACTACAACATTTGTTAGAGGCATTAACTTGGAGGTCTTAGTGCGAACGAGGAAGAAGAAGACATACCTGTCCTAGCTACAACACATGGGAAGTACGTAGAACCATGCACGAAGAGATGGTCGATATTTTGGTTGGCATCTAAGCTCTCTAGTTTCAGCAAAGTGCCATCTTCGCTACACAGGTCCAGCGACGCCCCTGGAGCTGAGGAGAAAAAGAAATATGATTTTAGTCATTGACACTATCATCCTGTGTGGCTGTCAACATGGCCGACAAGTTCAAGATAGTCGCGGATAAACTTCCCGCGTGCTAATGGCGGAATATTTAACACACCGGTCATTTGGATTTATGTTGAATTATCGTTAGAAAGCAATGGCAAACTACTGAAATGATACTTGAAAATCAACCTGGGGCTAATCACAAAGTCCGGCAAATGACATTCAACATGTCTAGATCATACTGTGCAACACATGGACACTTTCATTATCTCTATTGCGGATGAGACGACTGCCAAGTGACGGGCACACACCAGAAGAAGATACATAAAAGGAGAATAGGGATTTTCCCTAAGGACACACCAAACTGAACGATCAGCACGATTGATTGATTGATTGATTTAGGAATCGACATCACAGCATTCGGGGCATTCCCATAAGTGCTCCGTCCCCATCCTCAGCAGCCAGCGAAGAGTTCCAACACTAATAGTACCAGTAGCAATCTGATTATAAGTCCGTCTCGCCTTTCCTCTGAGCGTTCAGCTTTGGCCAGATCCTTCGTCACTCCTCGTTGTCTCATTCTTGCCAGACCATGGTAATCCATTTGCTCCTCCGAGGTGTGCACGTGCTCCCACAAGGACCGCAACCACGTCTGCCTTGTCATGTATCAATACTCCACCAAATTCTGCAGAGCCAGCCAATCTGTCCACCTGTTCATTTCCCAGCACACCGACATGCCCCCGGAGAAAAGATCCAGGCGATGCTTGTCACCCGTGACCTCCGAAGCGAAGCAAGCCACTCCGCACGAAGTCTGCCCGTCCTCACCCTAGGCAGAATGCTTTCTAGTACAATCACGATGTGTGTGTGTCGTATTCTCCATCCAGCGGAGAGCCGCAGTGACTGCCTCCACTTCCATTCTTAAGCTGGATGTTGTGGTATCATATGCCAGGCTCTCCTGCCCCAAACATCGACCATTAGCTTTGGCTTTAAACCCCCAGCCACTTCTCTCACCTCTTGACACCGAACCATCTGTGTAGATAATCACATCACTCGAGTGAACATTGTCCTGAATTAGCTGCTGGATTTCCACTTCCGTGGCCCCTGCTGGCCACTCCCTGCACTCCCGGCTTAATGTGATTATAACTCTGCACAAGTCTGACTGCTCCGCTGGCACTCGATCAGCACGAAAACCAAGGAAATCTTGGACGTCATAGGACAACAAGTAAACAGACGTTGTGAGATTCTGCTACGGCGCGAATGTGTCTTCGTGAAGCCCGTGTTTGGTGAAGAGATGGATGCGATGATTGAGAGGTTCGGCCAGTAAATAACAGGAGGAGGAAATCTATCGAGAATCAATAAGCAATGGAAGGACCAAACCTAGACCAATCCTGAATTCGGAACGGCGAAATAGAAGACTGCGCTTCAAGGTGAAAGTATAGAATAGGGCACTTAGTCATAGACAATAGGTAAACACCGACCCTGTCTAAAAGGGCAGTTTACAGTCAAGGAGACTATAGCATATTATTGTTATCAAACACATTATTAAAAGTGTGATGTTGTTCACTGGATTGCGTCAGTCGATTTTCACATTTCGTTCCTGAAGTTCTAAGGTGAGAAGTTATTTTTATTCTATTGACGAGTCGAAAACAATTGATGTTGATTTTCCATGTTCAATATTAATGGAGTTACATCAAGGCAACGACCATATAAAGGAGTGCTCCCCAGACAGCTCTTAACCACGCGCTATCTGCTTGTAAAGTAGTAATTACATTATTGTACATTACAGTGGAAGGGTAACATAATTGAAGAAATACGACAGCTTAAGCATAGTTTGAACGATTACCGTCACATGATAATGGATGTTAAAGATTGGTTTTTATGAAAGATCGTCGACATATGGAACGACTGTTGATGCTTTGTTTTGACATTTCATTCCGCTGTCGAGGGCAGTGCGTTATACCTTGCTATACACCTCAAAGGTCAGAGTGTTCGGCTTCGGCCTGCATGTGTGCAAGGTTTGCTTCCTCTAAACATTCACTCCAAAGTAACTAGAACTTGAAGTTTGGTTTGTCTGTAAACGACCACATTCACACTAATTTCACAACGGCTTCAGTCTTCTATGGATCCCAGAAGGTTCTCAACAAAGTGCACGTGTCCCGTAGTACCGGCGTGCATTCAATGTTGTATACTGGAATCGCATTGCCACAACTACTCTGATGTGAATTGGTTTCTTAATGGTTATCTAATGACATTTTGTGTAGGCCATTTGGACCTACCCCTTTGTCTACATCGTGTTACTGATCTTATTAAACCCTCTTCTTCCTCTAGTTACTGCTCGATCTAATAGTCCTGAATTACACAGACACTGCTCTATCAACCGCTGATTTAGTTCTCAAACTCTCTGCCACAACTCGATTTAACTGCAGCTTGAGAGCTTTGGACCGCATACTGTGTTGATCTGTTTCAGTATTCCACGCTTGTCACCCATGCCGGTCACATGACCAACCCAACTCCAGACTTCCCTTTAGGTGTGTTACCCCACATCTTCCAGTTGCTTGTTCTGTGCAGAAATGTGTCCCCATAAGTCTTTTCAATTTCTGTCGTATTCGCTCTACCCCACATCTTCCAGTTGCTTGTTCTGTGCAGAAATGTGTCCCCATAAGTCTTTCCAATTTCTGTCGTATTTGCTCTACCCTACATCTTCCAGTTGCTTGTTCTGGGCAGAAATGTGTCCCCATAAGTCTTTCCAATTTCTGTCGTATCTGCTCTTAACCCACATCTTCCAGTTGCTTATTCTGTGCAGAAAATGTGTCCCCATAAGTCTTTCCAATTTCTGTCGTATTTGCTCTACCCCACATCTTCCAGTTGCTTGTTCTGTGCAGAAATGTGTCCCCATAAGTCTTTCCAATTTCTGTCGTATTCGCTCTACCCCACATCTTCCAGTTGCTTGTTCTGTGCAGAAATGTGTCCCCATAAGTCTTTCCAATTTCTGTCGTATTTGCTCTACCCCACATCTTCCAGTTGCTTGTTCTGTGCAGAAATGTGTCCACCATAAGTCTTTCCAATTTATGTCGTATTTGCTCTACCCCACATCTTCCAGTTGCTTGTTCTGTGCAGAAATGTGTCCCCATAAGTCTTTCCAATTTCTGTCGTATTTGCTCTACCCCACATCTTCCAGTTGCTTGTTCTGTGCAGAAATGTGTCCCCATAAGTCTTTCCAATTTCTGTCGTATCTGCTCTACCCCACATCTTCCAGTTGCTTGTTCTGTGCAGAAATGTGTCCCCATAAGTCTTTCCAATTTCTGTCGTATTTGCTCCACCCCACATCTTCCAGTTGCTTGTTCTGTGCAGAAATGTGTCCCCCACAAGTCTTTCCAATTTCTGTCGTATTTGCTCTACCCCACATCTTCCAGTTGTTTGTTCTGTGCAGAAATGTGTCCCCACAAGTCTTTCCAATTTCTATCGTATTTGCTCTGCCTCTTGTTTTCATGTGTAAATGATCAAGTCTTGAATCCGTATACATTGTTGACTTCCCCTTCTCGCATGCCTGGTACACCTATCTTCACAACTAACTTTTCCATACAGTCATGTTAATATGCGCATGATATTTCATTTTCATTCCAAAATGCATACAAGAATTAAAACATGAAAAAAAGATTAGGTAGCCAAAGCTTTATTTCGAGATTAAAAATAATGTTCTACTTGCGAGATACATGCACGTTCCTGTTGTAAGATACCAAACTATTCCCTTATTTTTGATTATATACACGATTTTATATTGTCAAGTTACTTTTATATTGTGAGATAACTCACAATTTTATATTATCTTACACAATTTCTTTTAATATTGTGAGATTGCCCAGTTATATGTTGCATAAAATTTGGTGGAACTGCGGTAAAGCTGTGAAAGTTTAAACAATATAAAATGACACAAAGTAGTGCAGCTTTACATAACAGAGTTACGACACATACAGAACGTTGCGGCGGTTAGCCTTCATCAGCAAACAAACACATTCACAAACACAACATATAGTCACGGATATCTCCTGTGACTACATTAGAAGGTGATGCCAGGACGAGAGGAACAAATGCATGGAAAAATGGAAGCAATGAAGAGAAAATAAGAATTGACAAAATGTTAATTGAAAAGAATGTTAGTCGAAGAAAATGTTTAATAGAAAAACTTTATAGAAAAAAAAACAAAAAAAAAAACTGTATACTCACCTCACGTACGGACCTGTAAATACACCCGAGATTTCCGCATTCATTTACAGGTCCGTACGTGAGGTGAGTATACAGTTTTTTTTTTTTTTTCTATAAAGTTTTTCTATTAAACATTTTCTTCGACTAACATTCTTTTCAATTAACATTTTGTAAATTCTTATTTTCTCTTCATTGCTTCCTTTTTTCCATGCATTTGTTCCTCTCGTCCTGGCATCACCTTCTAATGTAGTCACAGGAGATCTCCTTGACTATATGTTGTGTTTGTGAATGTGTTTGTTTGCTGATGAAGGCTAACCGCCGCAACGTTCTGTATGTGTCGTAACTCTGTTATGTAAAGCTGCACTACTTTGTGTCAGTTATATGTTGTGAGACTAAACATGTTAGATTACCTGTTTCATATTGTAACATGTAAGTACTACGACATATTGTAAGATAATACTATAACACTAATATGACATACTGTCAGATGATGCAATACCTTACCGTAAGATGACTATATCATACTGAAAGATGACACTATACCTACTGTAAGATGACACTAACAGACTGTAATATGACACTATAACTAAGGTGCCACTATAAAACACTGAAAGATGACAATATAACGTGCTGGAAAATTACATTATAACATGCTGTAAGATGACAATATAACACTGAAAGATGATACTATAACATTCTGAAAAATAACTAACATACTGTAAGATGTCACCATACTGTAAGATAACATTGTAAGATGACAAAAACAAACATGACATACTGTAAGATGACACTAAAACATACTGTTAGTGGACACTAACATACTGTAAGATGACACTATAACACTGCAAGATGACGACAGCATACTGTAAGATAATATACTGTAAGATAATAATAGCATACTGAAAGATGACTATAACATACTGAAAGATGACGCTATAATACACTAAGATGATACTATAACATACTGTAAGATGTCTATAACATACTGTAGGATTATAATAACACTAAAATAACACTAAAATAACACTAAGATGAGTAAAACATACTGTAAGATGATAACACTAAGATTATAACACACTGTAAGATGACGATAAAATCGTAAGATAACATACTGTAAGATGACGATAACATACTAAAGATGACTATAACACTAAGATGACTATAACACAGTAAGATGACTATAGCATACAGTAAGATGACTATAACACAGTAAGATTAACATACAGTAAGGTAACTATACAATACTTAGGATGACAATAACACAGTTACGACGACTACAACATAAACTAATGTAACTATAACATACTGTAAGATGACTATAACATACAGTAAAATGACTAACATACAGTAAGGTAACTGGTAAGTAAGATTGATGTGGAAAGTAAAATTGATGTGGTAAGTAAGGTTGATGTAAGGTTAATGTACGTAAGGTTGATGTAAGTAAGGTTGACGTAGTAAGTAAGGTTGGTGTGGTAAGTAAGATTGATGTGGTAAGGTTGATGTAAGTAAGGCTGATGAGATAAATAAGGTTGATGTGATAAGTTAGGTTAATGTGATAAGAAAGTTTGGTGTAAGTAAGGTTGAAGTGATAAGGTTGATTTTATAGGCTGGATGACGTGGTAAGTAGGTTGATATGGTAAATAGGTTGGCGTAGCTAGGTTGATGTAGTAAGCAAATGTTGATGTGGTAGGTAGGCTGATGTAAATAAGTTATCTGTTAGGTTAATAAATTAACGGGATGCAGAGGTGTTTCCAAGGCACCAGGGCCGGGTTATATACTGGCCAAGACCTATTGACGCGTCCTCGTCGAGCGTCCTGGGCAACAGGTCCCTTCGGGGTCCTGGCTAAAGTCAGTAGGATCGCCGATTCCTCCGAAGTCGGAGAGTGTTTGCCTGTACGGCGAGGAACCACCAGTCTGCACACCAATAAGCCAGACATGGGACAACGGATACTCACGCAAAACTAAGGTCCTGTATGACATCACACTGATGTTGGACAACAGGATGCCTTCATCCGACATACAGGACTTCGCGTTGGAGCTCAAGCCAACGAACACAAGCAAGCAAGCAAGCAATAAATTAATGGAGGGAGGTTAATATTTTAGTAGTCTTATAATTAAAAAAAAAAATAATTGCATGTTCTTCACAGGACGTAGCAGTCAACCCAAGCATTTTGGCTGTTCTTGATTACTGGGCAAGTTTTACGTTCAGTAGTTTGCCTTTGCTTTCTGAACGACTGGAATCTCTACTGTTTCCATAAAAACCAGCACCCCTGTGTTTCGAACCCGGGTATACGGGATTACGAATCGCGCCAGTAAAACCTTCGCCACGGAGTCCGGTGGTCTTATTATACGTAGGTTGTTATGGTAAGTTAGTGGAAGGTCAAATAAACATATTTCTAATCAGACTGGCAGAGTAAGCAACGTGTTAGTAGGTTTATATAACAAGCAGTTGACAAGTAGTTTGACAGGTAAATAGGTTATATGTAAATAGTAAGTAGATACTTCACACACAATATGGATGTTTACAGAAATCTGCATAACAAATGCGAAATTAAGATTACAAAAGACTTACAAATGTGGCTTTTGGCGCCTATTTTCTTTGTTAAGTAATTCACAAAGATCTTTCTTCGGCAGTTGCTGTTCAGGAGAAGAGTCTGTGAGGCTGTTGGAAAAAATGACAAGAGGCTGTTGGAAACAATGACAATTATAGTTTTATATTCACTTGAATGTAAATCTCTGTCAAATTAGATTCCCAGAGATATCAGACCTTAGATAATGCGTGATAGCGGAAATGACCATGTGATCATATTGTGGACGAACATTTAACGTGAGAATTGGTCTTTACAGTCACACTCGCTACCTCCATGTTTGAAACAATGTAACAAGGTGCCATCAAGAATTTGTATTGCTGACAATGCACACCTACACGTCTGTGATCTAAGAATTATAAAAGAAAGAGGCAAAAAGCATTCTTTGATCAAGTGATGAAAAGAAGCATTGGGGAACTTCATGACAACTAGAAAGATCAGTGGGAAAATAGGCACAGACAGACCAAGAGAAATTATGCTGGATGTGCAGACGATGTCAAGGAGGATTATAAGTAAACTTGACAACGCCAAGGACCCAGATCTGCGGAGAGACATTGACAGTTACGCCAGTTGGCAGGATATGAGGATGATATAATCCACTAACCTCCGTAAAGAATTCGGACAAAATTTTTCGGTGGCGTATCATAAACAACCTCCTTTTCCTTTGCTCCGACTTTAACGTCCTCTTCTTCACTTTCTACAAACGCAGTCAACTCATGTGGTGCGTTTTCCACAGACCAGGAACGAAATGTACTCATTTGGCTGATAGAGTGGCGAGATTCCGGTGGACCAAATCGGGATGCACGACTGTTTATCGAATCATTCCTCGACCCAGTGACAACTATACGCGACATGGCCCGCCAGACAGAGTCTAAACCGCCCGTTAAACTTCGTAAACAAATCTCAACTATAGAATTAACAAAACCCCGAGAAATCACTCGAATACAAATAAACGTGCAGAAGCTACAGCTAGTCATTCAGCGCTAAATTACTAAATAAAATGAAAGAAACAATGGACAAAAACTGCTACGTCACCACGTCTTGAAAAACACTTATGAATAGATTCCAGATTTCCACACAAATAATCTCAACATATTTTCATTATGGCGTCATAAAAAGCATTGTTCGTTGCCAAATTGCATAAGGAAAATCACGTATTTGTATGTTTGCTACCTTTGATTAACATATTAGAGGTAAGCTTGGCCTCACTGTTTAATGAGCTTGCGCTTAGACTTCCGGTGCGTCGATGGTGGGATAGTGAGTTCTATACATAAACGTATGTTTGCTACCTTTGATTGACATATTAGAGGTCAGCTTGGCCGCACTGTTTAATGAGCTTGCGCTTAGACTTCCGGTGCGTCGATGGTGGGATAGTGAGTTCTATACATAAACGTATGTTTGCTACCTTTGATTGACATATTAGAGGTCAGCTTGGCCGCACTGTTTAATGAGCTTGCGCTTAGACTTCCGGTGCGTCGATGGTGGGATAGTGAGTTCTATACATAAACGTATGTTTGCTACCTTTGATTGACATATTAGAGGTCAGCTTGGCCGCACTGTTTAATGAGCTTGCGCTTAGATTTCCCGTGCGTCGATGGTGGGATAGTGGTCTCTATACATGTACTGGTCTCTATACATATACTGGTCTCTATACATATACTGCCGGCTTCGTGGCTTAGAGGTTATGACTTTTCTCCGTAATCTCGTATACTCTCGTCAGAAACGTGATGACGGTTCAAATCAGCAGTGGTTCGAATCGCATCGGTAACTTACGGGGTATGTGAGCCGGCCGCTCAGAAAGCAATGGCAAACTACTGAGCGTAATCTTGCCAAGAGATCAACATACAGCTGAAAGATGCTGGTGTTGACAGCTAAGTCCTGTAAAAGGATATGCTTAAAAAAAATACATATACTGGTCTCTATACATGTACTGGTCTCTATACATGTACTGATCTCTATACATGTACTGGTCTCTATACATATACTGGTCTCTATACATATACTGATCTCTATACATATACTGATCTCTATACATATACTGGTCTCTATACATATACTGTATGTTTGCTACCTTTGATTGACATATTGGAGGTCAGCTTGGCTGCACTGTTTAATGAGCTTGCGCTTAGATTTTCGGTGCGTTGATGGCGGGATAGTAGGTTCTATACATATACTGTATGTTTGCTACCTTTGATTGACATATTGGAGGTCAGCTTGGCTGCACTGTTTAATGAGCTTGCGCTTAGATTTCCGGTGCGTCGATGGTGGGATAGTGGGTTCTATACATAAACTGGTCAGATATTTGGACTTTAACGTTGATTTCTCGTTCAGAAAGCAATGGCAAACTAGTGAACGTAAAACATTGGATATTAAATCAACCTGGGGTTGAGATTGACTGCAACATTCTGCAAAGGACAAGCCTCAGTTTAATTATAGTATCAGTTATAAGGGAAATCTTGAGCCATTGACATGGTACGAGGATTAGTTTAGCAGGTGAACATCTGCTGCGTTCATCCGGAGTGTTTTTTTCCCAGACGTATTTGAGGTGTCTCGTTATGCACCCTTGGGCCAAAACCCTTAGGGCGACACATCCGACGTTAGCGGGCGTTTTTAAAACCAGGTTAGCCGTCCTAGGGGACTCTCACTGTTGTGGTGCTGTCCACATCTCAGCTGGCCAAGTTAAAGCGGTTGAAGACTTCACGGTCATCCCTCAAGGGAAGGCAGGGGCAGTCCATGGGCATTTACCGCCATCAAAGGAGGCTTCCATAATAGCAGAGCCGACACATAGCAAGAACTTTGGTACTGGGCTCACCCAAGAAATCGCTACGTCCCGCACATGGCTGCTTTAATTCCTCACTTACATGTATTGGGCATTTCGTTCGCCACAGCCGCTCCCCGCACAAACCAGGAACGGTCAGTCTGCAGACGACATCCATCCAGCGAGCTTTCGGGTAGTAGGTGTGCTGGATGCTGTGCCCTAAGACTAGATAGTCAGTGCTGTTCCTGACACGAGGGACATTTCACTCGGACGTTTTTGCATTTATTTGCAATCTTTAGGCTAGCACATTCGACTTCTGCGGGCGTTTTTTAATCAGGTAAGCCTTCCTGGGGGTTTCGAGGGACATTCTGTTGTAGTGTCTTCCACATCTCAGCTGGTCAAGGTAGAAAGGCCAAGGACATCACTGTCAACCCTCGAGGGATGGCAGGGGCAGACCATGGGTATTCCCCGCCATCCAAGGAGGCTACATAATTGCAGAGCCGGCACATTGCGCTCTGGCACTGTGTTCACCCAAAGAATCGCCACATCCTGCTCATGGCTGCTTTAATTACTCACTTTTATGTATTGGGTATCTCGTTCGCCACTAGCCGCTCCCCACGCAAACCTGGAACGGTCAGTCTGCGGCCGACATCCATTCAGCAAGCTTTCGCTTCCGACTTAAACTTAATGGATTCGCTAACCAAGCGTTCCATTTCGTGTTAGTAAGGCGACATCCACTCGGCAAGCTTTCGCTTCGGACCCCCAAGTAATGGTTTCTCTAGTAAAGCGTTCCATTTGGTGTTAATGAGACGACATTCACTCAGCAAGCTTTTGCTTCAGACTTCCACGTAATGGATTCGCTAGCCAAGCGTTCCATTTCGTGTTAACGAGATGTTTTTCCACCTTTGACTACGCTCACTCAGTGAGTTTAAATACAGACTTCCATCGTGACCATTGAGTGCTACTGGGACGCTTTTTCCACCTTTAGTAACGCTCTCGAGGTAAGCTACATGTGCAGCCGGCTAAGCATCTCTCCATGCAGAAGGAAGCGAGTAACGGCCAGGCCTTCTTATCCGGGGGATCCCTCTTATCCCTCGGCTGAGAGCCGTATAACAAGTATCTGGATCAAGCATGTAGTAGGCTTAGCATCTCACCTCCATTCCGCAATGGGTGAATATCGGCCCGGCCCTCAGATCTGGGGAGATATTTGCTTAGAGGCGTTCAACCATGTCCCTCAGCTAAGAGCAGCAGAATATGAATCTGGACCAAGAATGCAGTGGCATCGTGCACCTGATTCGGACTATGGGGTAACTAGCTTTGACTGCCTGTCCCCAGTCTACCTGCAGGGCAGCAGGTATGTGTCTCTCTTGGTCTGGTTCCTATGCCTTGACCTGTCCGACATATAGCTGTGCTACCGTCGGCAAAGCTCTTGGGGCCATTGGAACACGCAAGCCCCTCTACCACGACACGGCGGAGACATGTCAGAGAGATAGCAGGTGATGATTTATCGAACAATAAGCAGACAAGCTGGGAAAAAAAAACATCTAATGGCTGGGAAAATGTGGTTTCTGAGGAAAATGGAAAGAATACCAAGGGCAGAGAGAAAAACCAATGAGAAAATCCTTCAAGAAACAAACGCAAACCGTAAATTGATTAAAGAACGTAGACAGTTGATTTTTTTGGGGACACGTTATGAGAAGAAATAAAAGTGGAGAACTGGTGACAACTGAACAATCGAACGAACGAACGAACTTTATTTTCAAAGGGTCACAAATTGGGCACGCAGGCCTGTCTTGCATTCGGCCCTTCCAAACACTCATCTTTCGTTCATCAATAGTGTATGTTACATTCACATAGGACAAAAACATTGCAAAATGAATGTTATAAACATAAACAATGCATGTTACCATGTTATGAGACAGACAGACACATACACACGCACATTTATAAAAACACACATACACCCATACATACCCGCATACTTACATCATTTGCACAAACTCACAGGTATGCAACCACTCAATAACACACAAATACACACTACCTCGTATATACATATGATCAGTCACAATTACAAACTCACTGACAAAAGGCTGACCAACAGGCGGTGTGTGTGTGTGTGTGTCTGTGTGTGCGTGTGTGTGTGCACACACACACACACACACACACACACACTCATATACATATATACAAAGATACACATACATTAATAAATTCACATACACACACGCGCACACGCACACACAGACACACAGACAGACAGACAGACAGACAGACAGACAGACAGACAGACAGACAGACAGACAGACAGACAGACACACATACACACACACACACATACACACACACACACCGCGACTGTCGGTCAGCCTTTCATGGGTTGGAATTCACATTGAGAAGGATATTTAACATTAACCTAAACTCCCAGGTCGATCCAGCCTAAAATGAGTACCATAAACCGTCTTGGAAAGTAAAGGTGGCCTACATATGTATGACCACAATACCACTAGTGTGATTTGTCTATAAACAATATGGGACAAGCACATCATTTGTCGTGGGCTAGGATACCTGAAGCCCTAACATTTCACACCCCAGTAACAGTAATGGCTTCGTGATGACATCTACCTTTTTACTGAAAACTCAGAACATTGACAAGGGAGACTGATAATTATGTAATTGGATGAATAACAGTTAGTCGTTCAACTTACTGCCAGCATTTATTGGTTGTTTGTGATTTATCATCATCTCATCCCATCTCATCATGTTCCTCTTGTACCTTGCGGTGTCGATGGTGAAGTATAAACAGCGTGAGAGTGCCCGTTCATGGGCTTCATGTATCGAAATTCCCATGGACGCTGCTATTTCTTCTGTCCGTCTTATGCATGGTCGGCCTCTTCCTCTGCTTCCCTCTTGTCTGAAATCATTGCTTGTTGTGATATACTGCTAGTTGGTAACCTACTTGCATGACCAAACATTTGACTTGCTGCTTTCTAATAAAATCCGGCGCTGCTATAACCCACACTATAGTCCTGATTTATTCACTTCTGATTTGCTCTCTTATCGATACATTCAGTATTCTTCTCAGGAATATCATTTGTTGTGATTTTTCTTTTCTCTTTTTCTGTTATTGTCAAGGTTTGGCATTGGTAAAAGGGTAGAAAGGTTGTGTTGAGTGCTGTCTTAGTAATTATTGACAGTGTTTGTTCTTTAGTATTGGTGCCATGTGTCCAATGAGTTGGTGTGCCTTATTGCATCTATTTTCTATCTTTTCTTATATGCCATTTGATGATATACTTTCTAAGTACTTGAGGTCCTTTACTTGTTTCAGAGGGGTGTTCTTGTAAATGAATCTCTGTTGCCTTTTCTTCTTTGTTTAGAAATTACTTCTGTTTTACTGGTGCTAATTTTCATGTTATGTTCCATACACACTTCGTTTAGACTATTAATGTGGCCTTGTAATTCTGCTTCTGATATTGCTAATAGTGCTTGCTCGCCCGCAAATAGTTCTTTAATGGTGTAATTTGCCGTTGGTTCGTCTTCTGTATTCTGTTCGTCATGCAGTGTTCCTGCGGTCTCTGTCTGGTTTCTTTACTTATGCTGTCTGTATATGTTATGAACAAGTGAGGGGGCAGGACACAACCGTGTCGTACTCCGGAGCTTATGGTGAAGGATTCTAAGTGTCCATTTGTTCTCTCTATGCATTCACTGTTGTATAAGCTTCTACATAAGTTTGCTAGCTATGCACTCACTCCACATCGTTTAAGCATTTCCCACAGCTTGTTTCTATCTACCTTATCAAACGCATTTTTTTGGTCGGCAAAGGCTAAGTAGAGTGTTTCATTACATTCAATTGATTTTTCTATAAGTTGTCTAAGAGCAACAATGGCATCTTTGCATCATTTGCTTTTCCTAAATCCAAGTTGTGTTTCTCTTAGCTGGGGTTCTATTGTATTTCGTAATATTTTCTCAAGAATTTCGCAAAATATTTCCTCAGTGTGACTTAAAAGGCCTCCATATTGTGTGCAGTCTCTTTTACTGCCTTTGATTTTCCAAAGTGGAATAATATTATGGGGTTTCCTCAGTCTAGTGGTGTCTGTTGTTCTACCCAAAAAATGGTTATATAGTCTATGTAGCCATGCTGTTCCTACTTCTCTTGCTGCTTTAGTTCATTTGGTATTTCGTCTTGCCCCGGTGATTTATTCAATGGGGCTAATCTGACGGATTCTCCAATTTCTTTCAGTATGTCTGGTTCTAGTTCTTCGATGGCATCTGTGTCGGTTTCCTGAATTCCTGTGGCATCTGATGGAATGTTGAGAAGTTGTTCGAAGTACTACCTCCATCTTTTTAGGATGTTTTGTTCACTTATTGGTTCTTTTTTGTTGTTAATTGTTTCAGTTGGGTCAAAGACTTTTTGCTCTGGTTCTCATTACATTGCTCTTTTTATAGAAGTTTCTAGTTACCTCCTTGTAGTTTTTATTTAGGTATTCTCCCTTTTCCTCTCAGTCTTTGTTTTTCTCTCTTTACTATTCTATTCACATTTCTTGCTATTTTATATTCTATGTAATCATGGGCCTGTTTGCTCTTCACCCACTTTTTATATTTTTCCTTTTTCAGCTTCCTTTATCTCTGCCTTCCACCAACTTGTTATTTTCTGTATCCATGTTTTGCGTGTTTTTTCGTGGTGCCACATGTTATTTTTGCAGTGTTTAAAATGCTTGATCTGAACATCAATTCTTCACCTACTGTTTTTCTTTCTATAGGTCTGCAAGGTGTGGACTGATTCTGTCCCTGCATCCAGCAGGGTTAGGATTGGCTAGCCTCTCACAGGAGGGGTGAAAAGTGAAAATTAGTAGCCTGCCCAGGAGGGGGGGGGGGCGACTTCCCTTTGTCAGATTTTTGTCCTAAACCTGCGACTAGCCTAGCAAGCCGACAGGGGGGTTTCCATACTGCTTGTAGAAAATCTAAGTTTGTGATTTAATAGAAAATTATAGTTACGTAGTTTGCCATTCGAAACCAGCGTGCATCGGACTGCTTCCAAATTTCCCGCAGTTGATCTCGAACCAACGACTCGGCATGTTTGGCAATTATGAAACGGCTTCCCACTAACCCCTATGCTACGGCACCGGTACTATTACCATTTTTTAAAAAAATCTGACGAAACAATTTCTATCAAAAACTGATAAGCTGACGACACTATTACTGTCTAAAACAAGCTGACTATTACTATTAAAAACAACTGATAATCTGACTACATAGTATTGCTATGTAAAAAAAAAAAAAAAAAAAACCGATGAGGCTAGTTCAACTTGAGTGACTTGGGTGTCAATCTAGGATATTTAAGAAATCAGATGACAAGCACATAGGCCATTGAATATGTAACATATTCAGTGCCAGACAAAAAGTAGGTTTGTTAATATGGTAGCAGGCATGTATTACATATCAAATTAAAGGAGTTTGCTTGTGGAAAATTACGGAATTTATATGTTAACTGGGGCAACTCGTAATGACATTTCGGCGATAGATAAATATGGTAAACATGGGAAGTTGCTTCCGACGATTAATCACCCCGTGACATAATCGCTTAAGAATATTCAGAATTGACTGGGCCAAAGAAAAAGAACTCAGTATTGAAGAATTATTACATAACTGTCAGATCATTGAAATATATTAAACATGTTTAAAAAAAAAAAAAAAACTATCTGGAAAAGAATGAATTGAGTGCCGGAGACGTTGACATAAGGTAGACCACAACGTCGATGGATTCCGAACGTGCTGAATAATTTACAGGAACAGGACATCTGGCTTATGATGGAGACAGTTCTACAGACTGATTGCGGAAATTCCCGTACAGGACGTGTCACTGGACGATGCTAGTCTTTGTAGGAGTGTAAATTCATTTAGCGAAGGGGGTTATGGACGCAGTTCGTAATCCCGCATACAGAGCTCGAAACACAGTTGCGGGCGATCTGACGTCGGACTAGGCCGCTTTGCGTTGGTTTTCATAAAAATGTTATGAGTGTCGGTAGTTCAGAAAGCAATAGAGTGCTGGTAGTTCAGAAAGCAATAGAGTGCCGATAGTTTTGAAAGCAATGGCAAACTGTGAAAAAAAAAAAAAAAAAAACTCTATTGCTTATGATACCTTGCAATGTAAAGCAAAAAAAAAAAAGGGGGGGGGGCGGGGCGTCTTGAGCCTGAGGAATTAAGGCCGCCTGACTAATACAGTCGCCGCTACTGAACGTAAACTTGTCAAGAAATCAACAATAGCCAAGACATGCTGGGGTTGACTGCGATGTCCTTTAAAGGATATGCAATTAACTTTAAAAATGTCATTTTAATATAGCCAAGTATTTGAAGTGTCTATTATGTCTTCCGTCAACACTTTTCAATCCCTGTTATCACTAGGATGTATGGTATCCATTACACGCTTCCGTAACGGTATTGGTTGAGATTCAGTTGACACTGAAATACCTTAACATCGTGGAGGAAACATTAACATCCTAGGTCTAATCCGAACCTATACGTAGGTGTTGTGCTGAATCATGACCTGTTTACAACGAAACAAGGCTGTGCAGTTTCAGTATCAGTCTTACATAATTCGGCGTTTCCTAAGATTGGAAAAGGGATAGGAGATCTCCGCCGTACAGTCCCCGTAGAGATAACACTTTTGTACCGGGCCAGGAATAAAGTGTCTACACCAACCACACTCTAATACATGCAAACCAAACCCTTTTCATGGCTTACACGACTTCAGCGTCAAATCAACGGTCTTGGAAAGTTACAACGTATATCATCCACAAGATTCACAAACCAACCAGCCAACCGATGAAATGCGACCTATTCTAATTCACACCTACGTGTCTATGGTCTAAGAGTTAATACATAACGAATAATAAGAAAATTCACTAACCTCCATAAAGAATTCTAACAAAATTTGTCGGTGCCGCATCGTAAGGAACGACTTCTTCCTTTGGTAAGAATTCAATGTCCGATAATTCTTCTTCACTTTCTAAGCCAGGTACCGCATCACTAGTCTGTGGGTCGTATTCCGCCGACCAGGAGCGGAGTGGACTTGGTTGACCGCTGGCACTCATTTTGCTTGATGCTTAACGAGAGCTGGGAGGCCCAAATCGGTGTTTCACGACTGTTCACCGACTCACGCCTCGTCCTTGTGACGTTTATGCGTGGCATGACATCCCACGGAGAATTCATTTTCAACTTCCGGTGATGTGTTTGTAAATAAATCTGAACAGCTTTATAATTGAAAAAAACAAAAAACACAAAATACTTCGAGAACTCACTCCAATAACAGAATAAATGAATATCGTTCAGAAACCATATCTGGCCGTAAATAGCTACGTCACTAATAAAATAAATACATTTAAAACAAACCGAAGGACATATTATGGTATGACGCCGTTTTTGAATAGATTCTAGAGTTCCACACAAATAATGTCAAAATATTCAATTTTCATTATGGTTATAAGTCGATGACATCATCATCATCATTTAGGGTCATGCCGACAAAGCGAAGGCGGTCATGTTTCACCATCTTCCACCAAAGTCGTGGATCAGCTCCGTGTTCTTGTCTCGACCATGCAATGTGATCGAGCCATCCAGATATTTACTTCTCTGCCTTTCCCTGGTTCATTTCACCTCAATCTTGTTAGTTGCCACCAAGTATTGTATTCATTGCGGACTCGCGGACTAAGCTTAGTAAGGTGGAGAAAGGAATATTTCGTGTAGAATGACTTGCCTCGCTTTAGAGGAATTCTGCCCTGGGCATGCGGGAGTGCGGGAGAATAAACAGGCTGATAGGCTAGCAGAGAATGGTAGATTACTTATGGACAAGGGAGAGGACATGGCGGATGATTGGCAAGGGTTCTGGACGCATCTCAAAACTGAGAGGCAAGACCAGCACATCCCTGAGGTTACGAACCCGCCTGTACGTCACAGGAGGAGGGGGGGGGAGGAGCTTTGAGAAGACGTCGCGAGTGACAGGGTCTCACCTAGAATGGACAAGTGCCTCAGGAGGATATTCTTGTCTGCAATATTATGGGATGGTAGGCGATAGATGAAATGTTGAGGACAGGCGACAGATAGTTGTAGTTATGGTCTCAAGTTTCGCGACAGTAGGCAAACGATCTCTTTAACGGGACAATGGCTACGGTCTCCTGCCAGTATGGTCACTGCCAAAAAGGAAAGCAATGGCGAACTACCTTCCTTAAAGTTGCCTAGTTTATCATGATTCGCCTAATTACAGATCATCACAAGAAAAGGAATAATGAAGGCCCATCAATTTTGAAGATTGGAGTTCAGAATGTTCTTAACAATATGAAAACTGACAAGACAACATCACAGCAGAAATGATTAGTGCCTGAGAAGAATATGGAATAGGTCAACTCACCAGACTGCTGAACACAATATATGATTCTGGAGATATACCTCATGAAGTATGTAATTCTGTATTTATTGCAATCCAAAAGAAATCGGGAACCTTGGAATATGGTCAACATAGAACAATTAGTATAATGAACCACACCACGAAGATTTTGCCTAGGATTATCATGCTAAGAGGTAGGAAAAAAATACAACCTGCAATAAGAGAGTAACAATGTGGGTTTGTAGAAGGCAAGGGTACAGTAAATGTTGTATATATGCTGATAGTATTAATTGAACGTTCTATAGAAGTAAACAAAGATATACATCTTTGCTTTATTAACAACACAAAGGCTTTCTATAGAGTAAGACATGTCAACATGGTAGAGATGCTTGCAGATCTACAAATTGATGGGAAATACCTTAGACTTGTAAAAAAACGTATATTAGAAACAACAATCTGCCATCAGAATTGATAATGAAGTAGGTAAATATCAGCCTATTAAAAGAGGTGTGAGACAGGGATGTGTAATGTCTCCCGATTTGTTTTCCCTATACAGTGAAAACATTTTCACAAATGATGGGAGATGCCTTGAGAGATTAGAACAATAATCGCTATGATGAAGATAGTCGTTTGCTAGATGAAACACATACTGACCAATAAAAAGATCTCAATTGCTACGAGAGAAATGAGTGTTGGGGTGCTACATAGAACCTGTACTTTTGTATGGATATGAAGCGTTGACAAGAGCAGTCCAACTGAAAAAAAAACATCTGATGGTCTTGGAAATGTAGTTTCTGAGGAGAATGCAAAGAATACCATGGACAGAAAGAAAAACCAACGACCAGGTTCTACAAGAAACAAATGTAAATCGTAAACTGATTACAGAAATTAGACGTAGACCGCCAACATTTTTGTGTGTGGTCACGTTATGAGAAGAAATAAATTGGAGAACTGAAACTCTCCACCCTTCTTGGGAGTAGGTTTTCCCTTTCCAAGTATTCCTGCAGCTTAAAAACAACTATCTTCTCGAAAACTTTACCAAATTTATGCTGCAAAATGATAATCCTATAGCCACTGAGTATTAAATGGTTCTTGTGTGGGGAGTTGAATTAAATAGTTGTGCACCAACTCTTCTTGAGACTGAAGCTGTTCTATTGATCAGGTTAAAACAATTAGCCATCGCCTCCGAATCTCCACCGTTCAAATCGTTAATATGGGTGTACCAGACCCTGTCATGTCCTTGCGCAATGTCCATTGCTTTATCCAGTATGTTGTATATCTTCTACTTGTTTAAGATCCTCACAGCAGTCGTTTCTGATTAAATTTGCTATATGCTCTATAACTGTATCACTAATGTCTCTATTATTTTGATCGGAATGTGGTATACATCTTCACATAAACCCTCCCCCTTCTTACCGTCCGTTGTTATGGACGTACCGTTATCCCTATCCCTATATATTGTTCTCATTGTGGTAGTCTGTTCTTTTCTACACATTTGTTTGTGTGGTTTCTAGAGCTTACCAATGTCTTATCACCTCCCAATGTATTTATGAAATTATACCACAGCATGTTTGGGGGGCCTCCGCCGCACAGCGCTTGAACACATCTACTAACTCCTTCTTAACCCTCTCCGCCTTCCCCAGCTGCTCTTGTGTGTGTTGGGGTGTCTGCCATAATTCTGCAATTGCTTAATTGCTACTCTCTTTGACTTCAACACAAGTTCTACTTCAGAGGTCCACTATGGGGAATGCACAAAAGTGGGTCTGCTGGTTCTTGTATATGCGTCCAAGAAGAGTATTGGTTCGCTTATACTTAAAAACCATTCATGGTCTAATCGTCCTGCTATTGGTAAATTTGGGAATCAATACCGAGCATGGCAGGTGGTCACTCCCATGATTCCCAAAACGGTCCATTTTGTACCGGATACCGCGGATCGAGTAAAAAAAAAAATGCTAGGTGAACAGCAGTATCCGCATCTTCAGGTATCATTGCCATTCTGGCAGGTCTCACATTCGTTAATGAGGACCATCTCTGACCCAACCTTGGAAGCCGTAATGGCTGTCCCTTGTTGGTTTTCTCCTGTATAATCCCAATCTCTGCTCTGAGCATCACATTCTCCACAAACAAAAAGATTTCCTCCACTGAGAATGACGCTAGTTTTCTCCTTTCTTTTTCAAAGTGGCCCGAAGCCTACCCAGTTAAATAAGTTTGTGTATCTTAAATTACGAAGTCGCTGACGCTATCAAACATATGAAGAAAGGAAAACAGCTGGGTTTGATGGAATCACAATAGAAGAATTATAAGTACTACGAGAATTTGGAGTAGATATATAACCAACATGTTGATTGATATTTACAGTAGTGGATATTTACCGAGCGATATGTTACAATCTGTATTTATAGCTATTCCAAAAAGACCAGGAGCAATTGAATGCGAAGATTTTCGTACAATTAACCTCATACACCATGTCACTAAGCTTCTACTCAGAATTATAATGAGAAAAACAAGAATGAAAATAAAAATGGAAATTGGTGAAGAACAGTGTGGAATTGTGGAAGGAAAAGGTACAAACAATGCAATACATACATTAAGGACACTAATAAAATGATCAATAGAGGCATTGCAAGACATATATTCGTGCTTCATAGATCATACCAATGTATTTGATAAAGTAAAACATGATGAAATAATTAAAATGTTGGAGGATATTAGCATTGATGGGTAAGATCTTAGAATAACAAAGACTGTTTACTAGAACCAAGTGGCAGCAATTAAAATGGGAAATAAAGAGGGCAATTATGAACAAATAAAGCAAGGAGTACAACAGTGTTGTGTCTTGTCAGCGGATCTCTTCTCCCTCTATAGCGAAGTAACAATGAGAGAGATCAAAGAGAAGCCGGGAATACAAATAGGAGGTTATAATTTTTAAACAGTATACGCTATGCAGATGGCACAGTATTGGTGGTGGATAATGCAAAAGATCTACAACAATTGTTGGCCATTGTAGTAACAGAGAGTGCAAAGAAAGGACTCTCCTTGAAAATCAAGAAAACAGTAACAATTGTGATATCAAAGAAAAAGGTGACACCAAAATTTGAAATGGAAATAGGAGGGACAAGTGGATAATTTTAAATACCTAGGGACAAATATGCCGTTCTCCCTGGCGAAGAAGTTATTGATTTTCTCCGTAGCCCCGTATATCCACGTAAGGTAACGCAGCTGTGCGAGATTCGGTTGCGGATGGTTACTTACGGGGGTATGTGAGCCGGTCGCTTAGAAAGCAATGGCAAACTACTGAGCGTAATCTTGCCAAGAAATCAACAACAGCATGAAAATGCTGGTTTTGACAGCGATGTCCTGTAAATAGGACATGCAAAAAAAAGGGGACATTTATAACATGAGATGGAAGATGCACAACAGATATTAAGAGCAGAATAGGGCAAGCATCTATCTTTATAGTACTGCCAAAGACATCAGGCGCTTTAGAATGTGAACAGCATCGCACAATAAGTCTTATGAGTCACATGACAAAGTTAGAATAATTCTGAAAAGAACAAGATTAAATCAGAATTAAGTGATGAACAGCGTGGATGTTTTGGAGGGTAGGACACACACATTGCTTTATATATATATATATATATATATATATAGATATATATATATATATATATATATATATATATATATATATATATATATAGTATATATATTCTCGGGACACTATTAGAAAGAGTTATAGGAGTAAAAACAGATCTGTACTTATGCTTCATAGATTACACAAAAACATTTGACAATGTGAAACATGAAGAAATAATAAAATTACTAAAGCAACTGAACAATGACCTGCGAATAATAAAGAACACATATTGGCAGCAAACAACAGCCATAAGAATCAACGCCCTTGTAGGAACATTTCCGTGTACAAAGAAGGATGTCAGACAAGGTTGTGTAATATCTCCTGATGTGTTTTCATTGTACAGTGAATATCTAATGATATCTACAGAAAATATGTCAGCGACCCTGGTTGGTGGACATAATATAAATAACTTACGTTATGCTGATGACTCCGTCTTGATAGCAACAAGTCAGAAAGATCTACAGGAAATGATAGATGCAGTGGTTGTAGAAAGTGAAAAGAAGGGCCTTAGCTTGAATAATAGAAAGAGAGAAGTCATGGTCATGTCAAAGAAACAAATAGTAGCTAAATATACACTTAAATTACAGGACGTTATTTTGGGGCAAGTGCAGAAATTCAAATATCTAGGCACATTGATAACATCTGATGGAAGATGCATCCCTGAGATAAGAACAGAATAAATAAAATATTTTGCATATCCTTTACAGGACATCGCTGTCAACATCAGCATCTTTCAGCTTATTGTTGATTTCTTGGCAAGATTACGCTCAGTAGTTTGAGCACGTTACTTACGAGAGTATACGAGATTACGGAGAAAGTGGTGTAACCTCTAGACCACAGAGACCGGCCAAAGAACAGAAAAGGACAAGCAAAAACTGCATTCTGTCAAATGAAGAACGTTTTGTGAAATAAGTCACCGTCCTTGAAAGTTAGAAAAAGAGTTCTTGCATGTTACATAGAACCAATTATAACATACGGCTGCGACTCCTGGGCAATTAGTAAACAGGCGACAAAATCCATGGCAGCCTTGGAGGTGTGGTTTTATAGAATAATGCTGAAAATTAATTGGACAGCCAAAATGAGCAATCAAAACGTTTTAAGGGAAGCTGAGTCGCAGAGACAACTTACCACAAACATCAGAAAGAGGCAGTCATCGTTTTTTGGCCACGTTCTAGAGAAGACAAAAACTGGAACATGTTGTGACAAACGGACAGATCTGTGGAAAGAGATATAGGGGAAGAAAGCGTGAGAAGATTCTTGACAGTCTTGTGTCATGGCACGGAACGGAGTCAACACACGAAATGATCCCCGCCTTCGGAGATCGCAATTTGTGGAGAGGCATGATTCCCCCACGCCAGTCGGCAAGACACTGCGTGATGAGGGCAAGCAAAAGCTGCATTTCAGAAACAGAAGAGTATCTTATGCAATAAGTCACAATCATTTAATGTAAGTATTGTAAGAAAGAGAGTGCTGAAGTGCTATATTGAACATGTTTTGCTGTATGGCAGTGAATCTTGGAATGTAAATGAACATATTAGGAAGAACTTGGAAGAAACAGAGATGTGGAGAGGCAGACCAAGAGAAATGATGCTGGATGGATTGAGACGGTGTCGTGGAGGAATATCATCAGCAGAGTTGATCTAGAAAAACAAAGACCGAGATCTGTGGAGAATCATGTACACCTACGCCAGCTGACATGACATTTGATGATGATGATGGTCTTAAATTACGATGCGACAGTGTGCTCTGATGGCTCTTTGCCTTGTTATAATTCAGTTGTGACTACATTTCTATTCTGAACGTTCTCTCATAAGCTTTACTTTGTTTATGCAACCACGCTTCAAAATCCTTTAATTGATTTGTTAGTTGGTCGTGGATCATTTAGAAGACTGAGCTTAACTCAAAGTCCGAAGCAATGGCGTCCACGTGGTCTTGTCCTTTGAAATAGGCTGGCGTCTACCGGAATGAGGTCAGTGTACGGAGTTTTCTTCCGACCTGGTACTAGAGTACCTTCTCGAGAACTGTAGGAGAGTTCTGCTTTCTTTCCCCAGTCTGAGACATCACCGGGGTATGCGAGACTGGTGCTGGAACTACACATCCGCAGAAGGGTATATTTGGATGCAACCAGGGTATGATTCAGTACATCTCTCAGGAAATGATTTGGATTAGGCCTTTGGTCAGGTTTCCTTCACAGGTTTAAGGAATTTCATTGTCAATAGGCTCCAATTTAATGTCCAAAGAATACTTTTGTTTTTTGTTTTTACGTTGCAGAAAACCACCAGTGGACACTGCATCATCATAATTTACAATCAGCTTCAGCATATTCTACTGGTAGCTCGAAACGGGTGGCTGAATGCATACGTGGGTAGGGAGACTATAAATATGATCTAAACCACAAGTGGTCTAGTCAGTCTTACAGTAATGTGAAGGAGCCATGAATGTACACGCCTTCAGGTGTGTTGTGGTATACGATACCAGCCCCATATTTGTATAGAAATATGGGCACGAGTGTGATGTAGCTAATATCATGCCGTCTTTACTTCCCAAAATATTTCTAGGAACCTAGTTTCGGCTAAGTACGTCTGGAAGGCCAGGTTAATGAGAGAAAAAAACATATCCGTCTTAGGGATTCGAACATATGACGCCACCTGGACGACGAGCAAACGTACTAGCTACAGTGATATCGTAACACCCACAGCCGTCTTTTCCATAATGGTATTCGCTCCTCAAGCAGTGCGTCATATCCATACATGAAGTGTAATAATATTGTAGGTAGTGACTGTTCAGTTTCACGGGATGGGGTATTTGTTAGAACTTTGTTTCTAGTTTTTATTTTTGTACAGCTTAAAAGATCGAGAACTAGTGGTTTGGTTCTAATGAGCTGGGAAAGATCGAGGATTGGCTATTTTATTATATCGCGCTGAGCAAAGATCATCATCAAGTGCCATGCCGAAAGGCATGGGCGGTCATGGTTCGCCATCTCACACGGCCACCAGAGTCTCGAATCAGGTCAGTGTTCTTGTCCCGACCATGTCATGCTGCCAAACCATCCAGGTATTTATCTCTCTGGCTTACTCGTGCTCTCTTCCGATCAGCTTGCCAGTAGTCTCAAAATTTTCAAGTCCATTTCTCTTCATAACATGTCCAAAATAGCGACTATCTAGTCTAGTTTCTCCAATCAGTTCCATGTTTCATTTGTCTCATGAAGGACTTTCTCATTTGATCGGGAGTGTTTATTTTGATTCAATCGCGTTGGGCAAAAGATTGGGAACTTGTGATTTGGATCTATCACGCTGAACAAGCAACGCTCATTTCCAACCGAGCATACATGTCAGCACTGTATGTGATGTATGCAAACCGTGCAGGATACTTTCACATCATGGAGAAACTGATTAACAGGCTCTGTTGCGCGGTGTTCGTGTGTAGTCTATCAGGCTTCCCCAGAGCAGGTATCTGTTGATCCGTCGATCACTATACTTTTTGTATTGACTTCATTGCACAGGATTATAACTCATGGGATGTCTCTAAGTGTCGAGACCATAGCACACATATTCCCTCTTATGCCCACGAGGCCTATTTGTTGTGTATTGGATATTTGATGTTTGTCTCATATTTAGACCAATCAGAACTCGATAGGTGGTCATGTGGCCTATGCATGAGGCCTTTAGCCAGTTCCCAGGAAATTCCCGGTATATATTTTAGGCTGCGCCAGCATGAAGCCAGGTTTATGGGGGGGGGGGGGGGACAATCGCCTCGACTTGGATTCGATCACATGACCACTGAACATGCAGGCAAGCGTGCCAGCCATTATGCTACCTTAGTTCTCTATACGCCACTAGATACGCCTCAATATGCCCCTATAATGTACACACCGCAATTAGAGTGGCTACTCCAGTTGTGGCTTTGTAATGCCAGATAGATCGAGTAGCTTGTATTCCACCCCCCCCCCCCCGCCCCCGCCCCCCCCCCCCCCCCCCAGCTTTTCTAAAGTCTATCTATGCGTTTGTTATTTGCAAGAATGTTCAGTTTCGTTTAGTCAGTCTGAACTTTTATTCAAAGTGTTAGTGTAAGAATAGGCGATTTCTTGTGAAAAGCTTGCTGACAGTAAGGGTTTTTAATTGGGGTTTGGTGGATGAAATTATGAGGGCAGCCGACAGATATTTGTTGGTTATGGTCTCGAGTTTCGCGACGGCAAGCTTTCTCTCTTTCGAGAGACACTGATTGCGGTCACCCGGCCAGTATGGTCACTGCCATAGAGGAAAGCAACGGCAAACTACCTCTTTGAAATTGCCTAGTTTATTATGATTCGCTTAAAGACTGATCATCGCAAGACAAGGACAGAGACATTAAAATTAGGAACATGGAACGTTAGGACGTTAAACAACGACGGAAAATTAGAGAACATAACACAAGAAATTCAAAGAGAAAAAATTAATATATTAGGTATGTGCGAAACGAGATGGACAGGAGCAGGCATCAAGATACATAAAGATTTTAAGATTATTTATTCTGGAGGTGAGGATCGACATAGGGGAGTGGCAATAATTTTGGACCTGAAAACATCAACGTCTGTTCAGGGATATTGGGCCGTGTCGGACAGAGTATTACTAGTTAAATTGAGTGGCAGACCTTTTAACATAAATGTTATTCAAGTATATGCCCCAACAGGAGAGTCTAGTGAAGATAGTGTACAGGAATTTTATAATGACATAGAGTCTGCCTTAAAGAAATGTAAAAATTCAGAAATAAACATCATAATAGGGGACTTCAATGCAAAAGTAGGAAATCAAGGGATAGATACACAGTAGGAAACTATGGTTTAGGAGAGAGAAATGAAAGAGGATACAGACTAGTAGAGTGGGCAAAAGAACAGGAAATGATTGTAGGAAACACCTGTTTCAAACAACACCCTAGAAGATTATGGACATGGAGGAGTCCTGATAGCAGGATTAGAAACCAGATTGACTACATTCTCATTAGCAGAAGATTTAGAAACGCCCTAACAGTAGCAAAAACAGTTCCCAGTGCTGATTGTTATAGTGACCACAGATTACTCACAGGAACATTGAGGATAAAGTTGAAGAAAGTCAAGTATACAACAGGGAACACTAAATATGATTTGTGTACATTGAGTAATGACAAGGAAATACAAAACAAATTCAACATAGAAGTACAGAACAGATTTGAAATATTGTCTGATCTAGAGATCCTATTCCAGGATGTGGATGATCAATGGGAAATGTTAAAGAATTCAATCAATGTGGCTGCAGAAACAACTATTCCAAAATTAAAGAAGGTGGGTCGTAAGAAATGGATGACTGAGGAAATTTTACACTTAATGGAAACAAGAAGACTCAACAAAAATAATCCTGCCAAATATGAAGAAATTCACAGACAAGTCAGAATATTATGTAGGAAGGCAAAAGAATCATGGCTTGAGGAAAAGTGCTTAGAAATTGAAAAACAACACAACAGTCAAAATACCAAATTAGTACACAAAAGAATTCAGGAAGCTTACTAATAAAAGAACAAGTACATCAACAGGCTGTCTAAAAACTAAAGATGGCAAAATCATAATAGAAAAAGATCAGATTCTACATGTCTGGACAGATTATGTGAAAGACCTGTATAATGATAACAGAGAGGAACAGTATGCTATTAGATTTAATAATGAAGGACCAGCAATTTTAAAGATGGAGGTTCAAAATGTTCTTAAGCATATGAAAGCTGGCAAGGCCCCCGGTGCAGATAACATCACAACAGAAATGATTAAAGCTTTAGAAGAATTTGGTCTAGAACAAGTCACTAGACTGCTGAACACATTATATGATACTGGAGATATACCTTCTGAATTATGTAATTCTGTATTTATTGCAATCCCAAAGAAATCAGGAACCTTAGAATGTGATCAACATAGAACAATTAGTATAATGAGTCACATCACAAAGATTTTGTTACGAATTATCATGCAAAGAGTGAGGAAGAAAATACAACCTGAAATAGGGGAAGAACAATGTGGTTTTGTAGAAGGAAAGGGTACAGTAAATGCTGTGTATATGCTGCGAACAGTTATTGAACGTGCTTTAGAAGTAAACAAGGATATACATCTTTGCTTTATTGACTACACAAAGGCTTTTGATAGAGTTAGACATGTCAACATTGTGGATATGCTTGCAGATCTACAAATTGATGGGAAAGACATTAGACTTATAAAAAACATATATTGGAAACAACAAGCTGCCATAAGAATTGATAATGAAGTAGGACAATACCAACCTATTAAGAGAGGTGTTAGGCAGGGATGTGTAATGTCTCCAGATCTTTTTTCCCTATACAGTGAAAATATTTTCAGAAATGTAGAAGACCTAAATGGAATCAGCATTGGAGGACGAAACATAAATAACATTAGATATGCAGATGATACAGTATTGATTGCAGACAATGAACAGGATCTGCAACAATTAGTAGACGCTGTGGTTGTACACAGTGAGCAGCTGGGGTTGGAATTAAATTGTAGGAAGACACAGGTTATGGTCGTCACTAGGAAGAACGAAGTACCACAATGTAATATACAAGTAAATGGGAATATTCTTCAACAAGTGAATCGGTTCAATTATCTCGGAACAGTCATAACATCTGATGGCAGATGCCTTGAAGAGATTAGAACAAGAATCGCCATTGCGAAAGTAGCCTTTAGCAAGATGAGAAACATTCTAACCAATAAAAAGATGTCAATTGAAACGAGAAAAAGAGTGTTGAGGGGATACATAGAGCCTGTTCTTTTGTATGGATGTGAAACTTGGACAATGTGCAGTCAAGCTGAAAAACATCTGATGGCTGCAGAAATGTGGTTTCTGAGGAAAATGCAAAGAATACCATGGACAGATAGAAAAACCAATGACCAAGTACTACAAGAGACAAATGAAAATCGTAGATTGATTAGAGAAATTAGACGTAGACAGTCAAAATTTTTTGGACATGTTATGAGAAGAAATGGACTGGAGAACTTAGTGACAGCTGGCAAGATCGAAGGGAACAGACCAAGAGGAAGACCGAGAGGAAAATACCTGGATGGCTTGGCCACATGGCATGGACGAGACAGGAACACTGAGCTGATCCACGACTCTGGTGATCGAGTGAAATGGCGAATCATGACCGCCCACGCTTTCCGGCATGGCACATGATTGATTGATTGAAGATTCTGTTATTTCTGTGTATGCATACATGATTTAATCCAGGATACTAGCCCGAGGAAGTCCATGCGGTGTTCAGATTTTATTTTTGTAAAGTAGGTAAAGGACATTCACACTCCTTGGGCTAATTGGGAACATGGTGCTAGACATTTGTATAGACCAATCGGCACTCGGATGTGGCGGCCAGTATCACAGTTGCCTTTACTTCAAGACATTCTTGGTACCTATTTTAGACTCGTAACACCAGCAGATACATATAAAATCTGCCGCGATGCGGATCCGAACCTATAATCATCGGGCCTACAGGCGAGTCTTAACGATTGTGCTACTTCGAGTCCCTGCTTTTATTGTACCGTCAATAAAAGTTTCTTTGGCCTTGCTCGAGGTTAGAACCCGCGTCCTGTGATGAATCAAACCTGCAGCCTAATCCATTACCACCTATTCTCTCCTCCCCCCCCCCCCGGGGAAATTCACCAGTAATTGAATTGTCTGTACTTACTACAACATTATACTACTGCAGTGCTCTAACTACTCTATTAAACTACTTTACTACGCTATGCAAGGTACCGAAGAAGAACCAACCTCAGAACCGGTGTCTATTGTGACACCCTGAGGAAGAGATCCGAGCACGGAATAGTCCGAATTGCAGTGAGATAGCCGACGACTAACAAACTTCCATCCCACTACCACTACACCGATCAACCTCAAAGGAAAGTTATAATTAGGGCCCATCCCAGCCTGATTAATACTTCTGTGAAGAGATAAGCCACATCTCGTACATTAATGTTAAAGGATTGTCGTCCACAGGGATAAACAATGGATATTGACATGTACATGTATTAAAGAAAATGTGCATTAGGGAACCTCAAACTTAAATGTAAATATATTGAGAAAAGGCCGTTCAATAGAAGAATACATGTTTTATTATTATCAAGTACATTTCCGTCTTGTTATGAAACAAAAAAACAAAACAAAACAACAAACAAACGAAAACCAAAAAACCAAATAGAAAAAAAGCGCCGACACAGCTAGTCATAAACTTGACATCAATAGCCGGAGGTTTCATAGACCCATGTAAATTCCCTGGATGGTAGATACAAATACTTTAATGTGGGAGGTAGTCAAATATATAAGCATATATTTTACAATTTGATCAGTTCATCTGTAAAAATATCGATAGATTACTTGATCAGTTATTCCATGCATGAGAAGAAAGGGGTGTGAGAGGTGGTTTGGATAGAAAATGAAGGTGAAAGGCGGGTGGGAAAAAAAAATGATGTGAAAAAAGGGGGATTCGAGAAAAAGGGAAGGAATGAAGTATGAAGAATGAAGAAAGTGCGACATAAGCATGGTGAAAAGGAAGCAGAAAAATTGCAGAGGCGTGAAGTGTGGGCGTTCGCACATACAAGATTACCACGCTGTTTTTATTTTGGTCATCTGTATTCATCATGAAAGTATTGACACTTTTTTTAAAAGTCGATTTAACATACGCTTGTATAACATAACTAAGACATTCTACCATAAAGAGCTAAAACTAAGACAATCTGACAAAGGCATACAATTAAGACAACCTGACATAAAGACAGGTAAAGCTAAGACAATCTGACAATGACAGCTAAAACTAAGATAATCTGAAAAAGACATAACTAAGACAACCTGTCATAAAGAGCTAAGGCTCGGATATCTGACAAAGACAAAACTAATACAATCTAGCATAAAGACAGCTACAACTAAGCCAGTCTGACATAATGACAGCTCAAAAACTAAGGCAATCTGACAAAGACAGCTTAAGACAATCTGAAAAAAAAAAGAAAAAAAAAAACCTAAGACAAACTGACATAAAGACAGCTAAAACTCAGACATTCTGACACAAAGACAGCTAAACTAAGACAATCTGACAAAGACAGATATAATTAAAACAATCTCACAAAGACAGCTAAAGCTAAGACAGTCTGACAATGGCAGCTACAAAACATAATTTGACATAAAAACACTAAGACCTGACATAAGTTAAGACAATCTGGAAACAAAAACTAAGACAATCTAACAAACCAAAAAAAAAAAAAAAATCTAAGACAAGCTGATAAAACAAAAAACAGTCTGACAAAACAAACACTAAGACAATCTGACAAAAGGAAATCTAAGAATCTGACAAAATAAAAACTAAGATAATCTGACAATAAAAACTAAGACAATCTGACAAAATAAAAAGTAAGACAATCTGACAAAATAAAAACTGAATCTGACAAAATAAAAACAGACAATCTGACAAAGACAATCTTACATAAAGACAGCTAAACCTAAGACAATCTTACATAAAGACAGCTAAAACTAAGACAATCTGACACAAAACAGCTCATTTCACAACGACAGTTCATCACAGACGAATTGGATGCAACGGCTAGGGTCTAATGGGGTGTATCTAAACATCTATGCTGTTTGGAGAATAATAATTTGGTCATGATAATTTGTTCATGATATATGAATGTCTTGTAATAAATGGAAATAGGTCATGTTATAAGATATGTGATCAATGGAGATTGTATTGTCAAGTTATAAGACTGATCGCTGTCTTGTGATAAATGGAGATTTTAATGTCAAGTTACAAGATCAATCGCTGTCTTGTGATAACACCCGGTCATGACACTGAGGCCGCCATAGACTGGCTAGGGCTCCCAGCTCTGTGGTCGTGGGGTGAAATCGATTGTTACATTTGCGTTTCAAAGTAGGCATAGTAACTACAACCCATGGCGTAGCGCGACCAATCCGCGCTGTAAATGTTCGTCCACAACTGATGCATGTGAACACATGGTCATTTCCACCATCATGCAACATCTTACATCTCAGACGCTTAGTGTGGGCCTATCTACAATCATTTTCTTCTTTGTCTATTCCAGTTTTGATCTTTGCCCTTCACGATCAGCGGCGACTTGCTCCCAAAGTGCAATACCAATGCCTGTATCAATCATGTCCCGCTTACACACATCTTTGTATTGTAGCAGAGGCCGACCCTGAAATCTTACCCTTCTGTAATTCACCAAGATAGATGTTCTTTGATATTCTACTGTCGTCATTCCTCCTAATGTGTCTACTTGTAATCAAAACAATGCTTCCCGTAGTGAATTTAAATACGAAGACAACCATAGATAGTACGATTTAATGCCTGGCATATTTCGCTGCATCTCGTCAGGTACATACTGCAGAAGTCACACAACAGTAAAATAACGATACATGTACATCGTTCAAGCTGAAATATAAACGTTCGTACAGTAATATCAATTGTTTACCATGGTAAACAATTATTACTGTGCGAACATGCGCATATCCATTTAAGTCTACGAAGACTGAGCATGGAACAGACACAGCCCGATCTTTCCAATACTTCGGTATTTGTGATTTTGTCTTGCCACTTAAATACCAAGTAATCTTCGCGGACACTGCATATGAAAGCTGTTTAAGCGTTAAAAAAAAAGTACTAAGGACGCAGGCTTAAAAGACCAGGACTTTGTTTTGGCAGTAAACTTCCTATTCTCCCTGACGTTTTCTTAACCTGAACATTGTTACTGCCTTACCAATCCTGATGATTTCCTAATCTAGGGATAATTTACTGTTTACCTCTGATCCTAGATATGTAAAATGATCTACTGTCTAGTTCGGCATCGTCAATAAGTATATCGAAAGATATAAATGTAACGATAACATGTCATTGCGTTATAGTGCAATATCTGCTACCATATTAACTTTTAGGACAAAACTTCTAAATCCCATTTTCCGCCATGTATTGTTGGTTTGGTCCAAACCTATTGTTTGGTACAGAATCTGGTAAAAACAGACTCCAACCCGATGTCCAGAGTGGAACATGAGAAACCTCTCTACCAAATTGCGCGTCAGTGCGCAGTACCATGCTTTCTTACCTGTATCATTCTGCATGCCCTTATTGCATGTACTGCATGGACAGTGCTGTCTTGGAAATGTGCAGCCATCAATCACTCCCTGAGTGGCGTTTGGTCACGAACATGTTAACCCCAGCACATGCGTCGATCATTATCTAAGCATATCTGTTGCAAACACACCTGCCTATAGCCATTAAGTTTCAGTTTTCTCTTAAATTAAAAAAATGACAGCCTTACTCACGTCTCTAATCTGGGAGAAGAAAAAGAAGAAAAATTCTTATCAAAACCTGAAGACAATGAAATCAATGTCGAAAAAAAAAAATTGAAGACAAAATCAAGGTTTGGGTTTAAAAAAATACCATTACGCCATATAAAAAGAAACAGCTCCTCGTGGAAAGATTAAATACAAGGAAACGGAGAAGCGTGACAGAAAAAAGGTAAGTAATTCCTGCACTTGATCTTGCCAGGGCCCTGGATGACCACCCAACACAACCGACACACAGGGACTCCGGACATAGTGGGGCGGCTTTGGCCCCTCTGGGAACCGTGAGCCCTTTTTTAACAAAATGGTAACATGTTGGTAGACAACATGGACTGAAAGCCTGCATTGATCCACCGTGAAAGCGCAGGACAGCGTTGAAGGCTGCAAAGGACCTTCAATGCGCAGAAGGCACTTGAAGTTTAACCATATAGTTAATCTATTTAACAAATTATTTATCAATTCAATAGAAAGTCACATAAACTGTTTTTAAATGCAGAAATTTCAAATATGACATGCCAAGGAGTATCATTTTTCTTTCTTTTACCTGTCTGTAGTGCTGTCCTTGTCCTCAGAATGGGCGGCAGCAGCAGTGGTAGCCGTGGAGAGGATTCCTCTCTTTCTTGCTTCTAGAGAAAATGTGAATCATGAAGAAAAATGAATAATTAACAGATTAGCATTAACACTACAAATTCCAATGAAAAACGGGTGAGGAAAAACAGATGAGGAAAAGACGTTGACGCGATAGTAAACACACAAAACCGGAGAACAATATGACCAGACACTCTTGTCTGGAACACACAAGGCAAACAAAATGCGGAGACGAAACTTTTTATTTTTTTGTTGCGTATCCCTTACGGGACGTTGCAGTCAACACCAGCATTTTCAGCTGCTGTTGATGTACTAGGCAAGTGTTACGTTCCTAAGTTTGCCATTGCTTTCTGAACGACCGGCCCCTATACCTTTTTCGAAAAAACCAGCACCGCTGTGTTTCGAACCCGGGTATACGGGCTCACAAACCGCGTTCGCAAGTCCTTAGCCACAGAGACGAAAGCAAGGAGAAAATACAGACAAAAGATGAATATTGGGAAGACATGAAGGGAGCTGCAAGAAGTAGTAAAATAATAATCGGAAGATATGAAGGGAGCTGCAAGAAGTGAATATTGGGAAGATAAGAAGGGAGCTGCAAGAAGTGAAATAATATAGGGAAGACATGAAGAGAGCTGCAAGAAGTAAAATAATATTGGGAAGAAATGAAGGGAGCTGCAAGAAGTAATAAAATATTGGGAAGATAAGGGAGCTACAAGAAGTAGTAAAATAATATTGGGAAGATATGAAGGGAGCTGTAAGAAGAAGTAAAATAATATTGGGAACTTATGAAGGGAGCTGCAAGAAGTAAAATAATATTGGGAACTTATGAAGGGAGCTGCAAGAAGTAGTAAAATAATATTGGGAAGACATGAAGGGAGCTGCAAGAAGTAAAATAATATTGGGAAGATATAAAGGGAGCTGCAAGAAGTAGTAAAATAATATTGGGAACTTATGAAGGGAGCTGCAAGAAGTAGTAAAATAATATTGGGAAGATAAGGGAGCTGCAAGAAGTAGTAAAATAATATTGGGAACTTATGAAGGGAGCTGCAAGAAGTAAAATAATATTGGGAAGATAAGGGAGCTGCAAGAAGTAGTAAAATAATATTCGGAAGATATGAAGGGAGCTGCAAGAAGTAGTAAAATAATATTGGGAAGACATGAAGGGAGCTGCAAGAATTAGTAAAATAATATTGAGAAAACATGAAGGGAGCTGCAAGAAGTAGTAACATATTGGGAAGATAAGGGAGCTGCAAGAAGTAAGATAATATTGGGACGATATGAAGGGAGCTGCAAGAAGTAGTAAAATAATATTGGGAAGACATGAAGGGAGCTGCAAGATATAGTAAAATAATATTGGGAAGATATGAAGGGAGCTGCAGGAAGTAGTAAAATACTAAGACATGGGAGTTGCAAGAAGTAAAATAATATTGGGACGATATGAAGGGAGCTGCAAGAAGTAGTAAAATAATATTGGGAAGACATGAAGGGAGCTGCAAGAATTAGTAACATAATATTGGGAAGATATGAAGGGAGCTGCAAGAATTAGTAAAATAATATTGGGAAGATATGAAGGGAGCTGCAAGAAAAATAATATTGGGAAGATATAAAGGGAGCTGCAAGAATTAGTAAAATAATATTAAGACATGGGAGCTGCAAGAAGTAGTAAAATAATATTGGACGATATGAAGGGAGCTGCAAGAAGTAAAATAATATTGGGAAGACATGAAGGGAGCTGCAAGAATTAGTAAAATATTGGGAAGATATGAAGGGAGCTGCAAGAAGTAGTGAAATAATATTAAGACATGGGAGCTGCAAGAAGTAGTAAAATAATATAGACAGACATGAAGGGAGCTGCAAGAATTAGTAAAATAATATTGGGAAGATATGAAGGGAGCTGCAAGAAGTAGTAAAATACTAAGACATGGGAGTTGCAAGAAGTAAAATAATATTGGGACGATATGAAGGGAGCTGCAAGAAGAAGTAAAATAATATTGGGACGATATGAAGGGAGCTGCAAGAAGTAGTAAAATAATATTGGGAAGACATGAAGGGAGCTGCAAGAATTAGTAAAATAATATTGGGAAGATATGAAGGGAGCTGCAAGAATTAGTAAAATAATATTGGGAAGATATGAAGGGAGCTGCAAGAAGTAGTAAAATAATATTGGGAAGATATGAAGGGAGCTGCAAGAAGTAGTAAAATAATATCGGGAAGATATGAAGGGAGCTGCAAGAATTAGTAAAATAATATTGGGAAGATATGAAAGGAGCTCCAAGAAGTGAAATAATATTGGGAAGATATAAAGGGAGCTGCAAGAAGTAGGAAAATAATATTGGGAAGACATGAAGGGAGCTGCAAGAAGTAGTAAAATAATATTGGGAAGACATGAAGGGAGCTGTAAGAAGTAGTAAAATAATATTGGGAAGATATGAAGGGAGCTGCAAGAAGTAAAATAATATTGGGAAGATATGAAGGGAGCTGCAAGAATTAGTAAAATAATATTGGGAAGATATGAAGGGAGCTGCAAGAAGTGAAATAATATTGGGAAGATATAAAGGGAGCTGCAAGAAGTAGGAAAATAATATTGGGAAGACATGAAGGGAGCTGCAAAAGTAGTGAAATAATATTGGGAAGATATGAAGGGAGCTGCAAGAAGTAGTAAAATATTGGGAAGACATGAAGGGAGCTGCAAGAAGTAGTAAAATAATATTGGGAAGACATGAAGGGAGCTGCAAAAGTAGTGAAATAATATTGGGAAGATATGAAGGGAGCTGCAAGAAGTAGTAAAAGATAGGACTACTTGGCGTGGTTTGGTTGAGAGACTATGCCCCAATGGGTGATAAATGTCAGAAGAAGACTACGAAATTGACAGAATAGTCATAACGAATAGTAGGCAGGGACTAGAAAAGCCAGAGACAGACAAAAAAGATTACGGGCAAGTATAAAGAGAAACTAGAGCATACCAATTGTATAAACGTACACAAGTTGGTTTTGTAATGAATTGTATAAATTTGTGTGTATCACAGATGAGATAGACAGTCCGTTATCTTGAATGAAATCGGTCTAAAGAAGGCATGTGTGCCGAAGTCGGCGGCACGAAACTGAGGTGTATAACTGGTGTGAAAAATGTCCCTCATAAGAAGGGAAACAAGAAATTGTGTGTCAAAGTTTTCATCCACTAAAATCAACAAACGTCACCTGAAGATTATTTTAAAAAGGCAACTAAACAGTAGTGTGTACAGTCACCTTCCATCACATTCAAGTATTGGAAAATACGAGAGCTATTCCAAAAGCAACCGCCGATCGGCTGGTAAAAAAAAGAAAAACGGTTGCCATAGCGACACTTTAATGCTTGCATCATTCAGTAGTCCTTTAGCTCATTAACCTGCAGCTGCATTTGTTCAATGGTTCACAAATCGCGAACGAATAAACACGGACACTTATTGCCTTTCCCGCCAGCTGTGGAATTCGTGGTGTGAATCGTGTTCCTCAACAGAAGGTCAAAATAAGGCCGAGATTTATCGTCGATTGTGTTGTGTGCACGATAATAACATTAATATGATGATAATTCTGTGAAGGATGTACAAGCCGAGAGAGGTGTCATGAGTGGCATTATGACTAATCTGCATTCATATTATATGTAATTACTGTGCATTTATTACCTTCGTATAAAACAATATATTACAACTGACAAGCATTTTTAAAATCTACAGTCGACACACAAAAGGCTTCTTTTCGAGGACTTCCTTAAATGTGATACGCCCTTACATTTAAGGGTCTGCCATCGTGTGGTCATCCCAAATTCCCTGGAATCTCTCTTCCATTGTTTTTATATCTTGGTGAAATCTTTCACCTTGCTCCTCACTAAAGTTGCCAAGATTTTCGGGAAATAAAAATGGTAAATGTTTATGGATGTTGTGCAAATGTATGCTTGTTTCGCATCGAAGCTTACAACAAATTTATCCTCAATGTTTCTGTAAGTAATCTGTGGTCACTATAACAATCAGAACTGGGAACCTTTTTGCTATTGTTAACGCGTTTCTAAATCTTCTGCTAATCTGAAGGTAGTCAATCTGGTTTCTAATCCTGCTATCAGGACTCCTCCATGTTTATAATCTTCTAGGGTGTTGCTTAAACTAGGTGTTTTCTACAATCATTTCCTGTTCTTTTGCGCACTCTACGAGTCTGTATCCTCATGTCTGCAGGAATGTGGTTTCTGAGGAAATGCAAAGAATACCATGGACAGACAGAAAAACTAATGACCAAGTACTACAGGAGACAAATGAAACTCGTGAATTGATTAGAGAAATTAGACGTAGACAGTCAAAATTTGTTGGACATGTTATGAGAAGAAATGGATTAGAGAACTTAGTGACAACTGGCAAGATCGATCGAAGAGAATAGACCAAGGGGAAGACCGAGAGGAAAATACCTGGATGGCTTGGCCACATGGCATGGTCGAGATAGGAACACTGACCTGATCCACGACTCTGGTGATCGAGTGAAATGGCGAATCATGACCGCCCACACTTTCCGGCATGGCACATGATTGATTGATTACAACAACTCGACAGCATGTTTACATCGAATTCAGAATAATTGCTTTAAAGTTACCCAGAAATTTGTGTACAACTAAAACAAATGATGACCAGGCTGTGTACTCGTGTTCATCGGATCAATGCAATTTGAATTGTTTATTAACTTTCTAATTTGAGATCCATCAAACATTCCAGCTTTAAGTTTGTCTATGCTCATATCCGAAAACTTTCTGCATAGATAATTAAAATAGGCCCCGTCTTTGTTCAGTGCCTTAAATTGCTTCATCAAGCCAAGCTTTATATGTAATGGCGGCAGCAGAACTTTTTCAATCAATGATAGGTTTGTTGACAATATTTAAGTCACCCCTCAACGGCCACAATTTCTTTGTCCAGCGCGCATCATTTGCCCTGCTATCCCACAAACAAAGCATGGATATTTGGTGAATCCCCTTTGCTGGCCAAGCAAGAAGTTAATTTCAAGATCTACACAAACCATCCAGCTATGATCTAAATACTTCCAGAACTACTTATTGCAGCATACTCCTACATTGTAGTACAGTGGTTCCCAAGCTTTTAAAGCAGCGGGCCATATCTACTATTTTCGATAGTTAAGCGGGCCACAACGTTATTAAATTATACAAATTGTGCAATATCATTCTTACCTTTCTTAACTTTCGTCAACAAAATTCTAAAACTTTAAAGGCAGTCAGTGTCAGTACTACACTGCGGTCATTTTTGTGGTTTAAATCAAAAGTTCATTTAACAATAAATTTGTAATCAGTTCGAAAATCGTTATTAGTGTAATTAATTTACAATTGTAATTGTTCTTCATAACCAGTTACTTAAGTTCAGATGCCAATTTATCAATGTCTGGGCACACATCTGTCGTGCCCAAAGTCATAAGCGCAGCTAGGTTCCTGTTGGTGAGTCTGGAACGCTGCTTGTTTGTTATTATGGTCATTGCGGAAAATGACTGCTCGCATCTGTAAGTCGAACCAAAACGACAAATATATCTCTGGGCGAATGAACGCAAATGTTCAAATTGTTCGATAGGCAATAGTCGCCAGAATGAAATCATATGATCAGCTAAAGGTGAAGGAGGCAGCTCCAGAAATTTACATCTCAGTGCAGAATTGCATTTCAAATCAATTACTTCGTGCTGAAGGTTTTGATGTAATTGACAGAGCTTGGCATCGGGAAATACGAAAGGATTTATGAAGAGGGCTGAAAGATATCCAGAAGAGTTTCAACGTTTACTTTGTACTGTAACAAGTCATGCTTCTTTCCCACCACAAGCGTCTTCAGAGTTTGAAACGCCTCTAAAGTCCCTTCAGTCAGCTGTCCGATAAACAGTCGTTGTCTCATTTTAAATGAAGAAATGTCATAGCACAAATTTGTGAATAGTTTTTTCCCTGGATCCTCGCATTTAAAAAGTTTAACAGACGTGATGTCCACCAAAAATGCCAGGTCATTAAGCCAGTCATCATTCAGCAGACATTCCCGTTCTGTAGGCAATTCATTTATTTCAGGCAGAAACAGATAGACACTATTTTTAAGTGCAAAGAAACGTGACAGAACTTTCCCGTTAGATAGCCATCTGACATCACAGTGTAACAATAGCTCACCGTATTTCTCGTTCAGGTCTGATAGAAACTGTCTGAACTCACGCCTGTTCAGCGCCTTACTTCGAATTTTGTTCACACATCTCAGAACAACATCCATGACATGTTTCAGATTTAATGTCTTTCCACACAGAGCTTCTTGATGAATGATACAATGATATTTTAATATAGTGCGGCCAAGAAACTGTTCCAATAATGCTAGACATCCAGACTTGTTACCCGTCAAAGCCGGAGCACCGTCGGTGCATACACTGTCAAATTTGGTCCATTCTATGTTGTTTTTCTCTACACACAACTTCAGAGTTTCAAACAGATCAGTTCCTTTGGTAGTTGCAATGCATCGATTCAAGTCCTAGAAGTTCTTCAATGACTTCAAAATTATCGTTTATTGCTCGAACAAAAAACTGCGACCTGAGCTGTGTCAGAAATATCAGTGAATTCTTCCATTGCCAATGAAAAACATTTACAATTTTTGATATGTGCTGATACTTAACGATGAACATCGATGGATAATTCTGCAAATGGCCTGGCCATAATATTATTAGACAAAGGAATCTGATCAAATTTTGTTTCACACTTTTTATCGCCAAGCATTCTAGCAGCAATTTTAATTATTTTTTTTCTGCATCGGTGAACGGCTTCTTTTTGCGACCAAACAGAAGAGCGACTTCCTACGACGCAACAACAGTACTCTTGCTCTGTTCGTTTGCCTTAGTAAAAAATGCCTGCTGCCTGGTCAGAGAATTTGTTTTTTTTTAGCTATGAAATCTTTTCTTAACTCCGAATGATCGGATGTTGAGCATTTATGTCTGAATGTGTGGTCATAAAGTGTCGTTCCAGATTAAATTTTTTTTTGTACCAGAAAAACAAACTCCGCAGATTAAGCAAAATGGTTTACTACTACGGCTAGGCTTAAAATGAATTTATCCGTCCAATCTTCATTGAATTCACGACAAGCAACGTCTTCACATTTTTGCATTTTACCATTGTTTGATTTTAGATTTTCCACACTCATATTTATAGGCTTTAACGGTAAATTTTTATTTGAAAAAATCTAATTTCAACACAATACTACCGACTTTGCTAAACAGTTTAACAGACGACAACATGGCGCCTTGCGCATTCTGACTGGTCGACAAGGTTGGGATATGGGAACTTCGTAACGATTCGTTGCGAAATGAACAGGCGCATTCGATATCTGAGCATAACAACCACTAGCAGAGTACATTATCGCACGCTTACGGTGCGCTCCGAGTGCATTTTTAAAAAAAATTAATAAAATATATTAAACAACGAGGCCTCGCGTGCCATTTTCTGACACAAGTGGCCCGCGGGCCGTGGTTTGGGAACCTCTGTTGTAGTAGGAATGAGCAATTCGAATTGAGCCATATTTGTTACCATTGTTTAAGAGAACACCTTTCAAACTTAAGAGTCAATGAAAAGTCGCCACTCATCTCGTGTATAACTTACACCCGTACAAGACCTACAACAGTACAAAACCCGAAGATGTTTTCTTTACGAAAGAAGTTTTTTTTCCCTTTCGATCTTAAAGCCAAAAGTTCTGAAGAATCCCTGAGATGTAGATTTAGAATGGGATCATTCAGTTCACGCTAGTCGAAGCGTTGAGCAGCTGGAAAATCATCTTCGAAATCGCTGTCACGTGTTCAATGCCACTGCTGTTTTATCTTACAGAGAATCCGGAATCTGACTGAAGGTTGGAATTGGTACGTCATCTCCGTGCAGAACAGGCTGACTAGCACAATCTAACACTGGGTATTTCAAATTTTTTTTTTTTTTGGGGGGGGGGGGGGGGTTATATTTGTCCTTTAATTCCCTTAATATTAACAACACTGAAAGAACAGTCATAGTGGTTCTTGGGCTCTTGGAATTCTAAATTGTGTAAGGGGCTAGATAATAGTTCTCTTCCCCCCCCCCCCCCCTCCCACCCCACCCAGAGCCTTAACCATAAAATACTGTAATATTAATTATAAGCCGGTATCTCAAAAACGAACTGCTGCAGACAAATAAATGCGATATTTGGATATAGCAGGTCTCTATGCAAAATCGGGTATAAAATGTTAGGGCAAAAGCAAAACAAAATGTAGGGTTGTGTTATTTATGTTAACAGGCTAAGTACCATAACCGTAGACAGACAACTTTTATAAATGAACGAGATATAAAATTTACCTTCTTGGTCCTTTTGGATGGCTCTGTTGAATACATCTGGACAAAAAAAAAATATTTTTAGTTCCTTATCTTTGTAGTAGGACGTTGCAATCAAAACCCTGGCATTTATAAAGACGATTTTACGTGTGCTAGTTTAACAGTGCTTGCTAAAAGGTCGACATTGTGAAATCCAACGCAAAGTGTTCAGCTTCCAAATCTACTACTAACTGCGATCCCAGAATATCAGAATTGGGAAAATAGTTATAGGTCCTCTAGACACAGCAGAATGATAGTGGTCGGCGCCCGAGTCTGCCAAGACAGCCGGTCGTGGTTCAATCCCCAGCAATGGCAGGCATTTTCTGATCAAATCAGTGCAGTTCTTGGAGAGAACAAACAGTGCGGCTCACATAATGTTCTCGATGACTTAGAAGAAACGAAAACGAGTACTAGATATTCTAAATTTATGGCGTGGCCTAGAATATGTGAATCCCCCATATTTCACACCGTAGTGGTAGTATATGCCATGAACTACCTTTTCAGTAAAACAACTTATCTGCAAAAGATAAACCAACCAACTCGTAAAATATCCGTCTTCTTCCTTCCGCCCTTTGTGTCTATCGTGTCTCTCTTCTCCCCTTCCATTCTCTTCCTTCCCACTCATATTATGGCGAGGGAGGAAGAGAGGGAGGGAGAGAGGAAGGAGAGAGAGACAGACAGAGAGACAGAGACAGAGACAGACAGCGAGAGAGACAGAGAGACAGAGACAGTGAGAGAGACAGAGAGACAGACAGGCAGACACAGACAGATAGACGCTTATAACAAACAATGGCCATCTGACATGGGTGCATAGATGGTACCAAATACTATCTTGACAGTGCTTAATATATTGGCTCCAAATACTGCCTTGGCATGGGTGCTTAATATATATGTTCCGAATACTGTCTTCATATGGGCGCATAGAAATATCGGTACCAAATACTGTCCTGACACGAGTGCTTAATATATAGGTACCGAATCCCGTCTTGACATGGGTGCTTAATATATAGATTTCGAATACTGTCTTGACATGGGTGCTTAATAAATAGGTTCCGAATACTGTCCTGACATGTGTGCTTCGATATATTGCTATATATAGGTACAGAATACAGTCTTGACATGGGTGCGCAGATATATTGGTACCAAATACTGTCGGGATATGGGTGCTTAATATATAGGTGCTAAATACTATCCTGACATGGGTGCTTGAGTGAGAGAGTGGCACCTTGCTGTCTTGACAGACCAAAGTATGTGAGTTGGAATGTGGCCAAAATTCCACCACAATGCCTGGGCAGAGCTTCAGAGAAACATGTGCCCAAACGACATGTTCCCTCTTTCGGCCTTGCCTTGTGATTTCCAGAGGAATGGGTAACCAATACGTCTGGCACAAGGTAGGCTGCAGACGCTGGCGGTTCAGCGTCAAACCGAGACCTCGCCTCCACGAGCAGGTGGCGAGTGATGGCCAGACCCTGGAACCCAAGGGACCCGACTTAGAGGCGTTTTGCCAAGTCCCAGAAGTGAGGGCCTTGTACGCGCTTGGACCATACGACGCGTACATCTGTCAATCACAAGTGTCCGAAATACTGTCTTGACATGTTTACTTCATATGTAGGTACCTATTACTGTCTTGACATAGGTGCATAGATATATTGGTACCAAATACTATCCTGATATGGGTGCTTAATATATAGATACCGAATACTATCGTGACATGGGTACATAGATATTTTGGTACTAAATATTGTCCTGACATAGGCGAATAGATACATTTGTACGAAATACTGTCCTGACATGAGTGCTTAATATATAGGTACCGGATACTGTCCTGACATATGGGCTTTGATATATTGCTACCAAATACTGCCCTGAAATAGGTATTTGGATATATTGCTACCAAATACCATCCTGACATAGTTGCTTAGATATTGTTACCCAATACTGTCCCTCTGACATAGTTGCTTAGATAGTTTGCAACCCAATACTATCCCCCTGACATGGGTGCTTGGATATTTTGCTACCCAATACTGTCTCCACTCTCGTGTTTGAATGAGTGCTCTAAAGTTGCAGGCGACAACGGCTCAGAAGCGTTTCGTTTGCCCAAAGTTGTGTCCTGTCCTAAGCCTGAAAATGCTGCTCTGCTTGTGTTCGTGTAACACATTTATGCTATAATGTTCTGGTCTATAATCAGTTTTATTTTTCAACTTCAGTTTCACCGAATCTGTTACGAGTATCACTGATTCTTTAGCGATCTGGGGTGAGTTTGTGTAATACAATCCCCTCTTGCCTTGACAAGGTCAGCCATCTTTTCGTTTCCACGATTCCACATTGGGATGGTACCAACTACATATTTCCATGCTTGCTTGCTTGCGTTCGCTGGCTGTGAACTCCAGCGTGAAGTCCGGTATGTCGGATGAAGACATCCTATTGTGCAAACTCAGTGTGATGTCATACAGGACTTGAGGTATGTGTGAGTATCCGTTGTCCCATGTGGCTTATTGGTGTGCAGACTGGTGGTTCCTCGCCGTGTAGGCAGATACTCTGCGACCTCGGAAGAATCAGCGATACTATTACGTTAGCCAGGACCCCGAAGGGACCTATTGCCCAGGACGCACGGCTAGGACGTGTTAGGTCTTGGCCAGTATAGAGTCTGGCCCTGGTGCCTTGGAAACACCTGTGTCCCACATATATCCATCAAAGTATATATTCCGTAAAGTGCCTAGGGTAATGCTCACCAACCTGGCAACCGTGGGTATAGTTTATCAAAGCTCTTCAAATAAGGCCTGACTGATTCCAGACATCCTGCATCTGTTGTGACAAGAGTGACATAAATTATACATTAGGTAAAACTAAACGGAGCAGTGTAAATGTGTGTTGTATGTGGATCAGTTTTACAAGCACACGACATTGTGTATCAGATTTAAATGCACAGGACATTGTGTTAGCTTTACAAAACACTACATTGTATCAGCTTTACAAAAGAAAGAAAAAGAAAGAGAAAAAGAAAGAGAAAGAAAGAGAGAAAGAAAGAAAGAGAGAGAGAGAGAGAGAGAGAGAGAGAGAGAGAGAGAGAGAGAGAGAGAGGATAGAGGAATGGTGGGGGTGGTGGGATCTATTAAAGAAAGACACTTCCACATTGTTGGTTAGTGATATCGTTGACAGCAATACCTATCTGGACAAGTGAGTACCCTGCTTTTATGCGTTTTAGTTTTCCGCTTATACCGGTGGTGATCCTTTGAGTTGCCAAACCTGAGCCTTGCTTGTCCTCTGCACCATAGTAGCGCAAGAGTTTCGCGGAGCACAAAAAGATTTTCTATGTCTCTCCGACACAAGAGAACATGTCATGCCCTCTGCCAGCTGGCGTGTTCGTTCATGTCTCAAGAGAAATCGGTGCTTGGTGTTCTGGATCAACTCTGCCGATGATATTTCTCTTTGTCATCGTCTCAGTCCACCCACCATCATTTATCTCGGTCTGCCTCTGCTTTTCATGCGCTGATCCTTCCAGTCGTCTTGATATTTTCCAATGCCTCGGTTCTCAACACATGACCAAAGAATGCTGTTTGTCTCTTTCTCATAGTTGTATACAATGTTCTTTCATTAGTCACTTCCAGACAATCATTTACTCTAGTAGTCCAATGTATTCACAACATTCGTCCCAGGAACCATAAGCAACGTTTATTTCCAAGTGGTTTGACAACGAATTGAATAATAAATACCGGGACAAAACAAGTGTCCCTGACCATATGAACAAGTATGCTTAAACTTCAAGGCAACATGAGGTCATAATTTTCAAAAAATCAAAATTGCGAACAGGAGAAAGATTGAATACCCTACAAGTTTAAGACGTATACTGATACGTTTGATAGCCTACGATGTCCAGTCAGTTACTATTCTAACCAACTGACTACAATGAAGTAACATTTTACAATTACCGACTTCATTACTCAGTAAAATCAACGGGCGGGAATATTTTGAAACAAAGAGACTACAACATTTGTTAGAGACATACTTGGAGGTCAGTGCGAACGAGGAAGAAGATGACATACCTGTCCTAGCTACAACACATGGGATGTAAGTATAACCATGTATGAAGAGATGGGCGATATTTTGGTTGGCGTCTAGGCTCTCCAGTTTCAGCAAAATGCCACTCTCGCTACACAGGTCTAGGGACGCTCCTGGAGCTGAGGAGAAGAAATACGATTTTAGTAATTGACACTACATGGCCGAAAGGCTTAGGCAGTCGCGGTTAACTTCCTGTGTGCTGAAGGTGGAATAGGGTGTTCATTCAATACACCGGTCAGTCCATGTTGAATTCTCACTCAGAAAGCAATAGCAAATACTAAAGTAAAATTGCATTTAAAATCAACCTGGGATTTATCACAACGTCCTGCAAATGGCATTCTACATTTCTAAATCATTGTGCAAAATATGGACACTATTTCATTGTCTATGTTACCTGCAGATGTGTCGACCCATTTAAAAATGTGCCATCCAGACAGATCCGAGCAACGGCTGATCTATCCCTGAATCTCTCAGACAATGTTCTATGAACTGCTAATTTAGTAGTTAAACTTTCAGCCACCACACAATTGCTTGTTTGTGTTCGTTGGCTTGAGCTCCAGCGCGAAGTCTTGTATGTCGGATGAAGGCATTCTGTTGTCCAACATCAGTGTGATGTCATACAGGACCTGAGGTTTGCGTGAGTATCCGTTGTCCCATGTCTGGATTGGTGTGCAGACTGATGGTTCCTCGCTGTACAGGGGGACTCTCTCCGACTTCGGAAGAATCGGCGATCCTACTGACTTTAGCCAGGATACTCGTCGAGGACGTGTTAGTAGGTCTTGGCCAGTATATAATCCGGCCCTAGTGCCTTGGAAACACCTATGCGTCCCACCACACGATTAACTGCTGAACTAATTTTCCTCACCCACGCACTTCTTCCACTGGTACTCCTGGATTAACTTTATTTTCAAACGCTCAAAAGTATTTGTGAAATGCGATGGCCAGGCTCGAGGTGGGGGGTGGGGTGGATAAGTGCATATTTACTCAGGAGGGAGGGACTATAGAAAGGGAGTTGGCATAATTTTGGATCAAATGAGTGCCAGGACGGTTACAGGATTTTGGACAATCTCAGAGTATTATTAGTGAAACCCCATAGCAAATGTCTGGATTATAATTACAAGTATATGCGCCAACAACAGACAGTACAGGGAAGGATAAAGATATATTTTATAACGAATTAGACATGGCCGTGGACCAGTGTAAAAATTTTGAAATAAATTACTCGGCGATTGCAGTGCCAAAGTAGGCAACGAAAGGGTGAGTAGCAGCACAAGTCGGAAGGAACCACAGGAAATGATACATACAGTGGTTGTAGAAAGTTGGGGGAAATGTGCTTTGAAGAATGCTGAAAATTAATTGGACAGCCAAAATTAGAAATCTAAATATTTTGTGGGAAGCTAAGTCGCAAAGACACAAACATCAGAAAAACGTCAATTTTTGGCCACATTATGAGAAGACAAAAACTGGAACATGTGACAACCTGAAAGATTTGAGGAAAGAGGAAGACAGCGTAGTTAAAAAAATTCTTGACAGTCTTGTGTCATGGCACGGAAGGGAGTTACACGAACTGATCCATGATGTCGGAGATTGCAATTTGTGGAGAGGCATGATCGCCCACGCCAGCCGACAAGGCACTGGAAGGTGAAACCCTTGGATAACATGAGTTTGATCGGTTTCAGTTTTCCACGATTAACATCCAATCGGGTGTAATCACATGACTAATCCAACTTGAGACCACCTTAGGTTCGTAATCCCACATCATCCCGTGGCTTATTCTGTGCAGAAAGTTGTCCCCATAAGTCTTGTTAAATTTCTCTGTCATATTTGCTCTGCCTCTTGTTTGCATGTGTAAACTATATGTCACATCTTCAATCCGTATACGTTGTATACTTTGTCTGGCTTCCCTGATCTTCACAACTAACGTTTCCACTATTAGACGACATATACTATAAGATGACATATTAGATATAATATAAGATAACATACTATAGTATAATATAACATACTAAGACAACACTATACGATGAAAGTAACATTGTAACACGATGCAATAGAACAATGTAATATGACAAGTACAACTAAAATGACTTAGTAACACTAAGATAACACTAAAATTGTAGGTAGGTGGGATAGGTAGGTAAGGTAAGGAGGTAGGTATGTGGAGTAGGTAATTGTAAGTAGGTTGAGAAAGTAGGTTGATGTACATAAGTTGATATAAGTAAGCTGATTAAGCTGGTGTAAGGAAGAGTATGGTGTGAGTGGCACCTTGCAGTCTTGACAGACCAAAGTATGTGAGTTGGAATTTAGCCAAAATTCCATCACGATGCCTGGGCAGAGCTTCAAACAACATGTGGTGCCCAAACGACATGTTCCCTCTCTCGGCCTTGACCTGTCTGATCCAGAGGAATGGGTAACCAATACGTCTGGGACAAGGTAGGCTGCAGACGGCTTAGCGTCAAACCTCCGAGACCTCGCCTCCACGAGCAGGAGACGGACGGCCAGACCCTAACTTTTGGAATTTGACTTAGAGGCGTTCAGCCAAATCCCACAGATAAGGGTCGTATACGCACCCGGACTACTGGGCGCGTACATCTCTCAATCACAAGTGTCCCGACCTGTGTAAAGCGTGTACTACCGTCAGACTCCGCCTGACTCGTGCGGATCCCGCGACCACTGGAAATTGGCCCGTCAGAGATATTGCTCGTCTGTTGCGGGCAAATCACCGACTGCCACCGACTGAATAAGTAAAGAAGCGATAATTAGACAGTCGGATGGTGTACATAGGCTTAACTAGATGTTGGATCAGTAGGCTGATGGGGTCAGGTTGATGGGGTAACTAGGTTGATGGGGTAACTAGGTTGATGGGGTAACTAGGTTGATGGGGTAACTAGGTTGATGGGGTAACTAGGTTGATGAGGGTAACTAGGTTGAGAGTAAGCAGGTTGATGGGATAACTAGGTTGATGGGGTAAGTAGGCTGATGTAGGGTAGCAGATAAGGGTAGATTCGTTGAAAAGGTAGGTTGTTGAAAGGGTAGGTCGATTAAAGCTATGAGGGTGTGCTAAGTAGGTGGTTATGTTAAGTAGGTGGTTATGTTAAGTAGGTGGTTATGTTAAGTAGGTGGTTATGTTAAGTAGGTGGTTATGTTAAGTAGGTGGTTATGTCAAGTAGGTGGTTATGTCAAGTAGGTGGTTATGTCAAGTAGGTGGTTATGTCAAGTAGGTGGTTATGTCAAGTAGGTGGTTCTGGCAAGAAGGTGGTTCTGGCAAGAAGGTGGTTATGGTAAGAAGATGGGTATGGTAAGAAGGTGGTATGGTAAGAAGGTGGTATGGTAAGAAGGTGGTATGGTAAGAAAGTAGGTATGTTAAGAAAGTGGTTATGGTAAGTAGGTGGATGTAAGTAGGTAAAGTAAGTAGGTGAAAAAGGTAGGAAGATTGACTTGGCAAGTAGACAAGTGAGTTTATTTGGGAATTAGTCAAGTGATAAGATTAATGTGATAAGCAAGGCGGCTGTGATAAGCAAGGCGGCTGTGATAAGCAAGGCGGCTGTGATAAGCAAGGCGGCTGTGATAAGCACGGCCGCTGTGGTAAGCACGGCCGCTGTGATAAGCACGGCCGATGCAGTAAGTAAGGTTAATGTGATAAGGTTAATGTGATAAGGTTGAAGAGATAAGGTTGAAGAGATAAGGTTGAAGAGATAAGGTTGAAGAGATAAGGTTGAAGAGATAAGGTTGAAGAGATAAGGTTGAAGAGATAAGGTTGAAGAGATAAGGTTGAAGAGATAAGGTTGAAGAGATAAGGTTGAAGAGATAAGGTTGAAGAGATAAGGTCGAGATGAGATAAGGTTGACGAGATGTGTTAAGTAAGGTTGATGTAATTGATAAGTTTGATGTGATAAAGATGTGATAAGGTTGACGTGATACGGTTGACGTGATACGGTTGACGTGATACGGTTGACGTGATACGGTTGACGTGATACGGTTGACGTGATACGGTTGACGTGATACGGTTGACGTGATACGGTTGACGTGATACGGTTGACGTGATACGGTTGACGCGATACGGTTGACGCGATACGGTTGACGCGATACGGTTGACGCGATACGGTTGACGCGATACGGTTGACGCGATACGGTTGACGCGATACGGTTGACGCGATACGGTTGACGCGATACGGTTGACGCGATAAGGTTGACGCGATAAGGTTGACGCGATAAGGTTGACGCGATAAGGTTGATGCGATAAGGTTGATGCGATAAGGTTGATGTGATAAATTGATGTGATAAAGTTAAGATGTGATAAGTAAAGATGTGATAAGTAAAGATGTGATAAGTAAAGATGTGATAAGTAAAGATGTGATAAGTAAAGATGTGATAAGTAAAGATGTGATAAGTAAAGATGTGATAAGTAAAGATGTGATAAGATTGATGTGATAAGGTTGATGTGATAAGGTTGATGTGATAAGGTTGATGTGATAAGGTTGTGATGTGATAAGGTTGTGATGTGATAAGATGTGATAAGATGTGATAAGATGTGATAAGGTCAATTTCATAAGTAAGGTTAATGTGATAAGGTTGATGTAATAAGGTTGATGTGATGAGGCTGATATAAGTAAGGTCCAAGTACGGTACCGTGATAAACAAGGTTGACGTAAAAAACAAGGTTGACGTAAAAAACAAGGTTGACGTAAAAAGCAAGGTTGACGTAAAAAGCAAGGTTGACGTAAAAAGCAAGGTTGACGTAAAAAGCAAGGTTGACGTAAAAAGCAAGGTTGACGTAAAAAAGCAAGGTTGACGTAAAAAGCAAGGTTGACGTAAAAAGCAAGGTTGACGTAAAAAGCAAGGTTGACGTAAAAAGCAAGGTTGACGTAAAAAGCAAGGTTGACGTAAAAAGCAAGGTTGACGTAAAAAGCAAGGTTGACGTAAAAAGCAAGGTTGACGTAAAAAGCAAGGTTGACGTAAAAAGCAAGGTTGACGTAAAAAGCAAGGTTGACGTAAAAAGCAAGGTTGACGTAAAAAGCAAGGTTGACGTAAAAAGCAAGGTTGACGTAAAAAGCAAGGTTGACGTAAAAAGCAAGGTTGACGTAAAAAGCAAGGTTGACGTAAAAAGCAAGGTTGACGTAAAAAGCAAGGTTGACGTAAAAAGCAAGGTTGACGTAAAAAGCAAGGTTGACGTAAAAAGCAAGGTTGACGTAAAAAGCAAGGTTGACGTAAAAAGCAAGGTTGACGTAAAAAGCAAGGTTGACGTAAAAAGCAAGGTTGACGTAAAAAGCAAGGTTGACGTAAAAAGCAAGGTTGACGTAAAAAGCAAGGTTGACGTAAAAAGCAAGGTTGACGTAAAAAGCAAGGTTGACGTAAAAAGCAAGGTTGACGTAAAAAGCAAGGTTGACGTAAAAAGCAAGGTTGACGTAAAAAGCAAGGTTGACGTAAAAAGCAAGGTTGACGTAAAAAGCAAGGTTGACGTAAAAAGCAAGGTTGACGTAAAAAGCAAGGTTGACGTAAAATGCAAGGTTGACGTAAAAAGCAAGGTTGACGTAAAAAGCAAGGTTGACGTAAAAAGCAAGGTTGACGTAAAAAGCAAGGTTGACGTAAAAAGCAAGGTTGACGTAAAAAGCAAGGTTGACGTAAAAAGCAAGGTTGACGTAAAAAGCAAGGTTGACGTAAAAAGCAAGGGTGACGTAAAAAGCAAGGTTGACGTAAAAAGCAAGGTTGACGTAAAAAGCAAGGGTGACGTAAAAAGCAATGTTGACGTAATAAGCAAGGTTGACGTAATAAGCAAGGTTGACGTAATAAGCAAGGTTGACGTAAAAAGCAAGGGTGACGTAAAAAGCAAGGTTGACGTAAAAAGCAAGGTTGACGTAAAAAGCAAGGGTGACGTAAAAAGCAATGTTGACGTAATAAGCAAGGTTGACGTAATAAGCAAGGTTGACGTAAAAAGCAAGGTTGACGTAATAAGCAAGGTTGACGTGGTAAGCAAAGGTGAGGTGGTAAGCATGGCTGACGTGATAAGCAAGGTGGATGTGACAAGTAAGGTGGGTGTAGTCAGGTGGGTGTAAGTACGGTTGATGTGATAAGTATAGTGGATGTAATTACGGTGGATGTAAGTTAGGTGGGTGTGATAAGTAAGGGTGATGTGATAAGTAAGGGTGATGTGATAAGTAAGGGTGATGTGATAAGTAAGGGTGATGTGATAAGTAAGGGTGATGTGATAAGGGTGATGTGATAAGGGTGATGTGATAAGGGTGATGTGATAAGGGTGATGTGATAAGGGTGATGTGATAAGGGTGATGTGATAAGGGTGATGTGATAAGGGTGATGTGATAAGTAAGGGTGATGTGATAAGTAAGGGTGATGTGATAAGGGTGATGTGATAAAGGTGATGTGATAAGGGTGATGTGATAGTAGTGATGTGATAGTAATGTGATAAGCAAGGTTGATGTGATAAGGTCGTTGTGATAAGCAAGATTGATGTGATAAGGTTGATATGGTAAGATTAATGTGATTAGGTTCATGTGATAAGGTTTATGTGATAAGGTTTATGTGATAAGGTTGATGTGATAGGTTGATGTGATAAAGGTTGATGTGATAAGGTGGATGTGATAGGCAGGCTGACGTAAGTAGGTTGATATGGTAAACAGACTATCATAATTAGGTTGATGTAATAAGTTGGATGGTGTGGTAGGCAGGCTGATGTAAATACGTTGCTCTGTTAGGTTAATAAATTAAGTAAGCGGGTTGATATTTTTAGTGGTGTATTGTAAGTAGGGTGTTATGATAAATTAGTGGACGGTCAAGTAAATAGATTTCTAAATAGACTGGTAAAGTAAGCAGCTTGCTGTGGTAAGTAGGCTTACATAAGCAGTTGACAAGTAGGTTGACAGGCAAATAGATTTACATGTAAATGGGCAGTTAGTAAGATACTTTAAACGGGCAGAATAGGGTGTGTTTACATAAATCTGCATAATTGTGAAATTAAGATTACAAACAAGACTTACACATACGGATATTTGCGCCTATTTTCTTTGTTAAGTAATTCATAAAGACTTGTCTTCGGCAGTTGATTTTCAGGAGAATAGAGTCTGAGACTGTTGGAAAGAATAACAATGACAATTATATCTTTACATATACGTGAATGTCAATCACTATTACATTAGACTCCTAGAGATATAAGAAAAGTCAATGCGTGGTGGTGGAAATGACCATATAACATGCACCAATTGTGAACGAACATTTAACGCGTGAATTATCTTACATTCGCCACCTTGTATTATGCCTTTTTTGAAGCACAATGTAACTATTATGCCTGAAGACGGCAAGGTGCCATCCACAATTTATGTTGATATCAATGCACACCTACACGTCTAAGATCTAAAGTTATAAAAGAGCAAACAACATTCTTTAGTCACGTGATGCGAAGAGACATCGGACAATCTCATGACATCTTGAAAGATCAGTGGGAAAATGGACAGATGTAGACAGGAGCGGCTGGCCGAGTGGATAGAACGCCGGACTCATTCGGGAGACCCGGGTTCGATCCCCGGTAAGGTGCTGGATTTTTTTCTGTCGGGGGCAAAAAGAAAATCCTAACCTGCACAGTTCGCGGCGACTGCACTAGCCAGGCGGCCTTTATTCCTCAGGCTCAAAGACCCCTCTGCCATACACCTCAAGGTACTATATTGGCAGTAAATGAGTTTTTTCAATGACAGTAGACAGAAATGATGCTGGATGCACAGACGATGGAAATATAAGCAGAGTTGACCCAGAACGCCAAGGATCCAGATCTGTGGAGAGACATTAACACCCACGCCAGTTGGCAGGACATGAGGATAATACCTCCGTAAAGAATTCGGACAAAATTTGTCGGTGGCGTATCATAACCACGTCATCTTCAATGTCCTCGCCTTCACTTTCTAAACACGGAGCCAGATCCAACGTGGTGCATTATACGCCGACCAGAAGGGAAGTGATCTCATTTGTCTGAGAGAGTGGCGAGATACCAGTGGGCCAAATCGGGATGCACGACTGCTCATCGACTCACCCCTAGTCTCAGTTACAACTATACACGACGACAAGGCCCACAGAGTATAAATTGCCTGTTAAAAGTTAAAACTTCGTAAACAAATATGAACTGTAGAATTAAACAACAACAACAACAACAACAAAAACCCACGAGAAATCACTCCAAGAATACAAAAAACATCTTGCAGAAACTAAGCATAAGGAAAATCTATTTTGCCATTTTTGATTGAAATAGAGGTCAGTGTGACCGCGGTTTAAACGCTAGCGCTTAAACCTGCGAGTTGATCGTGGGTTCAATCCATACACCGGTTAGTTAATTGGAGAACATACGATATAAGTAGCACGATATTTCTATATGAACATGTGCACCAAATGAACCTCATAATCGGTCAAAGACTAAGCACAATTCGTTATCCTACATATAGTGAAATACATTTACAGGTTAGTTAGCCAACAGGTCATTAAAAATTGAATATGTTCTCAGTTCCTCTCCTCAGTGTCTCCCTCAACGTGCAGCGACTGACGACACCAGTTATGTTTGACTATTCTTTTGTGGCTTCCCGCATAGCACACTAGTCTAGCTTGATCACGCTTGACTTGTTCTTGCTTTCTGGTTAAAGCTGAAAAACCAGTCTTTCCTAGAGTCATTTACTCGTCCTTTCTCACTGACGGCGCTCAGGATGTCAGCCTGGTCAAAGCCTCGCCCACTCCTACGGCAACCAAACCCACAACCCTATCTGCACGCATGTGTTCTCTTACACCAGCGTGCCCTGGCAGAGAAATGAAGTATATTAGTCTTGACCTCAGAGATTCACACCGCCTTCTGGTCCAACGTTTATGAAACTTCCTTAGCATACTCATGAAGTCGCCGATAATGCATGCATTTACAGGTATTAATTGACACTAATAGAGTAAAGGAAACAAGCAGCGGACAAGGGACAGTGTAACAATATAAAGGTGCTGGAATAACAGCATTCGAAAATCTGACGTTTCCAAATCACGACAGCGCCTAGCCTAAAAAGCAAGCGTACTTGTATCTTCAACCAACTAAAGACACTAAAATATGGTATTTTTAAACAAGCTTATCATCCACCTGACCTCACAACAATGAAATATTGACAGTCTTACCTGACTATTGTTAATACAGTATAGATCTCACGTATAGTGTGGGGCTGCTTGAAAGGTTGGTATATAGAGTGCAGCCATGCGGGTGATCCTGGGGTGCACAAAACAATTATATGCATGAAGCACATTATTGCACTACCAACATTTGCAGACAGGTACATTGTCCTTCAAGCCAAATGATACTTGAGATTCGCTGCAGACAGGTATCACCGCCTGCATGAAGTGCAGAATAAAGTGTGAATGTGTAAAGTGTGAAGTGCAGTGAATAAAGTGTCTAAACCAACCTCATTCGGATACACGCAAACCCTTTTTCATGGCTCAGACGACCTGAAAGTCAAATCAGCGGTCTCGGGCAGTTAAAACTTAGTCATCCACAAGATTCACAAACCAGCAGCCAACCCATGAAATGCGACCTATTCTAATTCACACCTACGTGTCTATGGTCTAAGAACTAATATATAACAATAAGAAAATTCACTAACCTCCATAAAGCAGTCTAATCACATTTTTCGGTGGCGCATCAAAATCAACTTCTTCGTCTTCCTTTACGCAGTATTCGATGTCTGATAATTCTTCTTCACTTTCTAAACCGGGAACCGTATCACTCTTCACGTCTCCACCAAATGCAACTGAAATCATGTAAAGCGGCGAAATTATTTTGATGTTTTAGCGAAAATGTATTGAAGTCACGCTAACAGACTTGTTTTACAGAAATAGGTGACCAGTTGTTCCCTTCCGTAGTGAACATTTTGAATTAAATTACTTTTAAAGAAACCACGGTGATCATGTCTTTCCAAAGCCCTCTGTCTCATACATTGATAATCATTTCTGATAGCTATATTCCTCCATGACGTGATATCAAACTGTCTAGCATCATCTCTTTTAGTCTGCCCAAGTCAGTCTCCTCTCCAATGTTCCCGCTGTGACCACATATTCTAGCTTTCACCTTCTCATGACATGCCCAAAGAAGGTGGAATATCTTCTGATGCAAGTAACCAATTTTCTTTGTGAGTCAACTTTATATATATTTTCATTGCTGTTTCTATATCCGCCCATGATGTTTTGCTTATTGCTCTTTCAATATGTCCACGTGTTATATTTAAAAAAAACCACATCTCAACTTCAACATAATTCCCTCACTTTGCCAGTTGTCCATGATTGTTTCCATACATCAGGATTGGCTCAGTATAACTCTAAGAACTTTTCTTACCTCAACTGACAAACACACATTGCGGGGAATATTCGTTAAGACGACGACGCTGCGGAATAGCACCCCTAAAACATGCGCGGTTGGGCAAGGGTTAGAGGAAAGCTCTCGTTTGCTACGGGAGGGAAAGACTGACCACCTATTCCCCCGTGCACTCCGGTCCTACAACATGGGCTGGCCCTAACACTTCAATACCCACATCAGGTTCCTGCTACGGCACATTACAAATAAAAACAAAGGGTATTATGACACTGAATGTAAATTGTCAGAGCGCTCGTAATTAAACTTTCTGTGCGCTGATAAGTGGGTACTGGGTTCGTTCCCTGCACTGGTCAGTTGGACTTAATTGGATCGTCCCCTTGATTTACTAGGCAGTTTGACGGTTCAGTAGTTTGCCATTACTTTCTGAACGAGAAGTCAAGGTTTAAGTCCAAACGTTCTGCCACGCTGATCTCTTCGATTACGCACCCAACAATCTACCAACTATGAAAGAATTAGGTAAGTAGGTAAGTCATTACACTGGTCTGCACACATTTTGGTTTCAAATTTTATAGCTGTTCTTGTGTAATTTTGTGTTGCTGATTACAAAAATGTAATCAGTTAGTTTTTTCTATCGGCTTCTTTTTGTGATAACTAAGAATGATAGTAATGGCAATTGTTATATACACGCCTAGAGTTAGGTGCCCATCAGTGCATTTTGACTAATCTGCATTCATATTATATTAATTGCTGTGCATTTATTACCTTCATATAAAACACCAAATATGTATTAAAATTTTATCACTAGCATAGTTTTATCTGTAGTCAACACACAAAAAGCTTTCGAGCACTTCCTTAAATGTGATATATCCTTACAGTCACGCTTAAGTGTCCTAACAGTAAACTGCCATCATGTGGGCATCTCAAAGTTCCTGGTATCTCTCTTCCATTGTTTCTTATATCTCGGTGAAATCTTTCACCTTGCTCATCACTAAAGTCGCCAAGATACTCGGTGAAACAATCGACAGCATGTTTTCAATTAATTCAGAATAATTATGTTTTAAAGTTACCCAGAAAGTTTCACACAACTACAACAAATGATAAACTGGACTGTTATCTTCATCGAATCAATAAAATTTGGATCGTTTATTAACTTTCTAATTTGAGATCCATTAAAAATTCCAGCTTTTTGTTTGTCTATGCTCAATTCCAAAAACTGTCTGCAAAAATAATTAAAATAGGTACCATCTTTGTTCAGTGCCTTAAATTGCTTCATCAAGTCAAGCTTTATATATAATGGCGGTAGTAGAACTTTTTCGACCAATGAGAGGCTTGTTGACAATGTTCAACTTTAAATTCATTTCTCAACGGACAACTGTCTCTGTCCAGTGCGTAACATTTGCCCTGTTATACTACAAACAAAGCATGGGTATTTGGTGAATCCCCTTTGCTGGCCAAGCAAGAAGTTCATAACATTTATACAAACCATACAGTTGTGTTCTAAATACTCAGATTTTACAGAACTGCTTATTGCAGCATACTCTTCCATTGTAGTAGAATGAGCAATTGGAATTGAGCCATATTTGTTATCGTTTAAGAGAACACCTTTCAAATCTCTTTTAGAGTGTCAATGAAAAGTCGCCACTCATCTCGTGTATAACTTACACCAATTTAGTTTACAAGACCTACATTAATAAAAGAACAAGAGAATGAAAGAAAACCCTCTCTGCTGCGATAAAATGTAACTTTCAGCAGTCAGTTTTTTTTTAAAAAAAATCTTGATGCCAAATGTTTTGAAAAATCCTAACCTGCACAGTTCGCGGCGACTGCACGAGCCAAGCGGCCTTAATCCCTCAGACTCAAGACCGCAACCCCCACTCCCTCCCCCGCCATACACCGCAAGGTACTATATTGGCAGTAAATGACAGTTCTCAATGGTTTGAAGATTCTTAGAAGAGATATAGATCTCAGATTAGATCATTCCGTTCATGCTGGTCGAAGCTGGTTGAGAAGCTGGAAAATAAACTTCGAAATTACACTTGCCACCGCTGTTTCATCTCCAACCAGAGAATCCAAAATCTGACTAAAAGTTGGAATTGGTATGTCACCTCTGTGCGAACAGGTCGTCTAGCAGAATCTAAATCTGAATATTTCAATTTTTGTGTGATTTTATCCATTAATTCCCTTAATATTAACACAGGAATAACAGTCATCTTGGTTCTTGATCTCTATCCAAACCATTATATTTCCACATTTTGTAAAGGGCTAGATAGCATTAGCTTTGTAAAAATACTATAATAATAATTAAAAACATAAATGCTGGTATTTAAAAAAACTAGATCTGCTGCAGACAAATAATACATGTATATTTGGATGTACGAGGCCACATTTATGCAAAATCAGGTGTGAAATGTTTGGCAGCAAAAAAAAATTATTTTTTGTAGGGCTGTGTTTATAGTAACAGGTTAAGTACCGAAACCGTGGACAGATAACGTTTATAAATGAACAGGATACAGAACAATAGATAATTACCTTCTTGGTCCTTTTGTATGGCTCTGTTGAATACACCTGGGCAAAAGAATATTTGAGTCAGTTTCTTATCTTTTTTAGCAGGACGTCGCAATCAACCTCGGCATTTGTAAAGGCGATTTTACGTTTGGTAGTTTGACAGTGCTTGCTGAAAGGTCGACCTCATACCAATGTGAAAATCAACGCAAAGCGGTCTGCTTTCAAATCGCTTACTGCTAACTGTAAAACCGTAATGTCAGAATTGGGAAATTTTTTCCCCCGCATATCCTTTACAAGACATCGCTGTTAACAGCATCTTTTTAGCTGATTGTTGATTTCTTGGCAAGACAGTAGTTTGCCATTGCTTTCTGAGTGGCCGGCTCACATACCCCTAAGTTACCGACGCGGAGAGTACCGCTACCAATTCTTGCGCACGCCACGTTACTCATGAGTATACAGGATTGGGAAATATTTACGTGTAGAAAATAGGTACTCTAGGAATAGCAGAACGATAGTGGTCGGCGCTCGTGCTTGCCAAGACAGCTGGTAATGGTTCAATTCACAACATTGGCAGAAATTTTCTAATCCAGTACGGCTCTTGGAGAAAATGTTCTCAATTGTCTTGGAAGAGACAAAATAGGTACTGGATATTCCACTTCATTATGACATGACCTAGAATATGTGAAGACCCATATTACACACCACAGTGGTAGTATATGCCATGAACTACCCTTTCAGTATATAAATTTATCTGCAAAAGGTTAACCAACTCAAATATGCGTCTTCTTCCTTCCGCCCTATTGTCTACCGTCTCTTCTTCCCTTCCATTCTTCTCTTTTCCTTCCCACTAATGGCGAGGAGAGAGAGAGAGAGAGAGAGAGAGAGAGAGAGAGAGAGAGAGGGGGGGGGCGCAGAGGGGGGGGGGGGCAGAGAGAGGGGGCAGAGAGAGGGGGCAGAGAGAGGGGGCAGAGAGAGGGGGCAGAGAGAGGGGGCAGAGAGAGGGGGCAGAGAGAGGGGGCAGAGAGGGGGCAGAGAGAGGGGGCAGAGAGAGGGGGCAGAGAGAGGGGGCAGAGACAGACAGACAGACAGACAGACAGGTTTATAACAATGGCCACTTGACAAGGGTGTATAGATACATTGGTAGCGAATACTGTCCTGAAATTGGTGCTTACTATATTGGTACCAAATACTGTCTTGACATAGGTCTTAATATATAGGTACCAAATACTGTCTTGACATAGGTCTTAATATATAGGTACCAAATACTGTCTTGACATAGGTCTTAATATATAGATACCAAATACTGTCTTGACATAGGTCTTAATATATAGGTACCAAATACTGTCATGACATGGGTGCATAGATATATTGGTACAAAATGCTGTCCTGACATGGATGCTTAATATCAAGTGCCCTGCCAGCTGGTGTAGGCGTTCATGGCTCTCCACAAATCTCGGTCTTTGGTGCTCTGGATTAACTCTGCTGATGATATTCCTCCATGCCACCGTCTCAATCCATCTAGCATGATTTCTCTTGGTCTGCCTCTGCTTCTCTTCCTCTCGATCTTTCCGGTGCTCTCCAATGCCTCTTATCACATTACTGAAGAAAGCTGTGTTTTTCTTATTCTAATTTAATTAGTCTATTTCGGGCAATCGTTACTCACTCTGGCAGTCCAAGGAATTGGCAACATTCGTCTCAGGAACCGCATCTGTTACTTCAAATTTCTTAATTTGTTCATTTACATTCCAAGAGTCATTGCCATACAGCAAAATTGGTTCTATATAGCATTTCAGCACTCTTCCTTACATTTAGTTATGACTTATTGCATAAGATACTCTTCATTTTCTGAAATGCTGCTTTTGCTTGCCCTATTCTGCTCTTAATCTCTGTTGTAGTTCTTCCATCTAATATTATAAATGTCCCTCATCATCAAATGCCATGCCGACTGGCGTAGACGCTCATGACTCTCCACAGATCTCGGTTTTTAGTTTTCTGGATCTACTCTGCCACTGATATTCCTCCATGCCACCGTCGCAATCCATCCAGCATCATTTCTCGTAGTCTGCCTTTGCCTCTCTTCCCCTCAATCTTTCATGTTGTCACGATGTTCTCCACCGCCTCTCTTATCACATGACCAAAAAAAGCTGTTTTTTTAATCACATGACCAAAAGAAGCTGTTTTTCATATTGTATATAATGTTCTAGTTTCATTAGCTTCTTTCAAGCAATCGTTAATTACTATGGCAGTCCAAGGAATTCGTAATATTCGTCTAAGGATCCACAACTCTTGCTTCTAATCTCTTCCTAATTTGTTCATTTACATTCCAAGATTCACAGCCATACAGCAAACCAGGTTCTACATAGCACTTCAGCACTCTCCTACATTCAATGATAGTTATGTCCCTAGGTATTTAAAATTATCCACTTGGTTAACAGTTTTCTCTTTTATGTCTATGTCACATTTTGGTGTCACCATTTCTTTGATATCACCATTGTTAGTGATTTCTTGATATTCAAGGAGCGTCCTTTCTTTGCACACTCTGTTACTACAATGTTCAACAGTTGTAGATCTCTTGCATTATCCGCCACCAATACTGTGTCATCTGCACAGTGTATATGTATATTATAACGTCCGTTCAGCATTCCTAGCGTCTTTGATCTCTCTCATTGTGCTTAATATATAGTTACCAAATACTGTCTTGACATGTGTGCATATATACAGTGGTACTAAATATTGTCCTGACATATGTGAATAGATACATTGATACCAAATAACTGACATGAGTGCTTGATATATAAATAACGAATAATATTACGACATGTGTGCTTAGATATATTGCTACCAAATTATGTTCTGAAATGGGTGCTTGGATATACTGCTACTAAATACTATTCTGACATTGGTGCTTGGGTATTTTGCTATCCAATACTGTCCCCCTGACATGGGTGCTGCGATATATCCGCCCTCGTATTTGAGTGAGTGCTCCACAGTTGTAGGCGGCAGGGGCTCAGATCCATTTCGTTTGGCCAAAGATCAGTGTTCTATTCTAAGCTTGAAAAAATGCTTCTTTGCATGTATTCATGTAATAAATTTATCCTTAGTGTTCTGGTCTATAATCATTTTGATTTCTCCACTTCAGTCTCGCCGAACCTGTTAGGAGCGTCACTCCGTCTTTAGCGATCTAGGGTGAATTTGTGTAACACGATCCCCTCTTGCCTGGACAAGGTCAACTCTTTTCGTTTCCATGATTCCACATTGGGATGGTACCAACTACAGTACTACAACTACATATGTCCATCAAAGTATATATTTCATAAAGTACCTAGGATAATTCTCACCGACCTGGCAACCGTGGGTATAGTTTATCATAGCTCCTCAAACAAGGCGTGATGGATTCCAGAAACCCTGCATCTGTTGTGACAAGTGTGACAGAAATTATGCATTAGGTAAAACAGTAAGCAAAGCAGCGTAAATGTTTGACACGACATTGTGTATCGGCTTTACATGCACACGACATTGTGTATCAGCTTTACATGTACACGACATTGTGTATCAGCTTTACATGTACATGACATTGTGTATCGGCTTTACATGCACACGACATTGTGTATCAGCTTTACATGTACACGACGTATATCAGCTTTACATGCTCACGACATTGTGTATCAGCTTTACATGTACACGACATTGTGTATCAGCTTTACACAGCACACAATATTGTGTATCAGCTTTACATGCATACGACATTGTGGATCAACTTTACAAAAAACGAGCAATATGGATCAACAGGCTTATCCATGGGACATAATTTACATCGCATGGTAATTTATGCATGTCCCATCCCATTCCGTCACATGGGACCTTTCCCATGGGAATAACATTCCCATGGACAAGCCTGGCAGGCTTGTCCATGGGACATGTTTTTCTGTCCCACTCAATGATAATTTATGCCTGTCCCATCCCATTCTATCCCATGGGACTTTTCACATTGGATTCCAATGGGATTCCCATGGTATTCCCATGGCCAAACCTGTGGATCAACCTTACAGAACACGAGCACTGTGGATCAACTTTACAAAACACGAGAGCATTGTGGATCAACTTTACAAAACACTAGAGCATTGTGGATCAACTTTGCAAAACGAGCACTGTGGGTCATGTTTACAAAATACGAGCATTGTGGATCAGTTTTACAAAGCACACGACATTTTATCAACTTTACAAAACACGAGCTTTGCGGATCAACTTTCCAAAGCACGTGAACATTGGGATCCACTTTATAAGACTAACGTGGCAGCACTTATGCATTAGGCATTGCATTGCAAAGAAGCACGGACACCGAGAAAACGAGAGAACAAAACTTTTTCAAAACGTCACACATTGGAAAAGCAAACCTGTCTTACATTCGGCTCATCTAACTAATCTTTCGCGAACTCATCTATTGTGACGTTACATTTGCATTAAAAAAATGGAGATGGATGTTTCTGAATAGCACAGATTAGAAATACAGAGAGATAAATTAGAGAAAGACATGTCCACATTGCTGGTTAGTGAATGTCGTTGACAGCAGTACCTATCGGGGAAATTGAGTACCCTGCTTTGGTGCACTTTAGTTTTCCGCTTATACCGCTGGTGATCCTTGGAGTTGCCAAACGTGTGCCTTTCCTGTCCTCTGTACTATGAAAGCTCATTTAGAGTTTCACAGAGCTCAAAAATGGTTTCTTTGTCTCTCCGGCACTGTAGAGAACACGTTATGAGCTCTGTCACCTGGCGTGTCCGTTTATGTTTCAACAGAAATCTGTCGGTTTTCTGGATCATGATATCCCTCCCCACCACCGTCTAAGTCCACCCAGCTTCATTTCTCTCGGTTTGCCTGTGTACGCGCCGATCTTTCCAGTCGTAACGATATTTTTCAATGCCTCTCTTCTCAACACATGACCAAAGAATGCTGTATGTCTCTTTCTTAGTTGCATACAATGTTTTTTCATTAGTCACTACCAGACAATCGTTAGACTATCAGTCCAGGGTATTCATAACATTCGTCCCAGGAGCCATAAACAGCGTTTATTTCCAAGTGGTGTGACAAAGAATGCAATAATAAATACCTGAACAAAATAAGTGACCCTGACCACATGAACAATTATGCTGAAACTTCAAGGCAAGATCAGGTCTTTTTTTTTAAATCGCGAACAGGGGACAGATTGAAATATCTATGCTACAAGTTTAAGACGGATATGTTTGATCCTTATGTGTTTGATAGCTCACGATGTCCAGGCAGTTAGGCCTACACTTCTGACCAACTGAGTACAATGAAGTAACATTTGACAATAACCGACTTCATTACTCCGTAAACTCAACGGGCGGGAATATTTTGAAACTAAAAGAGACTACAACATTTGTTAGAGACATTAACTTGGAGGTCTTAGTGCGAACGAGGAAGAAGAAGACATACCTGTCCTAGCTACAACACATGGGATGTAAGTATAACCATGTACGAAGAGATGGGCGATATTTTGGTTGGCGTCTAGGCTCTCCAGTTTCAGCAAAATGCCATCCTCGCTACACAGGTCTAGGGGCGCTCCTGGAGCTGAGGAGAAGAAATACGATTTTAGTAATTGACGCTAATCATCCTTTGCAGTTACCATGGCCAAAAGGTCACCTATCTTCACAACTAACGTTTCCATACAGTCATGAATATTTCAGTTTGTTCCACGTTATTTGTCTTTAATTTTCTTCAATACTGAGTTGTTTGATAGATCTTACGTTCTTTCGGACAATAATTTTTGTATTTTTCTTTAAAATATCAAGACACCTATGTTAGGTTATGGTAAATTATATGCTTTACATGTTTAATACCGATGTTCCATATTAAAATTTTCATTGCAAAATGATGTCCAGATTAAAAAAAAATTAAAAAAATGTTTTACTTGCGAGATACATGCCTCTATGAATGAGTGGTACCTTGCCGTCCCGAGAGACGAAAGCATGTGGATTGGAATTTGGCTAAAATTCTATCACACAATGCCTGGGCATGGATTCAGAGAACATGTGTTCCCATGCAGCATGTTCCCTCTCTCGTCCTTGCCTTGTTTACTCCAGAGGAAAGGATAACCAATACGCCTGGAACAAGGTAGGCTGCAAACGCTGGTGGCTCAACATCGGATCTCCAAGAGCAGGAAGCGAATCTCAACTTCAAGAGCAGGTGAGGAGTGGCGGTCAGACCTTCCATCAATGGGATTAGACTTAGAGGGTGTTCAGCCATACCCCACAGCTGAGGGCCTTAAATTGGGTGCCTGGATCTATATGAGCGTGCACATCTGTCACTCGCAAGTGTCTGGACCAATGTAAGCGTGTACTACCGTCAGACTCCCTGCCAGAATCTTTGGGGATCTCGCGACTAACGAGAATCGGCCCGTCGGAGATATTGCTCATCTGTTGCGAACAAATCTCCCTCCTGACACTGTGCGGATCCCGCGTCCAGCGAGAAAAGACCCGCCGGGGATATGCTCGTCTGTTGCGAGCACATCTCTGAATAAGCAAACAGATATATTGCGAGATAACTCATTTTATATTATCTCAACACAATTTTTATTATTGTGAGATTACGCAGTTATATGATGTGAGACTATACATATTAGATTACCAATTTCATATTGTTAACATACGTCATACTTAAGATTACACTAACACTATGATGGCAAATATACAGTCAGATGATACAGTAACATACTGTAAGATGACAATAACACTAAGATGACATTAATATACTGTAAGATGACACTAACACTAAAATAATAGTAAAATACTATACGATTATAGACAGTATCACACTGTAAGATGGCACTAATATACACAAAGATGATTCAACGTACTAAAGATTAGATACAACATACGATGACATTAACATACTGTAAGATGACAAAATACTATAAGATGACATAACATACTATAAGATGACAGGCTAAGTTGACAATATAAGATGACTTACTACATAAGATAATATACTATAAGTGGCATAACATACTATAAGATGACATAACATACTATAAGTGGCATAACATACTATAAGTGACATAACATACTATAAGATGACATAACATACTATAAGATAACATGCTATATAAGATGACATGATACATTATAAGATAACAATAAGTGACATAACATATAAGTGACAGCATACTATAAGATGACATAACATACTATAAGATAACATGCTATATAAGATGACATGATATATTATAAGATAACACTAAGTGACGTAACATATAAGTGACAGCATACTATAAGATGACATAACATACTATAAGATAACATGCTATATAAGATGACATGATATAAGATAACACTAAGTGACATAACATATATGTGACATAACATACTATAAGATAACATGCTATATAAGATGACATGATATATTATAAGATAACACTAAGTGACATAACATATATGTGACATAACATACTATAAGATGACATAACACACTATAAGATAACATGCTTTATAAGATGACATGATATATTAGATAACACTAAGTGACATAACATATAAGTGACATAGCATACTATAAGATGACATAACATACTATAAGATAACATTCTATAAGATGGCATACTATATACGATTACATAAGGTGAGATATACTATAAGATGACATAATATACTATAAGATGACATGATATATTAGATAACACTAAGTGACATAACATATAAGTGACATAGCATACTATAAGATGACATAACAGACTATAAGATAACATTCTATAAGATGGCATACTATATACGATTACATAAGGTGAGATATACTATAAGATGACATAATATACTATAAGATGACATTATATAAGATGACATACTATATAAGATTACATAAGGTGACATATACTATAAGTGACATAAAATACTATAAGTGATATAATATACTATAAGATGACATAACATACTATAAAATGACTAACATTCTATAAGATGACATAATATATACGATTACATAAGTTAACATACTATAAGTGACATGACATATACTATAATCGACAATATACTCTAAGTGACAAAATATACTATAAGTGACATAATATACTTTAATTGGCATAATATACTATAAGATGACATAACATACTATAAGATGCCATTACATAAAATGACACTGTAAGTGACATAACATACTATAAATGACATAACATACTTAAGTGACATACCATACTATACGTGACAATTTACTATAAGATGACAACATGCTTCAAGTGACATAAAATACTATAAGTGACATAACATACTATAAGTTACATAATATACTATAAGTGACATAACATACTTTAAGTGACATATACTATAAGTGATATAATATACTATACATGACATAATATACTATAAGTGACATGATTTACTATAAGATGGCATTATATAAGATGACATACTATATACGATTAATTACACGACATATACTATAAGTGACAACATACTATAAGTGACATAACATACTATAACTGACATAATATACTATATAAGTTACATAGCATACTATAAGTGATAATATACCATAGGATGACATACTATAAGTGACATAACATACTATAAGTGACATAACATACTATAAGTGACATAACATACTATAAGTGAAGTGACATAACATACTATAAGTGACATACTATAAGTGACATAACATACTATAAGTGACAACATACTATAAGTGACAATATACTATAAGTGACATAACATGCTATAAGCGACATAACATAAGTGACATAACATACTATAAGTGACATAATACACTATAGGATGGCATAATATACTATAGGATGGCATAACATACTATAAGTGACATAATATACTTTAAGTGACATACTATACTATAAGTGACATAACACACTATAAGTGACATAATATACTATAAATGACAATACAATATAAGTGACATAATATAATACATGTGACAATATACTATAAGTGACATGATATACTATAAGATGACATTATATATGATGACATACTATATACGATTACATAAAGGTGACAAGTGACATAACATACTATAAGTGACATAACATACTATAAGTGACATAACACTGTAAGAGGACATAACATACCATAAGATGACATAAGGTGACAAAACATAATATAAGATGACAATATAATATGAAGACTATAAGATGACACTAAATAAGATGACATTACATACTATAAGACGGCATACTAAATAAGATGACATTACATACTATAAGATGACATACTATATACGATTACATAAGGTTATAAATACTATAAGTAACATCACATACGATAAGATAACACTATAAGATGACATAATATAATATGATAGACTATAAGATGACATACTAAATACGATGACATAACATACTATAAGATGACATACTAAATAAGATGACATAACATACTATAAGATGACATAACATTCGATAAGATGACACTATATAAGATGACATAACATTCTATGACATACTATATACGATGACATAACATACTATATACGATGACATAACATACTATAAGATGACATACTAAATAAGATGACATAACATACTATAAGATGACATAACATTCGATAAGATGACACTATATAAGATGACATAACATTCTATGACATACTATATACGATGACATAACATACTATATACGATGACATATACTATATACGATGACATAACATACTATAAGATGACATAACATACTATATACGATGACATATTATATAAGATGGCATAACATACCATAAGATGACATAAGGTGACAAAACATAATATAAGATGACAATATAATATGAAGACTATAAGATGACACTAAATAAGATGACATTACATACTATAAGACGGCATACTAAATAAGATGACATTACATACTATAAGATGACATACTATATACGATTACATAAGGTTATAAATACTATAAGTAACATCACATACGATAAGATAACACTATAAGATGACATAATATAATATGATAGACTATAAGATGACATACTAAATACGATGACATAACATACTATAAGATGACATAACATTCGATAAGATGACACTATATAAGATGACATAACATTCTATGACATACTATATACGATGACATAACATACTATATACGATGACATAACATACTATAAGATGACATACTAAATAAGATGACATAACATACTATAAGATGACAACATTCGATAAGATGACACTATATAAGATGACATAACATTCTATGACATACTATATACGATGACATAACATACTATATACGATGACATAACATACACGATGACATATACTATATACGATGACATAACATACTATAAGATGACATAACATACTATATACGATGACATATTATATAAGATGGCATAACATACTATAAGATGACAAATTATAAGATTATATAACATACAATAAGTGGCATAACATTATATAAGTGACAATATAATATCATCATTATGTGCCATGCCGTAAGCGTGGACGATCATGTCTTGCAATCTCACTCGTTCGCCTGAGTCGTGGATCAGCTCAGTGTTCGTGTCTCGACCATACGTGGCCAAGCCATTCAGGTATTTACTTCTTCAATGTGCCTATAATCAATCTGTGATCACTGTAACAGTCTGCATTTGCAACTGATTTTGTGACTTAACGCATTTCGAAATTTTCTGTTAATCAGGATGTAATCGATCTGGTTTCTAATCCTGCTGTCAGGACTTCATGTCCATAATCTTCTGTGATGTTGCTTAAACCAGGTGTTTCCGACAATCAGTTCATGTTCTTTTGCCATTTCTACAAGTCTATCCTCTCTCGTATTGTTACCCCAAACCATGTTTACTTACTGTGCGTCCATCACCTTGATTTCCTACTTTCGCACTGAAGTCACCCATTATGATTATTACTGAACTTTTACATTTCTTCAAAGAATTCTCCATGTCATTATACATTTCCTCTACACTATCTTCACTGCTTTCTCCTGTTAATATACTATAGAATGACATAGCATACTATAAGATTACATAGCATTCTATAAGATGACATACTATATAAGATTACATAAGGTGACATATACTATAAGTGACATAACATACTATATGTGATACAACAATGTTAAGTGACATAATATACTGTATGATCACATAACATACTACAAGATGTCATAATATACTATAAAGTGACATAACATACAATTAGATGAACAATAAGATAACATACTGTAAGATGACAATATAAGATGATATAACAGACTAAGATAACATGCACTATAAGATGGCATAAACTATAAGATAATATAAGATGATATAGCATACAATAAGATAACAGAGACTTAGACGACATAACATTACATTTATAAGATGACACTATAAGATGACAAATATAAGATGACATAACACTTTAAGATGACATAAAATACTATAAAATAACAATATACTTCGATAACACTATACACACTATAAGATGACAGTATCTTACTATAAAACGACACTATAGCACATTTAATATGACAAGTAACACTAAGATGCCATTAACATACTGTAAGATTAAGTAAGGTTTATGTGATAAGGTGGATATGATAAGTAAAGTGGACGTGATAAGGTTCATGTGATAACCAAGATTGAAGTGATAAGGTAAATGTGAAAGGCAGGCTGACGTGGTAAGTAGTTTGATATGGAAAATACACTATCGTAATTAGGTTGATGTAATACGTAGGTTGTGATAGGTAGGCTGATGTAAATACGTTGATCTGTTAGGTTAATAAAATAAGCAGGTTGATATTTTTAGTAGTCTAATTGTAAGTACGTTGGTATGGTAAGTTAGTGGATGGTAAAATAAATAAAGTTCTAAATAGACGGGTGAAGTAAGCAGCTTGTTGTTTAAGTAGGTTTATATAACAAGCAATTAAGTAGGTTGACAGGCAAGTAGGTTTACATGTAAATGGATAGTTAGTGAGGTGTATACAGAAATCTACATAAATGTGAAATTAAGATTACAAACAAAAGACTTACAAATGGGGCTTTTGGCGCCTACTTTCTTTGTTAAGCAATTCATAAAGACTTTTCTTTGGCAGTTGATGTTCAGGAGAATAGAATCTGAGACTGTTGGAAAGAATGACAGTGATAGTTATATATTTACATTAATTCGAATGTTAATCACTATCACATTAAGCTCCTAGAGATATCAGAAAAGTCAATGCGTGGTGGTGGAAATGACCATGTGATCACATGCACGCATTGTGGACGAACATTTAACACGCGAATTGATCTGTTCAGACACATTCACTACCTTGTGTTGTGCCATTTTTTGAAGCACAGTGTAACAACAAACTCAACACAGTAAGAGGTCATCCAGAATGCATGTTGCTATCAATACACAGCCTGTCTCTCTGGTCTAGAGGTTACACGACTTTCTCCGTAATCCTGTATACTCTCGTAAGTAACGTGACTTTGCGCGAGAATTGGTAGCGGTTCTCTCCGCGTCGGTAACTTACGGGGTATTTGAGCCGGTCGCTCAGAAAGCAATGAAGTACTGAGCGTAATCTTGCCAGGAAATCACCAATCAGCTGAAAGATGCTGATGTTGACAGCGATGTCCTGTAAAGGATATGCGGGGAAAACAAATCAACACACACCTACACGTCTATGATCTAAAAGTTAGAAAAGAAAGAGGCAAACATTCTTTATTCATGCGATGAGAAGAGACATCGGACAATCTCGCGACATCTTAAAAGATCAGTGGGAAATAGGCAGATGTAGACCGAGAGAAATGATGCTGGATGCACAGACGATGGAAATATAAGCAGGGATGGCCCATAACGCCAGGGATCCAGATCTGTGGAGAGTCATTAACATCTACGCCAGTAAGCAGGACATGAGGATGATGATAATATCCACTAACCTCCGTAAGCCGGCGCCGTGACTAAGGAATTACGGAAGCGACTCGTAAGCCCGCTTATCCGCGTTCGAAGCATCTGCGACCGATTTGGCAGCAGACCACATTGCGCTGGATGTTAACGTGTCGGTATGGGAGCCGGTCGTTCAGAAAGCATTGGCAATCTACTGAACGTAAATATTCCAAGACACCAGCAGCAGTAAAATGATGGTGTTGACAGCGATGTCCTGTAAATAGGATATGAAAAAAAAAAAACTTCCGTAAATAATTCGGATAAAATTTCTCGGTGTATAATAAACTTCCTCGTCTTCCTTTGCTCAGACTTCAATGCCTCTCCACTTTCTAAATACGGAGCCAGATCACTGTTGTGCGTTATCCGCCGACCAGTAGCGAAGTGAACTCATTTGGCTGAGAGAGTGGCGAGATTCCAGTGGACCAAACCGGGATGCACAACTTGTCTCACTCCTCGATCTAGTGACAACTATACGCGACGACATGGCCCATAAAGTATAAATGTCAGTTAAAACTTCGTAAATAAATCTGAGCTGTAGAGCCCTGGCCATGCGGGTGTACGGGGGAATGAACAGGCCGATAGGCTAGCAGGGAATGCATCTCTTGGTGGAATTTTGCCTATGGACAAGGGGGAGGTGGTCGTGCGCTTATGGGACCAGGTGGAGAAGGCGGAGGAACAGATTGAGAACCCATATGTGGAAAGAATGAGATTGCAAGGGATCGGCAGGGGTTCTGGAAGAATCTCAAAACAGGGAAGACCATGAGAACTTTTAATCGGATGGCGGTGGGAACGATTATTAGAATGACTCTTCGCTGGCTGTTGAACGAGGGGACGGAGCACGTATGGGAATGTCCTGAGTGCAGTGATTACGGTTCATGACTCAACTCAATCTGAACTGTAGAACACCCCGAGAACTCACTCCAAGAATTTTAAAAAACATTGCGAAAACTATAGCTAGCCATTCAGCGCTAAATTACTAAATAAAATGAGAAACTGCTCCTGAAAACCGTGTATGAATATATTTCAGTTTCGCACAAATAATCTCTTATGGCGTCATAAGAAATTGTTCGTTTAAAAATTGCATAAGGAAAAATCTTTGCCACCTTTGATTGAAATAGAGGTCAAAGTGGCCGCAATGTTTAAAACGTTTGCCCTTAACCTTCCTGTGAACTGATCGTGGGGTATAGGGTTCAATCAATACACCGGTCAGTTAATTCGAGAACATACACGATACGATATAAACAGTACGACATCCCCATATCAACATGCGCACCATATGAACCTCATAATTGCTCGAAAGAGATGCACAACCAATCCCTTTCCTAAATATAGTGAAATAAATTTACAGGGTTGTTATATTACACATCGAATATGTTCTCAGATCCTCTCCGCAGTAGTTCCCTCAATGTGCAGCGACTGACGACACCAGTTCGGTGTTTGACTATTCTTTGGCTTCCCGTATAGCAGACAAGTCTAGCTTTGCCACGTTTGACTTGTTCTTGCTGTCTGGTCAAAGCTGAAGAACCAAATTCATCCTTTGTGTCATTTACTTGTTCTTTCTCCCTGACGGCATTCAGGATGTCAGCTTGGTCTTAACCTCGCCCACTCATACGGCAACCAAACCCGCAACCCTATCTGCACACATGTGTTCTTACACCCGCGTGCTCTGGCACAGAAATGAAGTATATTAGTCTTGACCGCAGAGATTCAAACCTTCGCCTCTGGTCCAACATTTATGGAACTTAGCATACTCATGAAGTCGCCGATAATACATGCATTTACAGGTATTAATTGACACTCATAGAGTAAAGGAAACAAGCAGAGGACAAGGGACAGTAACAATATAAAGGTGCTGGAATAACGGCATTCGAAAATCTGAAGTTTCCAAATCACGATAGCGCCTAGCCTAAAAAAAACAAAACAAGCGTACTTGTACCTCCAACCAACTAAAACCCTAAAATATGGTGTGTTTTTTAAACCAAGTTTATCATCCACCTGAACTCACAACAATGAAATATTGACATTTGTTACCTGACTATTTTAAATACATTATAGATCTCACATATAGTGTGGGGTTGCTGGCAGTATCAAAGAGCCAGCTTAAAAGGTTGGAGCGCATACAGAATGCGGCCATGCGGGAGATCCTGGGTGCACAAAGGACAAGAGATATCCTTGCACTACCAACATTTGTGGACAGGCACAGGGTCATTCAAGCCAAATGGTACCTGAGAGTCGCTGCAGACGGATCACTCCCTGTATGAAGCCATGGATATGGTCAAGTGTCATAGACCAGAAGTAGGTCATGGACAGCACAGGCAGAAATCTATTAGCCAGTTGTGTGAAACAGCGAACATCAATCGTGAAAATGAGTGGGTAGAAGTACCGGAACGCATCTTAGACTTGCACAAGGTAATAGCCATACAGGGTCAGAAACAGACGTAGTGTCTGGGGTTTCATTGCGAAGGCTACTGGACGATGCCTGAAAAAGTCTGGATATGAAACTACAACCTCCAGCATGAGATTGAAGGTGAAAGCAGTAACTTCCGATGGTTGGAGGAGACCATTGCAACACATTGTATTCATTACGGACTCGCAGATTATGCTGAGTAAGGTGGGGAATTTGGTGAAGAATGGCTTGCCTCGCTTCAGAGGTCAAATTGTGAGAATGGTCTGGATTTTCTGCCCAGGTCATGCGGAAGTGCGGGGAAATGAATAGGCTGATAGGCTGGCAGGGAATGCACCTCTCGGTGGTAGATTACTTATGGACAAGGGAGGGGTGGTCGGGCGCCAGTAGGACCAGGTGGCGAAATGGGTGGAACAGACCGAACCCACATGTGGAGAATGATATGGCGGGGGGATCAGAGGGGTTCTGAAAGTATCTAAAAAAAGAGGGAAGACCAGGAGAAATTTCAATCAGATGGCAGTTGGAACGATTAATAGTATGACTCTTCGCCGGCTGTTGAACAAGGGGACGGAACTCGTGTGGGAATGTCCTCAGTGCAGTGATGTTTCTTAGCTCAACTCAGTTGATCTCACGACAGACGCGATAACCCAGTTACTATTACGCTTGTCTGTCATCCTTGTCACGGGTTGGAATTCGCATTGAGACTTTAAACATTAACACAAGCTCCCAGAAAGATCCAGTCTAAAATAAGTACCATGAAAAGTCTTGGAAAGTAAAAGTGGCCTGCCTATATATTACCACATTACCCCTAGAGTGCTATTTGTTTATAAACAATATAGTACAAGCACATCATATGTCGTGGTCTAGGATACCTGAAGGCTTAATATTTCACACCCCAGTAACAGACCAGTAATGAACCCAAGTAACAGTAAAACAAACATAACCTATGAAATAAATATGTCAACGTAAATAGAGTAAGTGTAGAAAATGAACAGTTTTTAATATCTAGGTCAACTGCTGAAATGCGATGGACATGTCACATTTAAAGAACATATAGCTGGGCAAAAAGTATAGAAAGTAAAACCATGGAATAGAGCAGCCAGAGTACTAAGAGCATGGATATTTCCTGTGACAACCTATGTAATTTCATTTGAATGTTGCCAAAGTATTTGACGTGTCTATTTTTGTGTCTTCCGTCAGCACTCTTTTCATTCCTGGACACCTCTAAGGTGTATGATATCCGTTACATGCTTCCATAAGATTGTTGAGATTATGTTGCACTGAAACACCTAAACATTGCGGAGGAACATGATCAACATAGGCCTCGTCCGAGCCTGTCTGTCCCAATGTGCTGTGCCGAATCATGACCTGTTTACAACGTGATAAGGCTGTGCAGTTTCAGTACCAGTCTTGCACAATTCAGTGGTTTCTGAAATTAGCGAGGGAAAGGAGATCGGCCCGCATAATACCCGTAGAGATAACACTTTTGTACCTGATCGGGAATAAAGTGTCTACACCAAACTCAGTCGAATACATGCGCACCATTTTCATGGCTCAAACGAACTGAAAGTCAAATCAACGGCCTTGGACAGTTACAACTTAGCCATCCACAAGATCCACAAACCAACCAGCCAACCCATGAAATGCGAGCTATTCTAATTCACACCTACGTGTCTATGGTCTAAGAGTTCAATATATAATGAATAAGAAGATACTTCACTAACCTCCGTAAAGAAGTCTAACAAGATTT